>QXTE01000176.1:2468189-2678803 GCA_003942145.1 Platysternon megacephalum | reverse complement strand
TATATATATATATATATATATATATATATATATCAAACTTTTCTTACCAAAGACTTAGTCGTTTGAAAAATCTCATTGGCTTCTTCAGTGTTGTCTCAGAGGACAAATCACTTAAATGTAAACCATTTATTTTATTAACTACTGCTATCAGACACAGCATGCCATTTGGGGGAATATCTCTCTTTACTTCTATAGTTGTCTGTGGGGGTATATCAGTGAACTGAATCTAAAAAACAACAGGTATGAAAACCAGCACGCAACTAGATCAGTTGGATTTTTTTTTTCTGTGTGTTTTGGTAGTACTTGTAAGGAGCTCTGTGGGATCAAGCTCTCCTCAGTCACTCTTTGCATCTATGTTTCAGCTTTGAAAATGGGGTGGTAGGGAGGGAAAGTAAAGAAAGGACCCTGCAGTGTTGGGAACTCTGGTTCCCAGACTCCAGTTAGCCTGCCACTTTGATAAAACGGGTCATCAGTGGCATCTCAACTAAAAGCAGTTGCTATGTTTAGTGCATACAAGCCTTTCTCCAGAGACAGCACAAGCTGTTAGTTTTGCTGCCACATGCCTGCTGTGTAAATGGAGCTATGTAACTGCTATGACATTGTTTACTCTGCATTGCACCTTTAAGTTTATAAGGAGTCCGCAGGTCTGTAGTATTCTGTGAAAGGCAGAGCTGAGGCCGCATAGTACAGAGTAGACACTCACTGTGCTCTCTCATGAAGATTTTTCTAACTTTGTCTTGCTTTGTTGTGGCCCATAAGCAGGGCCGGCTCCACGGTTTTTGCCGCCCCAAGCAGCAAAAAGAGAGAGAGAGAAAAAAAAAGCCGCGATCGCGATCTGCGGCACTTCGGCTCTACCGCCGCCGCATCAGTCTTCAGAGAGGGAGTGAGGGACCCGCCGCCGAAGAGCCGGACATGCCGCCCCTCTCCGTTGGCTGCCCCAAGCACCTACTTGCTGCGCTGGAGCCTGGAGCCGGCCCTGCCCATAAACTAAAGTAAAACAAATGAAACCGCATGTTTGGCTGTTCTTGTATTTAGCAAAAACAGCACATCCAGAACTTTTAAAGAGATAGGAAAACTTCTGTAGCAAAACAGGGGCCTGTGATGGATTCTCTCCCCCATACCCTCCAGGAGGCATTGGTGCCTTGATACCACTCTCCTTAAAGTAAACTCACTCAGGCTGGGCTAACAAAAAGATTTAATCCTCCAGATGCCTATAAGCGACACTGACCAATTGGAAGCCAGCAGGCCAGTTAAGAAGGCTTGTCTGCTTCCTCTCAGGGAGTGTTGGGTGAGGCTGGGACAGGAGAGGAGCTGGACTCCTCCTTAGTACTAGCCCAGAGCCCAGGGCCAAGTCAGGACCTTGGCTAAAAGCACTGTGGCGAAACAGTTACCTTTGATGTTTGTTTAAAGGTGCAGGCAGCCAATTATTTACTTATTGAAGACTGACACCCAGGGCCGGCTCCAGGCACCAGCTGAACAAGCAGGTGCTTGGGGTGGCCACTCGGGAGAGGGGCGGCACGTCCAGCTATTCGGCGGCAATTCGGCGGAGGGTCCCTCACTCCCGCTCGGAGCGAAGGACCTCCCGCCGAATTGCCGCCGCAGATCGCAATCGCGGCTTTTTTTTTTTTTTTTTTTTTCCTGCCTGGGGCAGCAAAAACCCTGGAGCCGGCGCTGCTGACACCAAGCTTCCAGCATAGGCTGCCTGCTCCAAACAGACTTCCACACTTTGTAAACTGAGGTAGGAAGCACCTTCAGCGTCACATTCAACCAGAAGGAGACATGACAGTGCAGCTACACCTGTGACAGGGCTCAATTCACTTGTCTACTGGAAATATTTTGTGCCACTCCTGTGATGCAAAACAGACATACACTCAGCTAAGCCACTTTAAATGGTTTTATGGGTGCTTTGCATCACTACAGCAGCCCACAATATCCCAGAAAAATCTGGTCCAAGATCTTCTTCCAAATCTAGTGGTTTCGCTTCCAATCCAAACGTGCAGCTATGCTACATCAAAGCATAAAATCCAGATGCACATTCGGTGAAGAAAAAAAATCCTGCACTTCATCTTTGCACTTTGATCTTTAAATTAACCAATCATTTAACACTTGAAGAAAGGTATTGTCATGGTAACAGGGTTAACTGCACTTCCTGTCCATTTTCTGGTCTCTCTGAATGTACCCCCTTAGGTTTTAGGCCTTATGCCTGTACCTCTCTTGGGGTGGAGTTCTGCAGTTCTTCCACTCTAAAACTGGGCTCTGGGTTACAGTATTCTGCATAATAACCATTCTTCCCCTGTAGGTCCTACTGAGTTCTGGCACCAGTAGTTCTTCCTTTCAAGAATCTGTAACCAATGGTACAGTGTACAGTGGTGTACAGTGATCAGCGTACAGTGTACAGACAACCAAAGTGTTGTGCATTTAACGGTAGAACAAAGCATTAGAGAAAAATGATTTAAAAACAATCTATATGCTTATTCATCTTACTTAAAGGCTTACCATCCCCTGATGGCAACCCAGGCAGGCCTAACTCCATTAGACACCCTCAGTGGGTGCCTGTGTCTCAGTCTGAGTCCCCTGAACAGCTCCTCCCCACTTCAAAAGAACTCTAGTGGGGTTTAATCTCTTGTATTTCTCGGCTTTTCCTGTCCTGGCTTTGTCTCTTAACAACGCTCAAGTGTTTACTGAGTGATGGATTATGTTTAGCCATTCTTTCTCCTTCCCACTTGTTTTCTCAACAACCCTCTCTTAAACTTAAACCAATATATTCAGATAAAAAGCAGCCCGATAACCAGGTTAACATATAGTACTAAAATGATTACAGAGCAACTCCACATCCATCACTGCTACAGAGTCAACTAAAGAGGGCTTCATATAAGGGAAATATATACTAAATGAAAAATCCAAGTGGTCTGGTGAATGGAGAACAAACCATGTAAGGCAAAGTGTGATAGAAAGATATGGTAGTGTGTGGGAGAAGAAAGGAAAAATGAGGGGTTGCAGACTGAGATTTTCAAAGCCAACCAGGAACGCCCACTGGACAGCCAAATTCCTTGGTTGGCTTTAGAAATCTCAGCCATAAAGTATTGTTAAATGTGATGGTGAATTATTTAGATTTTATTTCTAGAGCCCCCATTATTAAAGGCACTTAGTCTAAGCACCTTAAATACAGGCCAGAGCATTCTCTTTAGCACAAAAAGGTATGGAAGGGAGAAATGCCCCCAAAATATGTTTAACTGGAGTAGGAAGGAGGGCCTATTATGCAGCCGCTACACATGACCCCCCTCTTCTCCCTCCATTTCAGTGGAAGCAACTGTTATGCAGGACCAAAAAACTGCAAGTAAAATGGAAATATTCCCTTAAACCATACAGGGACTTGAGTCCAGAATCAGAACTGAATTCTGTTGCCTGAAGAAATCCATGCCCCAACAAGGGAGAAAGGTGATAATTGAAAAGCTGTGGAAACATTTTGTCTCATAGGAATGATGTCACCTAGGAACTAATGCAAGCTAGGGAACTTTCCAGTGACTGAAAGAAGAGATGCCAGCAGATACACATCAGTGAATCTGCTCTGTTGACCTGTTTGTGGTTAACAGCACACTATATTGAACATCACTGTGACAGCAGCCTGCAGTATATGATAGCAAGTCATACCGCATAGGACCCTACTTGCCAGTAGCATATGAAGGGACCATAACAGCCTAACAGCCATGTGAAACACTGAATTACTATGTAACTAAAAGAGATGTTGGAATAGCTGGATTTGCAGTGTTTGAATTAACATCCCAGGTGCATGGGCATAGCAGTGTTTATTGCACACTATGTAATTCAGAGGAACAGAAATAAAAGAGGTTACTTTGAGGAAAACATCACTTGCACAGTGTGTACTGAGAAATTATAACAGGGACATAACAGCAAGCAGTACATAGGAGTAAAAATCACCCCCTCATCTAGACAAGTATCTAAGCAGTCAAAGATGACAGGCTGAAACTGTCTCAGAGTAGACATAATAACCCATAGAGAGACAAGGTGGATGAGGTAGTATCTTTTATTGGGCCAATTTCTGTTGGTGAGAGAGACAAGCTTTTGAACTTACACAGGGCTCTTCTTCAANCCATTAGGCGACCTAGGCGGTCGCCTAGGGCGCTGCTATTTTGGGGGCGCCTGCGCCCCCGCCGCCCGTAGAAATTTGGGGGCGGGACCTTCCGCCGCCGCTGTTGGGGGCGGGATTTCGGGGGCGGGACCTTCCGCCGCCTAGGGCACCGGAAATGCTGGTGCCGCTACTGCCCCACAGCATACCTTTCAATATCCATAGGTCCTACACATGCCTATTATAATACGTGGTATAGCGCATACAGTGCACTAAATGCCTCAACAACAACTATGTGGGTGAAACCAGACAATCAATACGCTCTCAAATGAACTCACACAGGAAAATGATAAAAGACAAAAAAACACCCCGTAACCCTTGGGTGAACACTTTTCACAAAGCCATCACTATGTATCTGACTTCGAGATGCTGGAACAGGGGAGGCCAGGGGGTCATGGCCCCATCACATTTTAATGGCCGTAAGGACAAGTGAGGGGGGGTGGAGGGGGCGAAGAAGAGCAAATGGGGTATTGGGGGGAAGAGGCGGTGTGAGGGTGGGGGCTCGGGTGAAGGGGTGGGGGTGGAGCTTTAGGGGGAAGGGTGGCACAGGGGCATGGCCTTGGGGGGATGGTGTGAGGGCAGAGGCTCTGGGAAAGGGGTGCAGTCAGGGCCGGCGCTTCCATTAGGCGACCTAGGCGGTCGCCTAGGGCACTGCTATTTTGGGGGCGCCTGCGCCCCCGCCGCCCGTAAAAATTTGGGGGCGGGACCTTCCGCCGCCGCTGTTGGGGGCGGGATTTCGGGGGCGGGACCTTCTGCCGCCTAGGGCGCCAGCAAAGCTGGCGCCGCTACTGGGTGGTGTGAGGGTGGGGACTCAGGTGAAGGGGTGGGACTTTGGGAGGAAGGGTGGCACAAGGGCATGGACTGGGGGGGGCTGCGAGGGCAGAGGCTCTGGGGAAGAGGTGGTGTGAGGGTGGTGACTCGGGGGAAGGGGCAGCGCAGAGGCTGAGCTTTCGGGGGAAGGGGCGCCACAGGTGGGCAGGGCCATGGTTCAGGCTCCGGTGGCCCCTCCACTTCTGGAAGCTTCCACCTCCCCATCTGTCCTCCCAATCCTC
Organism: Platysternon megacephalum; assembly: GCA_003942145.1. NCBI lineage: Eukaryota > Metazoa > Chordata > Testudines > Platysternidae > Platysternon > Platysternon megacephalum. Next base: position 2,673,604 of record QXTE01000176.1, on the reverse strand, counting down.
ATCCTCAAAGGAAACCTGCACAACACTTTCAAAGGCGAGCCTGAGAGGTTAAATTCTTAACTTCGCTAGACACTAAAAATCACGGACTAAATAGAGACACTGGATTTATGACTTATTACCACAATCTGTGACTCACTAACTAGGATGACCATATGTCCCATTTTGTCCAGGACCGTCCCCTTTGTCAGCTCTGTTCTGGCCGTCCCTACCTTTTCACTAAAACTGGGCATTTGTCCCTGATTTGCGCAGGCAGCGCTGCCTTCAGAGCTGTTCCCCCGGGCAGCAGCCACCCCCTCTCTCAGGCTGCAAGGCAGAGTGGAGAGCAGAGGCTGCTGCCAGGGGTCAGCTCTGAAGGCAGGCACAGCATCAGAGAAGCACTACCTTCAAATCTGTCCCCCGGGGCAGTAGCCCCTGCTCTCCAGTTGCCAGGCAGAGCAGAGAGCAGCAGCTGCTGCGAGGGGTCAGTTCTGAAGGCAGTGCTGCCCATCAGCAGCATGATCAGAGAAATTTGCTGCTCTCAAGCCTCTCCCCCCGGGCAGCAGCCCCTGCTCTCCGGCTGGACACTACAAGTAGTTCTTATGTCTGGGTCAACCTGGGACAGCTGTCCACTGCTTGCACCACAGGATAGTGAGGAGTTTGCTTAAAGAATTGTGCCTCATAGCTATATAATCCCTTCCCAAGCAGCCTGATGTTCTGGTAAAATGAGTGTGCTGCACACATTAGAATGGTGAATTCCTCCCTTAGTTCAGTGACTGCAGTTACTGGTCTTTAAGCAGGATGCACAAAGAGTAGGGTGACAGAGTGGAGAGCAGAGAGTTGTGCTGTTGCAAGGGGCGTCAGCTCTGAAGGCAGCGATGCCCGCCAGCAGCAGCAGAGAAATGTGCTACTGACAGGAAGTGCTGCTTTCAGAACTGACCCCCTGGGCAGCAGCACCACTTGCCAGCTACAAGGCAGAGCAGAGAAGTAAGGGTGACATGGTATTGGCACCCTTACTTCTGCACTGCCTCAGAGTCTGAGCCTTCCTTACTGTGAGGCTCAATATAGAATGCTTTGAGCAACTTGACCAGGAGGCTGTATAGAAGCACTAAATTAATTTTCCTATCCACTCAGTACAAGGTCAGTAACGAGAAGGTAGGAACCCCATTTATTGATGGGCACAAAGCCTGGCTAAATGGATTGTCAGCATCAGCAGGGTTGAAGGATGCCGCACGCTGGCCAACCGATGGGGGTTAGTGGCAGTGCTCTAATTTGTAAACACTGATTTTTGTTTAGCTGACTTGCAGCTGCAGGCTGAAAGCAGCGTGATGGCCTCCTCACAAGCTCCAATGTTTGCCTAGCTTGGGAGCCTGAGTGATGAGGCAGTTTGAAATAGGAAGGGTTTTTAATTGCATATTTTGTGGTAGCTAAGAGTCCCCCTGAGCCAAAAAACAGGCTGCCTGCAGTAGAGGAAGAGAGCTGTGTTCAGATGCTGGTCTGTGCCAGTGTTCAGAGAATGCCTTGTGAAGGAACACTTGCAAATAAATTCTACCCTGGTGTTTAAGTAGCAGATTTATCAGGACACAGAGATCTCTGGTGTAAACCATTTGACTTGGAGACAGGGGTGAAAGTAACTTAAATGATTTACCGGTATGCAGAGTGGCCAGGGTCCTGGGCAAGGTGGGGGCGGGCAGCTCTGGGCCCCCAGAAGGGGCAGGGCCTCGGGCCAAAATCCCCCAGCCAGCCCTTCAATGCTGCCTGGCCCATGCCCTTTAAATTGCTGCCGGAGCCCCGGGGCAGCTGCCCCTTTTGCCCTTTCCCCCCATCAGCAGCCCAGCCAGTACAGTCAGCACTTTCTTACTGGTACGCTGTACTGGACCATACCGGCTTACTTTCATCTCTGCTTGGAGATTAACTTGGCCCATAGCAAGGAATTGGTTCAGCAAAACAGGGGTTGTCAGGAGCAGGGTCCCAGCCAGAGACAGACTGACATCATTTATCCAAAAAATCCCTACAAGGAGCATAGACAGTTAATTCACACATGTTCTCCTTTGTCAAGGGCTGGTTGTGTTAGAAGTAAGGGTAGCCAGGGCCGGCTCTAAGCACCAGCGTTCCAAGCATGTGCTTGGGGCGGCATTCCAGCTCTTTGGGGCGGCACTTTGCTGTGGCAGCAGCACTCGGCACTCCAGCTTTTTTTTTTTTTTGGCTTGGGGTGGCAAAAAAACTGGAGCCGGCCCTGAGGGTAGCAATACCACCATGAAGTATTTCTTCACACAAGGCACAGTCAACCTGTGGAACTCTTTGCCAGAGGATGTTGTGAAGGCCAAGACTATAACAGGGTTCAAAAAAGAACTAGGTACATTCATGGAGGATAGGTCCATCAATGGCCATTTGCCAGAAGCTGGGAATGAGTGACAGGGAATGGATCACTTGATGATTACCTGTTCTGTTCATTCTCTCTTGGGCACCTGGCATTGGCCACTGTCGGAAGACATGATACTGGGCTAGATAGACCTTTGGTCTGACCCAGTATGGCCATTCTTATGTTCATGCTACCTTTACTTCTGTGCTGCTGCTGGTGGGGGTGCTGTCTTCAGAGCTAGGCATCCCAGCAAGCAGCTGATGCTCTCCATTGCCCAGCTGTGAAGGCAGTACTGACCCCAATCACATGATGTTGCCAGGTGATGCTTTTGTTACTTTTGTGGGGGGAGGGGCTTGTGTGACCTGTGTCCTTAGAAGAATCAATAGTTCGTGTGTGGTCATTTTTTGCTATAAAAACCGTCTAGGAAACATCTGTGTAATTCTAATGAAGACCTCCAAAAATAGTTCAAGTTTAAAAAAAAAAAGACATTTCAACATTCGACAACAGCAAAGTTGTATGCGAGACATGTGGAGCACATTTCTCCATTGCCCACGGCAGTCGAAATGACATTACCCAGCACCTTCAAGGCAAGAAACACAGAGATGCTGATAAAAGTAAGTGTTTAACACCAAGAGTTTCAGGATTTTTTCTGAGGCAAGACACAGAAGCTGAAAAAGTTTTTGCCAGTGAGAGAGTGTGAGGCACGGACACAGTTTCCGGTCTAGTGACTGTACATCACAATTCATTAGGAAACTGTACCAATTTAAGTTTTCATCTGCTTGCACAAAATCTGAGGCAATTCTTTGCAACATCTTAGCCCCTTTATCTATTAAAGAAGTGCTGCTTGAGTTGGACAAGTGTTCCTTTATTACACTTAGTGTGGATGCATTGAACAAAAAGGAGCAAAAACTATGTCTGGTTCTTATATGGTATTTTCTCCCACTGACTGGCGTTTGCACAAAAATTATTCACTTTTTGTCTCTACCCCAGAGAAACATCAGATTTGCAGTGTGCATTCATCCAGAAAGTGATTGAGAAGTACTCTCTTAGCGACAAGATTGTTGGAATTTGTGCAGACAATACCAATACTAACTTTGGGGGTGCCAGATGTTATGGGAAAAACAATTTGTGGCAAAAGCTCCAGGTCAACTTAGGAAAAGAGATCTTTGGTATTGGGTGTGATGCACATATTGTGCATAACTGCCTCCAAACTGCAGTTGACTGTCTTCCTTTAGATGTGGAGAGCTTTGCTGTAAAGGTTTACAAATACTTTCATATCTACACGGTGTGTGTTGAAGAGCATGGCAGCATGCAATTCCTCTCACTGGGACCAGAAATACACAGGATTTTGTTGATTTTTGATGGGCTTAAAGCATATTTTCTTTCTCAAGATAAATGCCCGACACTGCTAAAGAAGCTCTTTGATGATCCTGCCACTCAACTGTGGCTTCTATTTGCCAAACAAACAAACTGCCATGTACCAAAACATAACAGAGATGATAGAGAAAAACGATTTGTTAGTGACAGAAGTTGCATTGCAAATATGTTATTGGAGAGGCTTGGAGAAAGATCTGTCACAACAGAAGTGAAGAACTTACTGCATGCTCTTGTAGAATGTGGGCAAATGAAAGAAAGGGAGTTTTACGATGTAGTTGACAATTTTTACATAACATGATTGTCCTACTTAGAGCACTGGAGACCTGCCTTTGAGTGCACCAAAAAAGTTTTAGTGGGCTTTGCTGAGGAATGTGCCGCAGTGGGAGCAAATGCAAGACAGCCTCACTACATGCCACACCAGAATTCCCACCTTAAATATGTTGGATGAGAATCGTCTCTTTGACGAGTGGTCTAGTGCAAAATCAATTTTCTCCAGTTGTCTTTCAGACTGGAATCATCAGAGAACGCCCATCACGGAAAGGTGGCAGAAGATTTTTCGAGAGAGGGACTGTAATGCAGTACAATACTCATATCTAGCCAAGGCTGTGGAATTTGTGCTGTGTCTGCCTGGTACTACAGCACCTGTTGAACGTATCTTTTCAATTATGAATGTTGTGTGGTCTCCTGAAAAATCCCATCTGAATGTCTTCACCATGAAGGCTGTCTTGTGTGTGCAAGTTAACTTTTCTCTAGACTGTACTGCATTCTACGACAAGTTGCTGAAAGACAAGCAAACCCTCAGAAAAATAGCAGCTTCCGAGAAATACAACTGATATCAAGCAGCTTCATACCCTAAAGAATGGCAAGATGAGGAACAATCTCAGTAACCACTGAGTTTTGAGTAAAATATATGAAACCATGAAATATATGAACATATATATATAAAATATATGAAACTGCCTTATCTTTTTTGCATACTGTAAGTAACCTCCCCCTGAGCACTGATAATCTCTTACCCGGTGTCCCATTTTCAGTTTAGGGAAATATGGTCACCCTATCACTAACAACCTCCGTCAGTTGTTTCTCCCCCTTCCTTTCCTCCCTATTATTTGAGGGGCCACTTCACCTCGAATGGTCCCTTTGAAAGAGTCAAGGCTCAGGCCCTCAGGCAGGGGCTGAGCAGCAGTTTATATAGTCAACAGGCCCAGGCCCAGGCCCTGGGTCAGGGCGGGGCTGCAAAGAGTCCAAGGCTCAGGTCCTCAGGCAGGTTCTGAACAACCACAGGTAAATAGCACACCCAGGATTCAGGCTCCAAGCAGCCTGTGAGAGGGGGAGACTGCCACCCACGTGTTGGGTGACAGGGGGGATGCAGGCCCTCCCACTCCACTGCATCCAAGCCCGGGGCCCTAGCAGCAGCCACAGGCCCGCTGCTGTGTCAGTGGGGATCCTGGCCGCAACACACTGACATGGGTTCCGGCTGTGTTACTGCCAGACTCGGGTTGGCTGCCCCCCGGCTACTTCCCAACTCTTCCGCTGGAGGTACCTGAGTCAAGGTGGTGTCCTCAGGGGGGTCAATCACCATTGGATCCTCAGGGTAGCTGGCGAGGGGTAGGCTCAGCGCCTCTTCTGAGTAGCTGGCGTGGGGTAGACTCAGCGCCTCTTCTGGGTAGCTGGCAAGAGGTAGGCTTGGCAACTCTCCCACACACTGGTCTGTGTCGAGTGTCGGCCGGTCAGGTCTGCCGCTGGTTGCTGGAGTCTCTCTGGCAGGAGCTGGTCCGGAGGTGTCTGGCCTCTCCAGCGGCTGCCTCCTGAGTGAACTCTGGGGTTGAGCTCTTATACTTCCTGTCTGGCCTCTGACCCTCTGGGGGGGCGGACTTGGAGTGCTCTGGCTCTGCCCACTCTGGTGTCCAGCGGAGCTCGTCCCTCTCTGGGGCACTGGGGAACCACACCGCCTCCCTACAATCCCACTGAACTAAAGATAAATAAATATGTCACCATGCGGCATGTATCAAATATGGATAAATGGATCTACGTAACATACACTTATTTGGCACAGAGGTGTTTTCATTTGATATTAAGCAGTTAGTAACAATATTTTAATAGTTAGAGGTGATGGGACAGTATTTTCGCCTCTTAAGAAAAAAATGGTATCTTTCTTCATTGTTACTTACCATGAAAATGATCCTTTATATCAGGCTCAGGACATATAGAGGCATTTTCAAATAAGCCAAAGTGCCTTAGGCACCCAACTTCTATTGAATTTAAATGGGATTTGGCCCCCTAACTCTTTAAAGTTCCTTTGAAAATCCCAGGCTTAAACTATAAATATTTTTTTACTAACCCCTTCCTCATACCAAGTAACTATTGTTCTTCCCACCTCCTCCCAGTATTTTGAGCTAAAATAGGTGGGGGTGCCACCTACTGTGAATATGTGTGACTTTCTCTCTCACAGCTTACTGAAATAAATAGGGTCATTCATTTTAATGTATGCCCTCTTAATATGCTCTACAGTTGTGTAGTCTAAACTACCCAAGTCAGAAGAATGGTGGTTATAATGTGTTAGAGGGCTTCCCCTTCACCCTCTCCCCTGGTTCTTGTCACGCAGACAGAGAGCAGAAGACCAGAAGTCCGAAGTGCAAACAATGCAAAGTTTATTGGGGTTAGTTTCCAGCAAACATGTGTCCCATAACTCTGACGCCTAAGAGCCTTGTTTCCCAGTGCCTCTCCCTCCTCCCCTCAGGAGGTATAATGATACCTGAAATGCACACCCACAGTCCCAGCCCTTACAATTTAGAGTCATGTTCCATTTTGGGTCTGGGGTCTTCATCCCACCTCTTTTGTACCCTATGGGTGGGGTAAGGAGTGAGGTTGTGCTCCTGTCAGGGATGGGCATTTCTTTGGTTTTTTTACTGTTTTATACCTTGTCATCGTTCCCCCACCCCCCCAAGTTCCTTTGCCCCTCCCGACTGGTTGCTTGACTTTGCCTTGAGATGGGGTTGAGCTGATCTTAAAGTGTGCTCCGAGTAACACTTTAACGGCTCTTATCTGTTCCCATCGTACTAACAAATCCATCTGACTAGGCAGAAGCAACATCACAGTGTCTTTGTCCTTTGTTTACGTATAAGAGTATCAAAAAGTCAAACCCAAAATTCTATCCCAGGCTAACAAACAGATCTATTTACTAACATAACAGTTACAGAATTATCACACAAAAAAGGAACTAGTTAGTTGAGTTGTCACAATGCAGAATTTCTATTTACTCATAATTGTTTGAGTACTTTAGAGTTTGCTTAACTGTTGTTCCATTTTCTGCCACCTGGTGAATAGATTCGGTTCAGGGTTTCACTGTTAAAGCCAATTATCAAATTCAGCTTGTGGTATCAGAATAGCAATTGCAACAAAAGAGGTAGTGTCTGTTCTACCTCCATGGCACACTTGGGCTTGGTTATGCAAAATGAAGGTGTGATCAGGGCATGCTGCATTCTCCCTTTCCAGTTACACATAGAAAAGGTCATATACAACATACAATGCATATTTGGGTCCACCTCCTTTAAGTGTACTGTTTGAAATGTCCACAGGTGTACATTGAGCAAAACCTAATATTACTCCAAGGTAGAATTCATGTATGTTACAATGCCAAGCCTCTGCTGAGTTGATTCATAATTGTATCTAAGGCAGTGACTAATGGATGACATGGATCACTTATGTATTGAAGTGTGGTTTTGTTGGGATTATTCTATTGAGCATAACATGGGTTATTATATGCAGTATTGTTGTAGCCAAATTTTTGTGTGTTTTATATGCAGTATTGTTGTGTTGGTCTAAGGATTTTAGAGACACAAGGGTGGGTGATTCAATCAGGGTGGATGTAGTCCACTCCCAATAATTAATTAGGAGGATCCAGGAGAGGCAAAGTTGCTTTTGTAGTGGCTGATGTGGTTCGGTCCTCTGATGGTGTCACTAGAGTAGATATGGGGACAAAGTAGACAATGAGGTTTGGTACAGGGATTGGTTCCTGGGACACAACCACATCAGCCGCACCATCAGAGACTCATTCACCTGCACATCTAACTAATGTTATATATGCCATCATGTGCCAGCAATGCCCCTCTGCCATGTACATTGGCCAAACCGGACAGTCTCTCCGTAAAAGAATAAATGGACACAAATCGGACATCAGGAATGGTAACATACAAAAGTCAGTAGGAGAACACTTCAATCTCCCTGGACATTCTATAACAGATTTAAAAGTAGCCATACTTGAACAAAAAAACTTCAGAAACAGACTTCAAAGAGAAACTGCAGAACTAAAATGCATTTGCAAATTTAACACCATTAATTTGGGCTTGAATAGGGACTGGGAGTGGCTGGCTCACTGCAAAATCAACTTTGCCTCTCCTGGAATTGACATCTCCTCATCAATTATTGGGAGTGGACTACATCCACCCTGATTGAATTGGCCCTGTCAATACTGGTTCTCCACTTGTAAGGTAACCCCCTTCTCTTCATGTGTCAGTATAATAATGCCTGCATCTGTAATTTTCACTCCATGCATCTGAAGAAGTGGGTTTTTTTACCAACGGAAGCTTATGCCCAAATAAATCTGTTAGTCTTTAAGGTGCCACCGGACTTCTATATGTATGTTGCTTTTTTTTAAAATCTTCAGCGAGCACATATTTATCCATATATGGGTGAATTTAGTATCCAAAGAAGATGTGTGATTGACAGTCCTGCAAACCAAAATCCCTTCTCTGACAAACAAAAAGAACAAAAAACAAAACAAAACCCCTCAAAACACAACAACCAGCTCAGCAACAAGCAGCAATAGTGCCTGTTTCCACACGCGGCCCCTGCCAATGTGCCTCAGTTCTGATTGAGAGGGATCATCTCTAAGGTGAGAGGTTATTTCAATTTCAGTGACTCATTCAGCCCTTGGCCTGTCAGTGACAGAGCCAACAAGTGTGCCAATTAGTCTCATATATTTGTATTAATGTCAGCATGAATGGCAAAAATTAACAAGTTTGGACATTCTGTAAGTAATTTGACATTGGTATGTAATAAAATTGAGCACTGATTTTAATGATATGTATGAATAATTGTGTACTTACTACAGAAATATTTCGCTGATGACCAGTAACGGACTGGCCGCTGTGCATGTGCACCACTGCTCACTACTAGATGGAGTCAGAACAGCTCATTTCATCCTAAACCTAAAATGTTAACAGCTAACAGAGATTCTCCTTTGCTCTGGTTATAGGAGCGTGCACTTTTGGAGTGGGTCTGAATTCCAGATCCTATGTCACACTGAAGTTCCTAGTGAGCATAGTGCACTGCATAGCGAGACCAATGAATTCTTAGGACATGGATTTGGTACATGTCTGCGTGCCTGTTTGTCACTTTTTTGAGGGCACCTTAAATAAACTTACACTTCACCTGTTCCCATTTTCCTAATTGCATTTTAAATAAGAAAGAGTTTTTGCCAGGAGAAGATTTCCATAATTTTAGCCAGAAGCGAAACTGTGCATGGAGCGAGGAAAGGAATTAGTCCTGCAAAATACTTTTCTTTCAATCTTACCATGACATTTTAAATCAGCATGTTTGCTCATATCTGGTGTTTTTCCTGGTTTCATTTAATCAGTCCAGTTTCTTGTTGCGTGTAGTTCTTTTCATTTGACTGTTTTTCATGGGCCAAATCCTGCTTCCACTGACAATTATGATCCCACTTATTGTATTGGAACTAGGATTTTACAGATTGAATATAGAAGGTTTTAAACTGTCCATTTTTAAACTCCTTTTTCAGGGCTGTGTACCCCTGAGGTACCGCAAGGTTAGGGAAGCTGTGCATAGTTATTTTTGTGCTTTATAAAATGTCTAACATTTTTGGTGCATAAATCATTTTTAGCTTTACCTAATTTCAGAGCATAAAGGGCATGTCAAACTTTACTAAACTGAAGCCCCGGGAAGCAGTCGATAACCATGATGGATTTTTATAATGATATAACCCTTAATGAATTATTGTAGTTCTTTAACAAGGTTTTAATAAGAAATTTCTTTTGCCAGCATGGTTATTAGTTCTCTCATATGAATAGCCCTGGGCCTGTCTTCCATAGAATAGTACAACATAATATTTCTTTCTGTGTCGATCATACAGTACTGCAAAACTCCAAGCCATGAATAAAATACACTTACTTTTCGTTGTTGTTTTATTTTATTTTATTTTAAAGGTCAGGTTTTTAGAATATGTAAGCTGAAAATAAAGATGTGCTGACTGCAAGACCACTGTTACTCATGTATAATGGAAGAATGCCCACCACAGAATTCTGATCACAAGTCAAATGTTTCCTATACACTAAAGTACCTTTTAAAAAAATGAGAACAATATACATATTTTGCTCTAATTGGTATGTGTGTATAATGTACATTATAGTATACTATACTGATTTTCTTCAGGTTCTTTGAGGAAGCATCTGAATAGTGATCTGAATACTGGAGTGGGCCTTCTTCCATTATATATACATGAATCAGGAATGGCAACCATCTGTCTCAAAAAGTTGATGGTACACACACCAAAGCAGTTCAGTTACCGTGTGATGCTGCAGCAACACAAGTGGATAAACAGTCCAATTCTCAAGTGACAGTCCTTGCCACAAATAATGCAGCTGCAAGGCACAGGGCCAGAAGATAAAGTTGGAGAACTACTAGAACTTGAAGCTTGCTGAGCTTTCCTCCTCACTCTCTTCATTTTCCTCTCTCTCAACCATCACTCTTTAGCTTCTTTGACTTCCTAGGCACAGCGCAGACTTCCAGTGTGGCCTATTGCTAGCTTCATCTTCACAGCTTGTGGTATCAATGTTTAAAGTTTTCAAGTCCCTCCTGCAGCCCAAGCCTAGGTCAGCTAAGTGACCTCGCAACATCCATGAGTTCTCCATGCAGGAGAGCTTTTGGAATGCATCCATCTGGCGCAGATGACCAAGCCAATGGAGATGTCTGGGTTTGAGAATAGTAATTTGACTTTGAAATTTTGCTTTCTCAAATACTTTGGTGTCAGGAACTTATTTTCCGATGTGTTATTTAGAATATGATGAAGACAGAGGGTATGGAAGGGGTTTAACCTCTCATGTCTGTTGTAGGTGGTCCAGGCTTCACAATCATACAGCAGCATGCTCAAACCACACATCTAGTAGAACCTATCTTGGTGTTCAATGTCAGTTTCCTGTTATTCCATATGCACTTGAAAAGTTATCCTAATGTGGTGGCTGCCTTTCCAATGTGAGAACTAAGTATGTCATCCAGAGACAAGTTATATGATACAGTTGATACTAGATAACAGAACTCGTCCACGTCTTCTGGTGCAGCAACACACCTTGTGCTATAATCATCGTCTTCTTTTGACTCATGGTTAGTTCAAATTCACAACAAGCTAGCAAAGCTATTGCAAAGTTTCTGGAGCTCCTCTTCACTGTGTGCAATGAGCACTGAATCATTGGTGAAAAGAAGTTATTTTAGCAGGTATTTGACTGAGCTTTTTGCTCTTAGATGTGCAATGTTGAAGAATTTTCCATCTGATCTCATATGGAGATTTACACTGTTGGTGCTAAGTGAGAAAGCATGATGAAGCAGCAGAGAGAAGAATATACCAAAAAGTGTTGGTGCCAAAACACATCCCTGGTTGACACAACTGCAGATTTCAAAGTTGAAAGACTGATCACCATCATACTGGACTGTAGCCTTCATGCCATCATGGAAGGATTAAATCAGATGGATGAGGACTCAGGGGCAACCAACTCTCTCAAGCGATTAGAAAACATCCTTTATGCTGACCAGATCAGAAGTCTCTGTAAGACTGATGAAGACCATGTAGCGAGGTTTTCCTTGTTCTCAACACTTTTCTTGAAGTTGCTGTAGTGCAAAGATTATGTAGATAGTTGATCTACTAGCACAGAAGCGACACTGGCTCTCTGGATAAACACATCAGCAAGAACTTGCAGTCTATTGAGAAAGGCCTGTGGAAATGCCTTGCCAGCAACACTAAGGCGAGAGATGCCTCTATAGTTGTTGCCATCATTCTGATCTCCTTTGTCTTTATACAATGTGATGATTCTGACATCCTTCATGTCTTGTGATAACCCTCCTTCCCTCCAAAAGGTAAGCAAGACATTGTGCAGTTGTTTAAGCACAACCTGGCCTCCTTGCTTCAGTATTTCAGCTGGAATTCCTTCTTTTCCTGTAGCATTTTCTGGTGCTAGGGAGGTGATTATTTATAGATAGTTCTATATCAAGCTTTTCAATAGTCTGAAGTATGTGGATTTCATTTAGCATTGCTCCAGCAACAGTGGTTTCACATGAATTGTTGGTGACAATGTTGCATTGGTTTGCTTCTGTCAATGATGATGTCTCCATTAAGAGATTTGAGTGGGGCAGTCATCTTGTGTTAAGGACCTATTGCAGGGGTTGGCAACCTCTGGCATGCAGCTCGCCAGGGTAAGCACCCTGGCGGGCCGGGCCAGTTTGTTTACCTGCCACGTCCGCAGGTTCGGCCGATCGCGGCTCCCACTGGCCGTGGTTCGCCGCTCCAGGCCAATGGGGGCGGTGGGAAGCCGCGGCCAGCACATCCCTCGGCCCACGCCACTTCCCGCAGCCCCCATTGGCCTGGAGCGGTAAACTGCGGCCAGTGGGAGCCGCGATCAGCCGAACCTGCGGACACAGCAGGTAAACAAACTGGCCCGGCCTGCCTGGGTGCTTACCCTGGCGAGCCGTGTGCCAGAGGTTGCCGACCCCTGACCTATTGCTTTCTTCATTTCATCCAATATATCTCTTAGATGTCCATTCTTAAAGTGTGTTTATATCTCCTTACATAGATAGAGCCAGTATGCTTGAGCATGTTGCCTACCTGTTGGTTACAATGCACTCTTGGCCAATATGAGGTTAGCACCCATCTCAAGAGAGGGGTACATGTTATGACAGAGTTATGCTGTGAATTTTGCTTCAATAAATGGAAGAATTTCTGCAAACCAGTCTTTACCTTGTATAGTCTTTTTTTTTTTTACCAAAAGTTAAGATTACAGCTACAGGGAAAGTCATTTGTATGTTTTTCATGCTACATAATCATTCAGGAGAGCTGCAGTCGATGACATAGCTTCCCTGATATTTGCAGTGAATTGGTCTTTTGTTGAAGACATCTTCCTTGGTCTCTTGTGTTGTTGATCTTAATGCATGGGCAATAGCTTTGTTTGGTACAATAGAATTTCTGCAGTGAAAGCCTTATTTTGCATCATACAAGCACATACTCTGTGCCACAGTCTGCACTGTGGAAAATGTGAATATGGAGAACATCCTATAGGTGTTTTCTATGGGTTACAATTAAATCCAGTTGGTGCAAGCGTCCAGATCTCTGCTGTCCCGACGAGATCTTCTGGCACTGACTGCATTGTAGGAAGGTTTTGGTAATTCACTGGTGCAGAGCTCCAGTAGTCTTTGCCCAATGTTGATCATTTTTCCCACTCTATGGTGGCCAGTGGATAGTGGCCACATCTCGTGATCTGGCTGTAGCGTTGAAGTCTCCCAGTAGAGAATCACTTGCCCGGTAGTAGCTTACTGATGACACTGTTGAGCCACTGAAAGAACAAGTCCCTCCCTTCAGAGACAGAGGAAAGTGTTGGGACACATGTACTGATACATTTGGTAAAGTCACCTGTGGAAGATACTCTTAGCAATATGATACATTTGGATGTTGCAGTGGGACATTCAACCATGGGTGCTCATGTATTTTTAACTGCAAAACCCACCCCGTGTATGGTGTGGTCTTGTTTGCTATTTCCTTGACAGAAGAAGGCGTAATGCATCTTACATAGAGAGCCTGGGTCAGCTAGTTTGTTTTTAAAGAGAGCAGCTACATCAAAGTCAAACTTCTCAAACTCTCTACCAGTAATGATGGATTTTCTAAGGTAATTGATCGCCATTACATCAGTGAATGGTGGGGTTCTTGGTTTGGTTTCCAAGTACTTGAATCATGGCAGATTGTACTGGGTTATGTGGTACAAGTAGCAGGCTTTACATGCCTGATCTGTCCCTCTTACATGATTAACAGTATATATATAACCGCCTTTGTAGTTTGTCAGCTCCTGGAATGCAGGACTGAGCCTCTAGGAGTCCTACCCTATGAACTACAACAGCGGTTCTCAACCTGTAGTCCATGGACCCTTGGGGGTCTGCAGACTATGTTTAAGATTTCCAAAGGGATCCGCACCTCCATTTGAAATTTTTTAGGCATCCACAAATTAGTGTTACCATACATCTCGGTTTTTCCAGATATGACCTCGTTTTTGGTCCTCCAATCTTGGTCCAGGTAGATTTTTAAAATATGAACAAATGTCCATGACTTTTCCTTGCTCATCCTTTTCCCAACATTGATTCTGGTAGAACTGCAATTCCTGGCGTGCCCTAATAGTGGTGTGCGTGTTTATTGGTTTGCCACCCTTACTTCTGTGCTGCTGCTCCTGGTAGCACTGCCTTCAGAGCTGAGTGGCCAGAGAACAGCAGCTGCTGTCCAAGCGCCCAGCTCTGAAGGCAGTGCCACCATCAGCAGCAGCAGCACAGAAGTAAGGATGGCATGGTATTGACTGTCTCACTTAAAGGGATCCTGCTTGTACAATACAACATCAGGCACACATCTTGCAATGACTTTTATGGCTACTTGATGACCAATCAACCACTGCTGAGAAAGATATGCTCTACAGAGAAATATGCATGGGCACAACAGGAAGAAGCGCACTAGGAAAGGACTAACTGCATGTAAAAAGGTAAGCTTAAATGTGATTTACATTTATTTTTGAGGCCATTACAGTAGAAAGAAACTGTACAGTAGAAACTGTACCTCTCTACACCTCAATTCTCCCTCTCCCTGGCAGTGTTCTCTATTTGAAAACATAAAATATGGTAATCTACCGCAAATCAAAAAAGGTTGAAAACCACTGAACTACAACAACAATGGTTCCAGAACCTCTGGACACCATTTCCCAGCCAGGTTAGAGTCATTGATGGAGACAGAAAGCATAGAAACTCCTGCTAGGACCAATAAGGATGGAGTAATTTATACAGGCAGTTTGCTAGGCCAAATTATGAGCCAGGACTGCACAGCTTCCTCAGTGGGAGGGGACAGCCTGGCTCAGAGACAAAGGGACTAGTTTTGGTTTCAGTTTTGGCTGTTTGAGTTTGAAGTTGAGAGAGCAGCAGAACAGCTTAGGGAGTTTTTGATTAACAAAGGGAGATGCTGAATTTCTATGGGATCCAGTGTGCAACAGTTCCAGCCCTGCAGATACCTGCATCCATGGAGGCAGAAAACCAATCTGGTGTTGCTTACCTAGAACTAGCTGAGACCTACACAGGACTCTGGACCAGGGAGCCAAGCTAGAACCCTTTCCCATTCAGGGGTGCAATATGGTAAGAGAGCCATTTTCAATCTCTTTAAGACGGTCAAGTTAGCACTGCTACACTCATCTCTGGACTCATCCTCCACATTCCATCTGCCTGGAAGGTGCCAGGGAGAAAGTTGGGGCTAAGGTACAGTTGTGAATCGTGGGAGGTAGGGAATTTGTTGTATTATTAGCATTTATTAGTTAATCTTATCCCTTTTCTTCCATGAAGACTTTTTTTCCCTGCCCCCAATAAAGTCCCTTTTGTTATATTGTTATTTATGAGTGTAGCATTTCATTTGTTGGAGTTTGTATTAATGCATTTTGTTGTCCATGTATGGGGTTATAGGACATTAAGAGTGATAGCATTAGTCATTTTCCCAAGTGACAGCACTCCTAGTGTCCCAGGCACAGTGAGGTGAGGGTTACTTTGCACAGAGGAGTCACAACAAAGAACCCAGGACCTAACTGTGAGGTGACCGAAGAGAGAAGTAACAGACGTGAGGGAAGGCGTTTGAGCCGTACATCAGGGGAGGAGCTACATAAAAAAAACCCCTTAACCTTGCAAAGTCAACACTCAAAATTAGAAATGTCTGTGAAACCTTGTCACAGTTTCAGGGCAGTGGCACCTGTATTCTCTGTCTAAAATCCACCAAGGGCACCCATTTAAAGGTTTTCAGCTCCCAGTCATCTGCTCTCCTGGGTGAACACATGCATCTCATGCCCTTCTGATCAGGGGTTTTAAGGCTGTATTGCTCCTTGATTTACACTGTGATATCTCCATCATGCCAGAATGCCTAACCAGACCAACATCAGTGCTTTTTTTTTTTTAAGATTATGATCAGTGTATTGTCTCAGTTATAAGTTACCACAGAGCTCCTTTTGAGCAAGCACATTTATTCTGAAGTTAAAAGCATTACAAAGAAAATGTATTGAAACAATGACAGAATCAACACACATGCTAAAAAGCATGTCAGATGTAACCCCCAACTCCAGCCTAGGGCTCTGGTAGGTTTCTGTCCTTCAATACCCACAACTGAATTTTTCCTGTGGTTACAAGTTCATCCATTTTACAGCTAGAATGAAACCTAGGCTGGGGAGTTCAGCCATGTCTTTATACATTTCAGGCCTTTGACTTTCACCTTCTGTAACAGTAATCAACAGACAAAGACCCTCTCCTCATGGTGTAACTTCAAAGGCTGGGTTTTTGCATAACCAGAGTTGGGTAATTTGCATAAATCTTTCCCTAGGGATTTCCCAGGCAATCCACTTAACACTTATTGTCCCCAAAGGCCATACTTCTCTGGCACATTTTCAATATAGTTTTTGAACTCACAGGTCTTTCATCTGTCACATCTGCCCCCTCAAGAGGTTACATACAACCCTGGCCTCAATAATACACAAACATAATGCAATAAGATCTTTCAAGTATATTGCAAGAAATTGCTCTGTCACAAACCTTCACTCAGCCCCCTTGTGTGTAAGCATTGTGCGGCAGTCTTTAATTTCATGTGCATATACTATAGGGCCTAGGAGCCCTGGTCATGGACCAGAACCCCATTTTTCTAGGTGTAACCTCTTTGGGATTTACAGAACATGGCCCCTTTAAGTCTTTGTCATGAGGGGAGGAAGTGCTCATTGTTCCAGGACAAGGTAGTGTTGTTGGGTTTTGGGTTTGGTTTTTTTTGGGGGGGGGGGGTTGTCATGGAGAGAGGGAGAGTGACAGGATGTGTGTTTGGATCTCCATACAGGACTGCAGCAAGCATAGTGAAGCAGCTGAGAAACTGCTCAAAGCCTGGTAGGGACAAAGCGGCTGATCAGGGACCCAGGACAGGAGCCAGGAGGAGCACTATGCCAGGGAGGAATCACCTGAGAAGGACAAACCAGAGCTGGACCCAGTATCACTGTTGCCCAGACCTATGCAGTCGTAAGTACTGGGGCTTACTGGAATAAAGAGGGAGACTGTAGCTAGTTAAGTGGGGAGGTTGTCGCTCTGTGTGGCTTTGCAGAGAATGGCAGAAGGCGGCACCAGAGGGGTTTGATGGGGAAAGTTTACTGGTGCCAAAGACAACCAGGAGCACCCAAAACTCACTGCCAGACTGGAACGTTGCTCAGGACTCCTGAACTCTGTGTGCAGACACATTGCTCATCGTTTGCCCCTTTCAGACTGTGGCACCACTGGACCTCTGGGGCCTTGTGTTGGATGTAACCCTGTTTTACTGCTCCCCCTATTTTTCCTCCTGTCGTTTTTCTCCATACATCCCTCTGTGAATAAATATTTCCCTTTCCTATATTCACTGCACTATTCCAGTGTGTGTATGTTCACTCTGGGGCGGTTGGAACAGGTGCCCCTGGGGTGGAAAGGACTTTCCCTGCTGCATTACTGCACTCACCTTTTCTTGGCCAGAGCTGCTTGCAGAGCAGACTCCATCTTGACCACAGGGGCGCTAAAGTTACATAGCTGCTGTCCAAACACAAAACAAAAATACCATCCCTGCCCCCAAAGCTGACAACCCTAAGAAGTCTCTACTGAGCATGTGCAAACTGAGATTTTTTAGAGGATTATAATTTGTCCAAATTAGAGCACATTTTTATTTTGATGGCAAAAGGCATATTCCTGGCACCAACGTGACCTCTCTGCCAAAATTCAAGTCCCTGCTTCAAGAACAGAGGTGCTAAAGCTTCTTAAAAATGAGAATATTTTTATATATATCTATATATACACACACAGGACTTGTATGTGTCACCCACCTGAAATTTTACATTATAAAAAAGTTTAGGCCTTCTTTGGTCTGATTTAGATAAAAATTATTAAGAAAGTGTGCCTAAATCACAGAGAAACATATTATATGATTCATTATGACTCATTAAAGGCCTAAAATGAATATAACATGAATTCTATCCATGTAACACATGAACAATTACATTTGATTACTCTGAAGTCATTTTAGTTGTAAACAAGGAAGGATAGGGAATACTCAAATCTGCATGTCAACAGATTTAAAGGAGACTAATTCTGACTAAAACTAGCCATTTTTGTTGGTCAGTACATTTTAATAGCATGCAAGGAAAGAAGGCAAAAAGACAAGTTTAAAAGGCATAATATTGATCTCACCTGCAGCTCTGTGTTTCAGCACATCATTTTTTTCCAGCTGTTTGTTTCATCTGCTGTTCTTGGTCAGTGGCTGTAGTATTGATTCTTGAACTGTTTTTCTCCTTCACTGTGTCTTCTTTTATCTTTTCACTTGGCAGAAGTTGCAAGAGATGACAGTGTAGCGACCCAGACAGCTGATGAACTAAGAAGGACAGAGCTCTATGACCCAGAGCAAGAGAATAGCCACAGTCTCCCATCACAGCACATACACATACAGTCTCAGCTATGTAGCCAGCCATGGCTTTGTATATAGCCCTATATAAATAGTGAGAGTCATATTTCTTCTGACATGGATTTTTCATGACTGTTTTTTTGTTGTTGTTGAAATTTTATGTGCAAATATAAAAATAATGTGAACACTGTGGACTGTAAATAAACAAATCTGAGTGAGGGAGAATGTGGAGGAGGGACTTCATCTTTGATATTCTTAACTGGTAATTTAAAAACAATTAGATATGGTCATGGTGAGATATGCCAAGGTAGGTTAACTAACCAGAGGAAGCCTGGAGCTTGTGACCTGATTTGGTGCAAACAAGCTACAAAACAATGCATCTCAGCCCTGACCTAGACCTCTTGTTTTTGCAGGCACCATATCCAAGGTGAGCTAAAGGGATACTTCCTTCTGGCTGAGTCAGTAGGAGCTGTCATGAACATTTCTCAGTCAGCAGGAGTCATTTCTGAGTCAGTAGGAGCTGTCACAAGGCATTCTTACATACTGTGTATCATACTAGATGTGAGAATGACCTATCTAAACATTACCAAAATACTTTTGGATAATCAGATCACTCCATCCATTCATCTGGTACCTAAAGCTCAGCTCTCTCATTCAGTACTGGCCTGATTATGCAATACCTTTCTGCAATACCAGTTTAATATTGGTGTAACTCCACTGAAATAAATGGAGTTACACTGGTGTAAAACTGGGGTAATGGAGTACAGAATTAGGCCCTTTACTTTATGCACACTTCAAGTGCCACAACTCTCAAAAAAGGCAACTTTGCTAAATTTTGAAAATATTGAGTCACGTTACCTCTTTATACTGAAATTCATACGTTTAAAAAAATATTCATGTTTTATGATTCTTTAATATGCCCCCTTTTAGCTTCATCTTAATTTATGTTTATTATGTATGGTCTTTTTAGGTATTGGTGCAAAGAAGAATATGGGGTAGATATACAGAATTGTTGATACAGATTTGGCTACTGATCATGATACGATTCCCAGGGCAAGATTAAGACCAAAGAAAAGCTTGGAAATGTGGCCCAAGTGTAACCAGTGCAGAGAAGTCTGAATTGGTCTGCAGACAGACTAAAACAAATAGATCTGAGAGTATGAACTGCTCCAAGCATCTCAAGGGGGTGTTAACTCTAAAATCCATTGCTATAAAGGGCCCTGTCAACACCACTCCAGCAGAGGATTTTGTATGTGACCAAAGAAGAAGAGGGCAGTGGGCCTGGCCCACCCTCAAGCAGGTACAACCTGCCTGCTGAGGTAGATATTTGGGGTTGGGCAGGGGGTGTTGCTGTCACTTCTGCCTCTGTGGTGGGGAAGGGGACCACTGCTGATTTCAAGGGGAGGGAGATCCTTCAGTCACTCATGGGGATCCCTCCTCTTGTCACTGCCACTCCAGCTGGGGCACAGCAACAGCCTGGGGGCAAAGTCAGAAGGGTGGAACCCTGGGAGGTCCAATGTTGGGGTGTATCTAAGGCCTGGAGTGAATTAATCCAACACTAAAGTTTCTACCTGTTAATATAATCCTCCTATTTGTGGCATTTTGGCAATGCAGTTGGTTCTAGTTTACTGATGGTCGCACACTTTATTGCTTCTGTAGATCAACCTCATTGCACACAGCAGGGGCTCCTCATTGGCTGGTGGGCTGGAAGCAAATTGCCAGCCTGCCTGGTTTCCAATGCGAGGTTCAGCATTTCCCCAGATGTTTTCTACCGGAAAATTTCCAACCAGCTCTTCCCATACCCTAACTCTGTGTCCCACCCTCCCGTCCCTTAACCCTAAACTTGTGTATTCTCCCATTTGCTCCTTTCCCCATGATAGAGGCTCTGTGCACCTCCCAAATCCCCCTCCCTCCATACCAAGATCCCCCATTCTCCCTCTCCATGCTAAGGCCTCTCTGTGCCCCCCATTTCCCTCTCCCTGATACCAAGGTCGCCTATTTTCTCCTCCATTTCAGGGGCTCTGTGTCTCCCGTTTCCCTCATGTCAAAAAACCCCATTCTCCTTGTGTCCCCAAGCCAGGGGATCTGTGTTCCCAGTGGGATTGTGATACCAGAGGCAAATTAGCTAATCACCTGATTTTAGTTGAAATCAGTTTTTTCTGGGGTTCAAATTGTCATCAAAATCAATGAGATTTTGACACCCATTGACACCTTGAATATTCCCTGTAATTTTGGGTTTGATTGGATGGGACCTTCAGAAGTTATTGTGCTACAGACAGAACTGCTGTCTAGTTGAGTGTTAGGCCTTACTTCTCTCAGCCAACATTGCAGCTGTAGTTAGCCCCTTCTAACAAACTCAGAAACAAATCTAAAGAAGCACAGACAATGTAAGGAAAAGAAATGTTCAAGAAGATCTTCTGGAACTGGCCAAGATTTCTTCCATTTCTTAATATTAATTGCCCACCACACATGATACCAGGGCCATATAGGTGGGATGTGGGCATTCATGAACCTCTGAACACTATACATTTTCTCAGTGTATCATAATTACAGAAACATCTGTGCTGAAAAAATAACCTTGTGCTGAATCATCATGGAAATTTGCAGGTTGAGTAGCCCTGAGAAGATTTCATTTCTTGTCTGTAATAAAGTGGTCTAGAGGAAGAATATTAAGCTGCAGTTTAAAGCACATGGAGAGTCCTGGTACAGACCCTGAGAAAGAATGCTTTATATATTTTCTGCAAGGAATATCTATATTTATTTCTTTGGCTCCGATTTTATCTTTATCTTGTTGTAAAAAAAAAAAGGGTGCTATAGATTGGACAAACTAATGCTGTTCAGAGACCTGGGTTTAATTCTTTATTCCATTTTACTCCCTCACTTTGTGGAACTGAGCATGCTGTACAGACCACTTGTTCAGACACTTGGGAGGGAATGCCTCTTGTCACTTAAGAACATTTCATATGCACAAATTCACTAGATCACAGCTGCATCATGCATCAGATACGTAATGAAGAAAAAGTAACATGCAATGATCCACTGTAAAGCCAAATGTTAAGTATCACTGGTAAAACAACCGTTGCACAGGGGTTGTATCAGTAATGGCCATTAGTGAGTGGGTTAAGGACCAGCTTTGATGGGCTCAGTGAGGAGTTTTGTCCTTTGACTTCCTTTAACTGCAAGTGACATGGAGCTTTGAAGGGCATCAGGTTAGAGAGGGAACAATATGGAGAAATACCACTAGTTCCAATACTCAATATAATGCTGAGGTCAGGAGACAGAGAGGACCAAAACATTTCATGCAGAAGAATGGAAATAATAAGAATTCTTCTAGATTGCAGCCAAGCTACAATGTGATTTCAGCAGTATAACTTGTTGGTGAGTGCATTTTGTAGGTCCCCTGCTTTGCTCGATCCATAAGAAATGTGATTCCATTACAATTCTACCTAGGGTAGGTTGGCTCTTTAGCTCATGCTGTGGCAGCTCATTCCTCTAATTTTGGTGATCTCCAGTCCAGTCTCCAGTGTGTCAACCAAAAGGGTGCCCATCTCAGAGGGTAATAAGGTGATAAGTAACAATTAACATGGATTTGTCAAGAACAAATCATGTTAAATCAACCTAATACGCTTTTTGACAGGGTAACAAGCCTTGTGGATAGAGGGGAAGCAGTAGATGTGATATATCTAGACTTTAGTATGGCTTTTGATGCTGTTTCACATAACCTTCTCATAAGTAAATTAGGGAAATATAGCCTAGATTAACCTACTATAAGCTGGGTGCACAACTGGTTGGAAAACCATAGTCAGAGAGTAGTTATCAATTATTCACATTCAAAATGGAAGGGCATATTGAGTGGGGATTCACAGGAATCTCTGCTGGGGCAGGTTCTATTTAGTATCTTCATAAATGATTTGGATAATGGCATAGAGAGTACCCTTATAAAGTTTGTGAATGATACCAAGCGGGGATGGGTTAGAAGTGCTATGGATTAGAGTTCAAAATGATCTTGAAAAACTGGAGAAATGGTCTGAAATAAATAGGTGAAGTTCAATAAGTACTAATGCAACGTACTACACTTAGGAAGGAACAATCAGTTGCACAAATAAAAAATGTGAAAAGACTGCCTAGGCAGGAGTACTGCAGAAAACGATCTGGGTGTTTTAATGGATCACAAATGAAATATGAGTCAAAAATGTAATACTGTTGCAAAAAAAGCAAACACCATTCTGGAATGTATTAGCAGGAATGTTGTAAGCAAGACAAAAGAAGTAATCCTTCCACTCCACTCAGCACTGATGGGGCCTCAACTGAAATACTGTATCCAGTTCTGGGCACCACATTTCAGGAAAGTTGTGGACAGATAAGAGAATGTCCAGAGGAGAGCAACAAAGATGATTAAAGGTCTAGAAAACCTGATCTTCAAGAAAGATTGAGAAAGAATAGGTCTGTTTAGTTTGGAGAAGAGAAGACTGAGGTGGGACATGATTACAATATTCTAGATAAGAAAAGGTTGTTGTCCTTATTCACTGAAGACAGGGCTTGAATTGCAGCAAGAGAAATTTAGGTTAGCCATTAGGAAAACCTTCCTAACTGTCAGGGTAGTTAAGCACTGGAACAAATTACCTAGGGAGGCTGTGGAATTTCTGTTATGGGAGATTTTAAAGGACAGGTTAGACAAGCAGCTGTCAGGGATGGGTCTAGATAATACTTAGTCCTGCCTCTTGTAGGTGACGGGACTAGATGACCTATTGAGATCCCTTACAGTCAACATTTCTGTGATTCTGTGACTAGTGAAGAAAATTAGGGAAATCATGAATATTGTTGGAGGTAAACAAATGGATTCAGAGCACTGCAGTGATAAGTAGGGATTTTGCTGCTGATTCATCTCCAAATATACCCCTAAGTAGAGTTTTATCCCAATAATTTTGGAGTGTGCATATTAGAGCAGTTATTTTAGCTCAAAGCTAAATTTTCAGAAAAAATGTGCACACAGTTACCACTATACAAAGTACAATCACACTAATTACACATACAAATTGCCAATTGTTGATATAACTGGTTGTTCCCGTACAGAATTAACTTGCAGCGTGCAGACATATTTTCCTGGAAACATAAGTCTAAATCTGATTAGGAAATGGATTTAGTTACCAGGATGCTGATGTTGTAACAGTGGCCCCTCCAAAGAAACTAAGCATAGACCTGTACATCACATCCCTCAAAACTGCTACACTATTTGCAAGATAACTTTAATTACAAATAAAAGGACTATAATATATGCCTGCCTATAAATTTAGAAAACTAGGCTTATCATACCTGTTTCCTCTAAAACTACTGCTTCACTCATGATATTTTGAATTAGTGTATTGCTATTTACGTATTCACTGTGTTTTCTTTATTTAGGCCCCAATCCTATGCAAGGATCTGCTAACATGAAGCCCTGTACCCATCAGTAATTCTAGTCAAGATACACTCATAGATCCATGAACATGTGTAATTCTATTGAAGTCAGTGAGATGTAAGGGTCCATGCTAGTGGATTATGAGGAAGATTGAAGCCTTTCTCCTAGAATTCTAATAACAAGATTTTTTGGGAACCAAATTTAATTAGCAATGATTCAATATTCAGGGCTAGATTCTGTTACCCTTTCTACACTAGGTAGCAACGCATGGGGGCTATTAATGGAGGAAGGTACTCTCAATGTGAGCGAGGATTGCAGAATAATCACTTATTTTTCTAATTTTTATTAACAGTATTTTGTGGATTGCTTCCTAATCTTTAATATACAATGATGCAATTGATAGTATACTAGCTAGTAGCTTGTAGGAGTCATGGATAATGTTGTAGGAGTAGGGGTGGTGTCACAAGGATGTGTTAATAACAGTTATGAGGTGTATATAAGAAGTGACAGTGTATGATCATTGAAGCCTTGATGAAGGGAGATGTTGAAATGTCAGCTATAAGTTACTTTGCAGCCAAATAAAAATTGCTTGAAAATAAACTGACATATGAGAAGTTTTGCTGAGGTGTATGATGTGATGTTTATGCTTGTTTACAGATTTCCACCCAGCCATAAAGACTACATGAAGCCTAGGGCCGAGATGTGTTATGGACCTCAAAACCTAACCACTTCCCTGGTTTTAAAAACAACTTGCACCACAAGGTCTAGTGAGACCTCTTTTCCTGCTCTCCTACCCACTCCACAGATTTGCTGTTGCTGGACAAGAAAGTGTGACGTTGTGCAGTCTATATGATTTTGTAAAAACATGATAAGTGAATATAATGTAATTGGAATAGTTTTATAAAAACATGATAATAAGTGAGTATAATGTAACTGGAATATGCTTCATGCAAAAGGTCTCTTGTAAGGTATCATTACAAAGTTTATAATCTACTGAGTGATCATCCTATTTGTATAAATGTACCACTCTTGTATCTAAAACTAGAAATATAAAATATAACTCTGAGGGCCTATTGTAATTATGCAAAGTGTGGGCCATTAATGGTGGTTTGGAATCTTGATGACTCCCATTAACCAGAGCCATTGTCTGCAGATGGCTGTATTTACCTGTGAGTCTTCCTGTATATGTGTGTGCTGGCAAGTGAGTAATGAAGCCTTGCAGTGACATGTGATCATGTCACCTGAACTGGAATCCATCTTTAACCTGGTGCTTTTCCAGTGAGGGGTGGGGGAACCCAGAGGGACAAAGGATTCCCGCCTTATGCAAAAGATATATAAAGGGGTGGAAGAGAACAGAGAGGGAGAGGAGCCATCATGAAGAATCCCCTAGCTATCACCTGAGCTGGAACAAGAGCTGTACCAGGGGAAAGAATTGTGCCCAGGCCTGGAAGGTGTCCAGTCTGAGAAAAAACTTACTGAAGCATCTCTGAGGGTGAGATTATCTGTATTCAGTTTGATTAGACATAGATTTGCGCATTTTATTTTATTTTGCTGGGTAACTTACTTTGTTCTGTCTGTTACTACTTGGAATCACTTAAATCCTACTTTCTGTATTTAATAAAATCACTTTCTACTTATTAATTAACTCAGAGTATGTATTAATACCTGGGGGAGCAAACAGCTGTGCATATCTCTCTATCAGTGTTATAGAGGGCGAACAATTTATGAGTTTACCCTGTATAAGCTTTATACAGGGTAAAACGGATTTATTTGGGTTTAGACCCCATTGGGAATTGGGCATCTGAGTGCTAAAGGCAAGCACACTTCTGTGAGCTGTTTTCAGGTAAACCTGCAGCTTTGGGACAGGTTATTCAGACCCTGAGTCTGTGCTGGAGCAGACGGGTGTGTCTGGCTTCACCAAGACAGGGAGCTGAAGCCACTGAGCTGGCAGGGAGAACAGGAACAGAGGTAGCCTTTGCACATCAGTTGGCAGCTCCCAAGGGGTTTTCTGTGATCCAACCCATCACAGAAAGATTTTTTTAAAAATAACCCACCAGAGTCTTCATATCCTTTGAAATCAGGTTCTTACCTGAAACAGTCTGGGTTTATGCTATTTGTGATTTGGCTCTGTTACTAAAGTCTACCCTGTGGATACCTGGGAAATGAAAAAAATAACTAGGGTAAGAAAGGAAAAAATTGTCTAGAATTGGGCCTATAACCAACCTTGGTCTGGAACTTCCACAAATTTTAGGAGAGTTCAGAACCTAAATCTAGATCAAAATTGCACAACTGGCTTCTATTTGAACCCAAACCCCAGATCAGAACAGTTCTCTGAACTTTGAGATATTGGAAATCCAGATTCAGGTTTAAGTTCTGCAGCTCAGATCCATGTCTAAATGACACTATGTAGTGGGGGAAATGAGGAAGATGATGTTAGACTCCTCCCAGCAAAGCACTAGGCTACACAAATAAGTTTTTATTTTACATACTTTCTGGACTACCCACTTCATGTGGGTAATCTGGTGCTGTTTAATTGCTTCCAGAAGCTTATCTACCTATACTGCTGATGATCGTTCCTAAGCATTCTTTACATCCTCTGACTTTCTACAGACTGGGAAAAGGGTGGTCTCCTCGGTGATCCATGCAGTAAAAAAATGTCCAGACCTCACACTATTATTGCCACTCTGCATATTTTTAAACAGTGTTTGCTGAATCACAGTCAGGCTTTAGAGAAAACTCAGCTTAATTTCTGTAGATACAAAACCCTAGGTTTCCAGGGAGGAGGAAGTGACATTATGCAAAGTACTCCACTTAGTAAGGAACAATCAGTTGCACACATACAAAATGAGAAATGATTGCCCCTAGGAAGGAGTATTGTGGAAAGGGATCTAGGGGTGATAGTGGATCACAAGCTAAATATAAGTCAACAGTGTAACAATGTTGCAAAAAAAGCAAACATCATTCTGAGATGAATTAGCGGCAGTGTTGTAAGCAAGAGACAAGAAGTAATTCTTCCACTTTACTCCATGTTGATTAGGCCTCAACTGGACTACTGTGTCCAGTTCTGGGAGCCACATTTCAGGAAAGATGTGGACAAATGAGAAAGTCCAGAGAAGAGCAATAAAAATGATTAAATGTCTAGAAAACATGACCTGTGAGGGAAGACTGAAAAAAAATGGGTTTGTTTAATATGGAGAAGAGAAGACTGAGAGGGAACATGATAGCAGTTTTCAAGTACATGAAAGGTTGCTATAAGTAGGAAGGAGAAACATTGTTCTTCTTAATTGCTGAGAATAGGACAGGAAGCAATGGATTTAAATTGCAGCAAAGGCAGTTTAGGTTGGACATTAGGAAAAACTTCCTAACTGTCAGGGTGGTTAAGCACTGAAATAAATTGCCTAGGGAGGTTGTGGAATCTCCATCATTGGTGATTTTTAAGAGCAGGTTAGACAAACACCTGTCAGGGATGGTCTAGATAATAATTAGTCCTGTCATGAGTGCAGGGGACTAGACTAGATGACCTCTCGAGTTCCCTTCCAGTTCTACGATTCTATGATTCTATGATCAGAGCTGTCAGAAGGCACAAATAATGAAGACATGGAAGAAACTGTTATCCAGATTGAAAGTTAGAATCCATTCTCTGCTGCACTTGGGCACTGCATGATATCTAACAAATTCAGAAAAGCAGGATTGTCTTGCTGAAACTAGGACATGTGGGAAGTACAGCAACCCCATAAAGATATCTCATCACTGATATAAAATTGCCAGTGAAATAAAAAACAGGCTTAGCACTGCTGGTAGGTCTCAAAAGCAAAGAAATGGATGAGAATTAATGCATATGATGTGGGAAAGTTGGGAAGAGAAGTTCAGGGTAGGAGATAAAAGAAACAAAGATGTTTCAAACAATATAAAAGGAATACAGATTTTTCAAACAACTTAAAATGTCTACTTTAATGGTATTAACTGTGTTCTGCCTTTTTTTGAGTTACAAGGGTTTTACAGTAATGTATTTTTCTCCTATCATGATGTTCTGAGTTATATATAAAAATTCTTTCTAAGCATCATCATATATTCACAATATAATGGTCCTAGGCTAATTATCAGAATCATGAACCATACAAGAATCTCTTTCATGGTGCTTGGTATGTGGAAGCTTAGTACAACTACTTTTTGCTGTGTGCCTCTGAATCCAAGTTCTGTTGACGTTGAGGCATTTGGACTTTATAGACAAATGGAGTGTAATAATTGGTGTTTCAGGAGACTGTCATTTTGAATGCACTAGAGTACCTCAGCACTTTCTTCAGCTAGCAGACTCATGTCAATCATCCACATCAGGGTTTTCATTAGCTCTATAACTGCCTGACCTTGTGCCAGACTTGAGCAGACGGGTAGTTCATAACCCTTTACTGTCAGAATTAGCATTCATGATACTACTTAAACTGTGGAGCAAATTTAGAGTTCATTATTAAATGAGGCATATGTTACTACACTTATAACTGATTCAGTCTAGTTATTTTTAGTTTGACCTTTTCTGTATTCATCAAATCAGCTTTGAAATAGACATTGAGGTACCCTTTACTGTTAGTTATAAAAATTCTTACAGCTTATGTTTTTTATATAGTTTTCTGGCAAATTCTTATTAGGTCTTAGTCACTGCATGCTATATGGCGTGTTTTGCTGTTAGCTTACTTAAGTACAAACCAGGTAAGCTGGAATCATTAGGATGTAAATGATCATATTCTTCAGCTATATCATCCCTCTTTCTCTCTGCCAGTGTATCCAGGTTTGAAAGGATAGAGCTACAATTTCAGGATATAAAAATGGCTACTAAACATGGCAAAAACTGAGTTAAGAGGACAAGCACAGCAATTATTGGGGCAGATTTGTTCCTGGTGCAGCTCCAAGGGTGAACTTTGCCCAGTATTATTGTTTTTTTGGCTAGCTCATCTTTCCCCTCCTGAGAACAGATCAATCTAAAATTCAAACCCACCAACACATGACAAGTTTAAGTACTGTATCTTCGCACTTTCCTTTCACTGTACTAGGTCTCTAAATTTTAACATGGACAAGACAAGCAACTAAAATTATGCTGACATTCCTTAAACTTATTAGGGCATCAAAGAGCCTCTGTTACCATAAAATTATCTTATCTAATAAATAAATAAATAAACTCTCACTCTTATAGCATTCAAAGATTCTCATTGATCAACATCCACCAAAACATGAGAATACATGTGTTCTGATGTTGTATGAGGATAGCTAATGATGACAATATTATTCTATTAATAATGCAGCATAGCGTCTGCAACTGCATTCCAAACTGATCTATTTACTTTCATAGAAATAGAGGAAAAGGCTCTGATTCAACAAGGTACTTAAGCACATATGTCTCTTTAAGCATGTCATTAGTCCCAGAAGCCAGTATGACTAGTCATGTATTTAAATTATGCACATGCTTAAGTACTTGCTCAGAACCTCCCTGAACTAATTCCTGTTTGAAGTAGAGCATAGCTTCTTAGAAAGAAACATCTAATCTTGATTTAAAAATTATCAGTGATGGAGAATCCACAGCAACCATTGGTAAGTTGCTCCAATAGTTAACTACCATCAGTGTTAAAACATTATGCCTTATTTCTCGTCTGCACTTGTCTTTACCACATGGTCCATGAAAACAATGGATATATTTGCAGTTCCAATACTACAGGAAGCTGAGGACCTGCTCCCCCATATCAATTTTTGGGGAGCACACACATCATCATACCATTCTATACTTTAAAAGCACAATTGAGCCCATGTACATTGAATACAATTTTTTTTTTAATTAAATCAACAAAAGCAAGGACATTTAGAATGCTGTGTGACACTGCTCTGGAGTACCTCACAGTGAACCTCTATTGGCAGGGCCAGAATCACAGATTAGTACACAATGTTAGGCATCATATTTCATTGGGACATGCCATGGTCTCTTTCCCGACTGAAAGCAGAGACTTCCTGTGCATGAAGTATAAGTTGATGGCTGCACTTGAGGAAATGATTGGAGATCTTGAAGGGCAGCTATTGATCCTATGTAGCATCAGAGAGTCAGAAAAGTTATTGGACTGCCAGCTTGAGGTAGCAGCATCACTGACCCAAATGGCAAATTCATTGGTTTCAAGGGAACACAGGACAGTAGAAAAGAGAGGATTGGTAGTTTGAGACCAAGAGATGAAAGAAAAGCAAGAAACATTCTTCGCAACCAGAAGCAGAGGAGTATGACAGTCTGTGACCACAAGCAGAATGAGGATTCTAGGGACATGGTGGAATATCCATCACATAAAGTCTTTAAATCAAGACTGGATATATTTTAAAAATATATACTATAGCATAAACAGAAGTTATGGGCTTGAGAAGAAATTATTGGGCAAGGTTCATTCGTCTATGTTATGCAAGAGGTCAGACTAGATGATTATAGTGGTCCCTTCTGGTCTTAAAATTATGAATTTCCTAACAACAACAGTGTAAACTGCAAGGGTGGGGTGATTTAACTCTGTCATTGTTTCAGTCATGTAAAATATAAACTTCCACAAGGCTCCTACTTTGATCACAGTCAGGCCTCTCACTGCTTCTGCCATGCTGCTCAGGGAGAAGAAAGCTGACTTCTGAAGAAACTTATTGTCCCCTTCTCCCTAATCTCTGATTTACTTGTCTGTCTATAGTTAGATTGTGGCCTCTTAAGAACAAACATCTTTCCCCTTTCTATAATGTTTGGAAAGTGCCTAGCATAGCCTGAGCATTAGACTATAACAATAAGTAGTATACAACAATCAACATAAACTACATAAGAAAGATCTGTTTGAAGTTCAGCTTTTGAAAAATAGGAACATTTTTGCTAAAATGTTCATGAAAAAATTGTCCCCGCCTTCCACCCTCACCTCCATCAACATTTCTGATTTTTTTTTAACTAACTCTATAGTTGGTTGAAAAATGGGAAGAATTTTTGCTAAAAAAATTTACAAAATATTTTGTCTTACTTTTTAATCAAATTTTCATAGATTCGTAGAATTTAAGGTGAGAAGAAACAATTAGATCATATAATCTGACCTTCTGTATATCACAGGACTTTACATTTTACCTAGTAACTCATGTATTTAGCCAATAACTTGTGATTGGCTAAATCATAAAGTCCAGAAAGGCATCTAATATTGACTTGAAGAGATCAATATATGGAGAATCCAACCCTTCCTTTGGGAGTTTTCCACACTTACTGTTAACATGATGCCTTATTTCCAATTTAAATGTGTCTGGCTTCTGCTTCTAGTCACTGGTTCTTGTTATGCCTTCTCTGCTAGATTAATCAGCCCTTTATTACCAGTATTTTCTACCTGTGACGGTACTTAGACAATAATCAAGTCACCTCTCGATCTTCTTTTTGATCAGCTAAACAGATTTGGGTCTTTAAATCTCACATTGTAAGGTATTTTCTTCAGCCCTTGAATCATTTCAGCTCAGGACATTACTGGTCATTACTAATTGGGAATTTTCTGTCAAAATATTTTGATGGAAGATGCAGTTTCTGTAAAATCAAAGTTTTCCAGAAATTTTGATTTTACTGAAAAATTTCTATTTTCTTTTGGGATAACCGAAACAAAAGATTCTGTTTTGGGTCAGCTTGATCCTAATCAAAACACTTTGGTTTGTGAAGCTGAATCAAAATATTTTGTTTCAGATTGGTTTGGAATTCATCTGTGTCTCCTTGAGTTGCCATGGTGCATAATGGGAGTTGTAGTTCTGTTAACTCACATGCCCATTCTTCTCTGTGGGCTAGTCTCTCTGGCTAGGCTATAGCTCTCTGTGACCCTAAGAGCTCCTCAATTGCAAGGAGCAAAGGGTTCACGATTCTCTAACAGTAACTCCTGGCAGACCCAACAAACTCACTACACCCATTACATGGCATTCATGGTATTTATCCAAATAAGGTCAAGTGAGGTATCTAATAGAATTTATGTCATACTGATCCTCATAATCATTGCAAGATATATGTCTGGATGATATTTATGGAATTGTGTATATATTGGAAAACATACCTTAAAGTCTCAATCAAAGCAGGATTGAAAAGCAGGTTTTGATGAGACAAAGGATGTGTATTCACCTATCTGCCTTGATTGACATGTAAAATAAGCATGGTAAGTCAACACAATGGAAACCATTTGTCAACATGAGGAGGTAAAGGCAACATGGAGCCAGCACACCAGGGAATAAACAATGGGGTCATTCTGACTCTTGAGACAAAACAATGACTTATAAGGAATATGAGGGGAAGACAAAAAGACCCCCATTCATCCTTCACTGAGGAATCAAAAAGGAAAGTGTGTTTTTGCATTTATGAAAGGGGGATTCCAGCCATGTTGCTTGGAGATGCTGGGAGATTGCTTTAGGTCAGATAAACTACTTTAGAAAAGGGTTTTAGGCTGTTAAATTTGTTGTCTGAACTATTCACTGTGTATTAATTATATTGGTTACTTAAGAATCCCCAATTAGCTCTCTGCGGTTTGGCAGAGTCTAGTTTGAGATTAGAATTAGTATTATTTTGGGAACCCCATTGTGCATGAAGGAGACAATTATATTTAGGAAAGGTGTTCTTCCCTATAATATTTGTATTTAGCACAATTAGAAAAGTCAGAAACACTGCAAACCAGCATGGAAAGTAGAGATAATATAAAATGAGCATCTGAGCATCCATATACACACACCATTCCTTGCTGAAAAAGTTGAAGTGTTAGTCATCATACTTGTCATCATCCTCACAATCATTATCATCACCAGTGAGCATTATCCTGGCACTCCTCAGTCATGAAGGCTAGGATACAACTTTTATAATGTATTATGATGATGCCTACTATGTCTAATGCATATTCAGTAGAGGTTTCCTTATCTATATTTCCTCACTCTAATAATGTTGGGGTGTCCTCCCATAGATTACTAGGCCTTTTACCTCAAATTCATTAGCATATATGTCCATTAATTATCATAGCATTACTGTGGTTGGACATCTGCTGATATTCCTAATTTAAAATATATGAAGCTGGTATAAACTGGCATTTTGTGGTTACCTGTCAGCAATTTAGTTATAATTGTTTATTAGAGCACTATATCTTGTGGTATCTTATGCTCTAGGATTATTCCTGGTTAGTTGCTTATGCTAAGGCTTTTGGGGCCTTCCACCTCGATTAGTTTAGCTAAACATTCCCATTATGAACCATGGTCTCCCTTCTGGTTGAACCACTGCAGTGCATTATGGGAGTCACAAAATCACCACTTATCATGGGACATAAATTCTCTGGCCCATTGAGGGGAATGGAGGAATGAGGCACCTGAACTACAACTGTTATGAGGCACTGCAGCAGCTCAGGGGGACACGGATTAATGTTGAGCTATGGTACAGAAATTTCGATTTTTGACTAGCTCTCCTATTCCTGCACATACCAAGGTTTCTGTGAACTGTTTAATATCTTAAGTCTCTCTGTGATATTTCCTAGCAGCATGGGTTTCTACACTATCACTCCTTTGAAGTATGTATGTGAGATTCCAAGAAGAAATGAGGAGGTGTTTTGGGCTGTAATACCATCAGTATGCTGAAGCTGTTATCATCCGTGTCAGATAATGCACTATCTTTGCATTCCTAAGGCCTGATGCTAGGCCCCAGTCAATGGAAAGCTTAGCAGAGAAGCAGACCCCTACCTAACCCCTGGCCGAGAAAGAGCTTTGGGCATCAATAGCCTGCTGAAACTCAGCCCAAAGTGGAAGTGAAGCTGGTGGGTCAGAGAAACTACCTAGAGGAAATGGCAAAGGTAATACCTGCTGCCTCTATTGAGGGGTTGCATTCACTTATTATCAGAGAGTCCACAGAATCAAACTAAAAAGCTGCACTATTTCTCTTCCTACTTAGCTTTACAGGAGGAGCAGTGTCACAGGGCAACTCTTTCGTTACCCAGTGTACTCAACTGCCTGGCCAGTTCGTGTGGCCCCAGGATCACAAACACACACCAGGCTGTTAGCTTTTATCAAAGTGTGTATTTTCTTTTCATACAAAGTAACAGTGTATTGCAGGCTTACAGCAAGGGGAGACTTCCCCGCAGCCTTCACTCCTCAGCCAAGGCCCACCCTCTCACCTTCCCTTCTGAGCAGCCCCTTCCTTCCTGTTCCTCCCACTTATATCCTCCCAATTACCTCGTTAGCCCAGTGATTACCACCCAGGTGACATAATCCCCCTGCCCAACAGAAAGTGTAAAATTGCCCCCAGCTGGGCCTGAAACCTTCTTCAGGCTGCAGCAATGTCAGTGATTAGGGTGCTGCTGATAGTGCCCTGTCACAAGCAGGAATAAAGACCACACCACTTGTTATAGAGTTGTGATTGTGGCCACACCCAAGTTTGGCCAAAGCCTTTGAAAACCTGGATATTTTGTTTACCTGGACTTTCCTGGGAAGGCAGTGAGTAAATGAAGGCTAACCCTTAAGACAGCATCACTGTTACAAAGCATGTATGCAGCAGATTTAGTTATGTTATTTCCCTTTTCTCTCCACTGTCATTGAGTGGCTTCAGTGAGTTTATTCCTGAGGAGGATGAGGACAAACAGCAGCAATCACTTATTAGGTGGCCACTTACACAGCCCCAGAATATGGGACATTCTGGTACTTCTGGGAGTGGCCTGGGCCCACCCCCACAGGTGTGACCTCACATGCATGGTACATGCATGGTCATGCTGCACAGGGGATGCCATTTTGAAGAGCGTGCTGCCCTGCCCTGGATGGTATGACATCACATACACTAGGGATCGGCAACCTTTGGCACAGGGCCCATCAGGGAAATCTGCTGGCGGGCCGGGATGCTTTGTTTACCTGCAGTGTCTGCAGGTTC
The DNA here is from genome assembly GCA_003942145.1 of Platysternon megacephalum. NCBI lineage: Eukaryota > Metazoa > Chordata > Testudines > Platysternidae > Platysternon > Platysternon megacephalum. The sequence goes on along the minus strand of QXTE01000176.1, from coordinate 2,638,860 downwards.
CCACTGGCCGCGGTTCGCCGTTCCAGGCCAATGGGGCTGCGGGAAGTGGCGGCCAGCACATCCCTCGGCCCACACCGCTTCCTGCAGCCCCCATTGGCCTGGAATGGCAAACCGCGGCCAGTGGGAGCTGCGATCCGCCGAACGTGCACACGCTGCAGGTAAACAAACCATCCCGGCCTGCCAGCGGATTTCCCTTATGGGCTGCGTGCCAAAGGTTGCCGATCCCTGCCATACACTATGTGTGCAACATCACAGCAGCGGGGATGGGACAGCACATTCTTCAAAGTGGCATCCCCTATCCAATACCAGACAAAATAACATCTGGTTTTGTCTCAGTTGTGGACAGGAGACAAACCTTAGAACAGCAGGGCTGTCTGACTGAAAACCAGATAAATGGCCTGCCTATCACATATGTGTTTGGGAGCTATGTCCAAGTAAATCTCCATGTGGTGAACTGAGGACAGAAGAGCCTGCAGAAATCAAGCCTTCAACTCAAGCCATGCTGACTCTGCTGACAGACTCTTTAAAATTGGATTGAAGCCAGACTTCAAAGAGGAAATCGAGTTCAAAAATAAAACATTCTTTTTTAATTCAGAGCTGAGTTTAAAAGTTTACCTGATCTGAAGGTGTGTTGGGCTTTTTTTTTTTTAATGACACCAGTTTCTCTTTGAAGTCCAGCATCCAGACAAGACACATCAATTTTAAAGAGTCTCTGAGCACAGTCATAGCAGATCAAATTGAAAATACTAGAATGAAGGTGGATGGGACTGTGTCAGAGTGAGAGATGCATTACTTTTTTTTTTTTTTGAAATAGTGATCAGAAAAAAAAGTAAATTTCAATGACCCTCATTAAAAAAGTAGCATAGAAAAAATGGTTGGAAAGGTCAGAACAGATCCCTAAAGAAAATATTCTTACCTGGATTATCAAAATCTTTACAACCAATTGGCATGCTTATGGGTTATTAAGAAGGGACGGTAGCTTACAGAAGTCAGTGGAGTTGTAAAAGTGTAAAACACCAGTGAAGTGAGTTCTGAGTCTGGCCCCAATTGTATTATATGCATTAAACCCGGCTATCCCTCAAAGGTAAATGTTTCAGCATTAAAGGCCCAATCATGCTCCCACTGAGAACAATCAGAATTTTGCCATTATCTTCAATGGTAACAAAAGTGGGCTCTAAGAAACCATCAGCTCTCTGTAGTAAAGGAAAATGGAACCATGAATTAACTATCAAATGTATCTGATATATGCCTGGCTTTAGTTTACTTTTCCATTATTTTTTCACTATATATTTTGGATAGCTGCATGAGGTAAACTGAGATAATGGTGCCTGCTCAGCACTGGTTTGTTGGTCAGAAATTATAAAGAGCTGTATGAAAGAATCATAGAATATCAGGGTTGGAAGGGACCTCAGGAGGTCATCTAGTCCAACCCCCTGCTCAAAGCAGGATCAAGAGATGTTAGAGAAGACTCTGTTGGACAGAAAATTAGAGCTAGGTCCTCCTCAATGTACAACGTGCTGTATCCAGTAATTGTTGCTTTCTGATTAAGAGTATTTCCAATTACATATTCCATCAGAATGAGATGTTGAAAGAGAGATATTCCATTCTTGTGTGCAGTGTTGTTGTAGCCCTGTTGGTCCCAGGATATTAGAGTGACCTGAAGAAGAGCTCTGTGTAGCTCGAAAGCTTGTCTCTTTTGCTAACAGAATAAATGTAATTGGTCCAATCAAATATATTACCTGACACACCTTGTCTCTCTAACTTTGAAAGAGAGCTTTTAAAATGTATTTAGGTGTATTTGTGTAAGTCTCTCATTCATTTATTGAACTGATTAAAATGGGGGCAACAAGGTTTGGTTTTTTTTATCTGAGTCATCCAAGTGATGTCTGACCTAGAAGTGAGAGTCTAAAAATGTAGCTAATGGGTCTATGGTTTGTTTTGTTTAAGATTAAAGATGTAACTGCGACCCCATTAAAGACAAAAGCAAATCTCCCATTGACTTCAGAAAGGCCAGGATTTCACCCACTGGGTATGCTTCTCCTCTCACTTATGCCTTTAATGTCATTTATGTCAATACAGCTGTATAAAGTGACTACAAAGTGGGCGTACAACATAGCGATTCTGATCTGCTAACATTTTACAGCATCTTTGCACAGATATAAATATCGCCACCAGGAAAAAGGCAGTGGAGAAACAGGCCTAGAATGTACAGTTGCATGGCTTAGGATGTACAGGAGTCAGACATACCTATCCATTTTCGTGTCCCTCCTGGTAACTGAGTTGAACATGCTTTGGATTATTGGGAAGATCAGAGATCTGCATTTGATGGATAGTAAATAACCACCCCTGATGGACTGCAAATGCTGTCTGGAATAAGTATTTATTATTAAAATTGAGATTGTAAACTGCTCTAAGGACATAAGAAAGTATAATTAAGAGTGTGAAATAGTTACTATTTATTACTTATTTGGATACTGCTGGTGTTCACACCAAATGGAGGGGGGGTGTCAAAGGCCGAATCAATCCTGCTGCTCTAGAGCTTTCCTTCACTGAGGGGGACTACACCATTCAGAAGTGGGGGACTGGAACCCCTTCCCAACACAAATTTATTAAGAGAAAGATGTCTTCTCCTTCCCCACATAAGGAAGCAGCCCTATCTGTTACAAGAACTGTGTTCTGTAGGGGATTGAAGGGACAACTGGGACCCTTTTCTTCTAAATTATGTGTGTCCCCCCCCCCCCCACACACACTCTTCCACTTCTAAATGGTGTCTAGTTCCCGCGCAGGCTGCTGAAACCAGCCTTGCAGACTAGCCCAATAAAGAGCTACCCTCCCTACCATTTTCTTTGGGACCTGGGGGTTACCTTACTCTTAAGTGTCCCTATTTTTAACTTCTCCCCACTTCCTTCATTCCAGTGCTCTTCACAGGTCTTTGTGAGGCCTAATGCAAATTCAAGAAAAAAATATATTATCGTTATAATTATTATTTACAAAACCAAAACAAGAAGCAACTTGAATTTAGATGAAGTTGAACCCACAAAGTTCAGTGTGGGGAGATAGAAGGGGAGATACTTGGTTTCATTGTGTCCCATTTCTAGCTACAGAACATTCAATACAATACTGGTCCTTCAGGTAGTATCCAATCAATTGGCCAGGTTCTCCTCTCCATTGCATTGGATACTATATTGACGTCACTGAAGTTATTCCAGATTTACTGCAGTGTAAAGGAGATCAGAATGGTTGCATTATCCAGGCCAAGTTGAATACTTTTCAACTTGAATTAACTTTTCCAAGAAGATTTTGAGAGGCACCGTCAAATACTTTATTAAAGTCTAGATATATTACATCTGCTGACTTCCCTGCATTCACTAGGTTTGTAATTTCACTCACAAGCATGATCAATTTTATCTGGCATGATTTGCTCTTTATTTCATTATCCTCATTTCTTTTACGAAAGTCTCTTTTCTTTTTTTAAAATGTTGTGACCTCAATTCCTGTGTTGCTGATTTTAAAGAAGGGCAAGTCACCCTTAGGGTAAGTCCAGGATCTTCAGTTCTTTCTATTTTAGATATTTATAAGGCATCTAAAGCCTTGATATATAACAGGGGTCGGCAACCTCTGGCACACAGCTTGCCTTATAAGTTTTGGGTGAAGGACAACAGGTTTTTAATTTTGGGGTTTTTTGCCCATCTGATGATGAGAACCATTAGAAATTAGAAATTGGCTTGAGCCACAACACTCAGATCTAACATCAGATCCAAATCTTTAACACCTTCCTTCCAAAGACACAGGGTTGTTCAAATATAGGGTTTCAGTTCAAGCCAATATGTATTAGAACCTGATGTTGACTTCAGATTTTGTAAATGACTCAGTGTCCTTCACTATACTTGTAGTCTCAGTGTTGGAGATTAACCAAATAGTTTTCAAAAAAATAAACTGACCAAAACATTTATGAAGGAAAATCATGACTTGCTCCATCCAGTAGCATTTTTTCAGTACAGAGAAAGAACAATTTTAGCAGTACTTTACTTGAACTTTCAAGATGTTTTTCACAAAATCTCTCACAAGAGTATAATAAGAAAACTAAGTACATGGGGTGAGAAAATAAGTAAAAACATGAAACAAACAATAGGAACAAATGATTTTAAATACAACAATTCAACAAAGGGTTAATAGGTTAATCCAATGATCCATGCTATCACCAGTATTTAATGCATTCATGATCAGGAAAAGGCGTGAACAGTGATATAGTCGAATTTGCAAACAAGACAAAATTATTTGTTAGTCAAGATGGGTAAGGCTGGAGGCCTGCTATCCCGCTCCAGTATGCAGCACCTCATCTCCTTGTACCTTAGTTTCACCTTCTATAAAATGGGAATAATGAAACTTACCCATCTTAGTAAAGCACTTTCCAAAACTATGAATGGAAAGCTCTATTTATATTGTAAGTTGTATAGCTATGTTATCTATATTCTTAAGAATAGCTGGACAGACAATTTTCCCTTTACATCCATATCCATCTTTATGTTCCACTCATCATCTGGGAAATTAGTGGTCAGTTAATTCACTTGATCTGTTAAATAGAAACCCACCTATCTTACTTTCAGATTTTAGTAACCTACTGGAGTTTATGCTTCAAAATTCATTGCTATAATGAAAGAAAGAAAAAAAAAACATGAGAGACATCCCTCTATTTCCACAAGGCTTAATATGTTTTCATTAATGTGGTTGAGGCTATTTGCCAAGAGCTTCAAAACTATGAATGTTTGAGAAAAATCCTAAAATATATAGATAGAGTTATAGATGCATGAGTTCTTAAGTTATCCAGCAGCAAAAAGAGTATCTGATCTTGCTCCCGGTGAATTCGGCAGGCATAGGTCTGTCACACCTCCCATGTAACCACCTCCCTTCTCTTTACCAGAAATGACAAACAACAGAGAAAACAGAATGCATAATGAGGCTAAGATATTCACAGATCAAACCATCTTGTGAGATTTCAAGCTCTTTTTGGATTTGGCTGTATAATAGCTCAAGAGCAGTGTTTTTGTGATAGTTCTGCTTCCGACTGATACCAGGAAGCATACAGTTGTTATGCATGCACAAGCACACACATGCAGAACAAAAGTCCCACTCCTGCACCATATGATTATGTGAATATAATCAATCCTACTAAAAAAAATTGCTCAAGTTCATTTTGAGAGATGGGAGATGTTTCAGATTGGATCTCCTTTTAAAGAAACATATTAAAAATAATTCATTTCCACATTTTATTAGCATGCTAAAATGTATATGGGTGTATAAACATTGCAGACAGATCCATTTATCAGGTTTTGAATATATATGATTAAAAATACTTGTCATTCACCATTCATACAAACAGAAAAGTTGTTGATGAACCAACACTTCTGAGTTGCTGCAAGTTGGGGAAATTTATATATTTTTCAAGAAATTAGAGAATCTGACCCTTGCTCATTTCAAGGTTATGGGGTTCAGGATGCTTAAGACAGAGGGTCCTAAGGAGAACTCCAGGGACAGCCTCCCTCTTCTTAAGGCAAGGGTCAAGGTCAGGTGCCACCCCCTTCTTTCATTTTGTCTCCTGCTTGCCAATCCAGGTGATGGAATGGAGACACAGGTTGGTGATTGTCAAGTGGGGCCCTCCTGTGGTTGATTCAGTGGTTCCTACTTCACAGGTTGTCATAAACATACAGCTAAGGGTAGCATAAAATCCCTCTTTACCCTGTAAGGGGTTAATTCCTCTTTTACCTGTAAAGGATTAAAAAGCTCAGGTAACCTAGCTGACACCTGACCAAAAGGACCAATGGGGGGGACAAGATACTTTCAAATCTGGGGGGTGGGGACGGACAGGCTTTGTCTATCTGTTCTGTGAGCTTTTGCCGGACACAGATCAAGGAAGCAAGTAATCCAGCTCCTATAAAGTTAGTAAGTATTTAGTAAGGAAATGCATTAGTTTACTTTTATTTTGGCTTGTGTTTTTCTTTGTGTAAGAGGGAGGTTTATGCCTAGTTTTGTAACTTTAAGGTTTTACCTAGAGGGGAGATCCTCTGTGTTCTTGAGTCTTTTGTTATTCTGTAAAGTACTTACCATCCCTATTTTACAGAGGTAATTCTTTTACCTTTTCTTTAATTAAAATTCTTCTTTTAAGAAACTGATTGATTCTTCATTGTTTTAAGAGCCAAGGGTTTGGGTCTGTGTTCACCTGTACCAATTGGTGAGGATATTATTTTCAAGCCTCCCCAGGAAAGGGGGTGTAGGGGCTTGGGGGATTATTCTCAAGCCTGCCCAGGAAAAGGGGTGTAGGGGTTTGGGGGGATATTTGGGGAAGGTAGGGCTCCAAGTGGCCCTCCCTAAATATTTGTTTAAATCACTTGGTGATGGCAGCATTACTTAATTCAAGGTATAAGAGAGAAATTGTGCCTTGGGAAGTTTTTAACCTACGCTGGTAGAAATAAGTTTAGGGGGTCTTTCATGCGGGTCCCCACGTCTGTACCCTAGAGTTCAGAGTGGGGAAGGAACCTTGACACAGCTCATGTGCCTCTAACTCAGCATCAACCTCTCTCTTTGAGAGGCAAGGGGTTAACTCAGGGATCGGCAACCTTTGGCACGCGGCTTGCCAAGGTAAGCACCCTGGCAGGCCGGGCCGGTTTGTTTACCTGCCGCATCCACAGGTTCAGCCAATTGCAGCTTCCACTGGCTGCGGTTCGCCGCTTCAGGCCAATGGGGGCTGCGGGAAGCGACGCGGGCCAAGGGATGTGCTGGCCGCTGCTTCCCGCAGCCCCCATTGGCCTGAAGCGGTGAACCGCAGCCAGTGGGAGCTGCAATTGGCTGAACCTGTGGATGCGGCAGGTAAACAAACCAGCCCGGCCTGCCAGGGTGCTTACCTTGGCAAGCCGCGTGTCAAAGGTTGCCGATCCCTGGGTTAACTCCTAGGAATGGGCACTGTAGAGAGATGTTTGTAGAAGGTTATAATTTAGAGACTCTCCCTCATAAGGGACAGTATTTATGAACATAGGAATTTGGAGATATACCCTGGAGGTGGGGGTTGGAAAAACAGCATGGCTGTGTGCAGCAGTTCACTAGAGATGCTCTCCAATTTGTTTTATTTTAATGTTTTATTCCTTTCTCATTCACTGGTTTGTTACTTAATGAACCCCAAGATCATTACATCGTGTCAGAAGTGCTGAATGAGACAGAAACTGCAGTCATTTTGAAGTTAACTCCTGTGTTTGCAACTGAAAGCAGAGACAAAGGGAGGCACCAGAGAAGCAGGTGGAGCACTAGGCCCAGAGGCTTTTGCATGTACTCGGTGAGCACAATAGTAGCTTGACTAGCTTAAGAAGGGGCGATGGGGGGAACCCAAAATGGATGTGTTGCAACTTCCATCCAGTCTGCAATTGCCAGGCAATGTTGCAGAGATCTGGAAAAAAAATCAGACAGAGATTTGAATTATATTTAGCAGCCATGGGGCAGAGGAGAAAAATGATAAAGTGAAATCAGCTATCTTTGTGGATGTCGTTGGGGAGGAAGTATTGGATATGTATAACAACTGTAAGTTTGAAGAAGGGGAAAGCATGAAGTTAAGTAAAATACTGACTAAATTTGAGGAACACTGAATGCCAAAAAGGAATGAAACCTTTGAGAGAGAGAATTTTTGTACATGCATTCAAACTGATGATACCATAGAGCAGGGATCGGCAACCTTTGGCACGCAGCCCATCAGGGAAATCCGCTGGTGGGCCAGGACAGTTTGTTTACCTGCAGCATTTGCAGGTTCAGCCGATCGCAGCTCCCACTGGCTGCGGTTCACTGTTCCAAGCCAATGGGGGGTGCAGGAAGTGGTGGCCAGCACATCCCTCGGCCCGCGCCGCTTCCTGCAGCCCCCATTGGTCTGGAACGGCGAACCACGGCCAGTGGGAGTTGCGATCGGCCGAACCTGTGGATGCTGCAGGTAAACAAACCGGCCCAGCCCGCCAGCGGATTTCCCTTATGGGCCGCATGGCAAAGGTTGCCAATCCCTGCCATAGAGCAATATGTCACAGAATTAAGGAAACAGTAAAACCTGTGATTTTTGTGAGCTGACAGAGTCTCTGCTCAGAGATAGAATCAGTTTTTTTGGAAGTAAAGACAATGTGTTAAGAGAGAGACTGCTCCGTGAAGGAGACTTAACTTTAGAAAAAGCTCTCAAAATATTCAGGGCAGCAGAAACTATGAAAGCACAAGTCAAAGAGCTTAATCCATCAGAAGGTGTTGTCCATGTTCCAAGTACAAAAGAATCTGACATCAGGAATCATAACATTCAAAAACCAGTAGGAGAAACTTTCAACCTCTCTGGTCACTCAATAACAGACCTCAAAGTGGCAATTCTTCAACAAAAAAACTTCAAAAACAGACTCCAATGTAATGCTGCAGAACTAGCATTAATTTGCAACCTAGATACCATCAGATTAGGCCTGAATAAAGACTGGGAGTGGTTGGGTTATTACAAAACCTAAACTTAATTTTCCCAATACTAATTTCTCCCTACTGTTACTCACACCTTCTTGTCAACTGTCTGTAATGGGCCACTCTCTTACCACTTCAAAAGTTATTTTTCCTCCCTTGGTATCCTGCTGTTAATTGATTTATCTCATTAGACTGACATAACACTTGTTAAAGCACCCCCATCCTTCCATGTATTTATACCTGCTCCTGTATTTTTTACTTCATACATCTGATGAAGTGGGTTCTAGCCCACGAAAGCTTATGCCCAAATAAATGTGTTAGTCGCTAAGGTGCCAGAAGGACTCCTCGGTTTTTTTGCAGAATAGAAGAGTGGAACCACTCACTATGAAAACCATTGCTAGGGGGAAGACTGGGTACAGATGATCAAGTGGAAGGTATGGATCACAGCATGGTCCCAAACAGTGTGTTCACTTTGGGAAAAATAATCATTGTGCAAAATGCTGCAGATCCCAAATGCAGAAAAGTCAAGTGTATCCAGTTAAAGACAATCTGGTTGGTGAGCTTTTCATAGATGCACTTTGATCTAACAAGCCTGATGAGAGGAACTGGATACTGCGTGTGACGGTGAATGGAACAATTATTCAACTGAAACTGGGCGCATGAGCTCAGGTTAATATTTTGTCTGAACAAGATTATGAGAGACTGAAAATAAGACTAAAACTGGGATCAATAAAATTAAAGTAACTGATTATCCTGGAATAAATAAATATACCAGTGAAGGGGAGGTGCATTGTTGTCATCAACCATAAAAACACCATGTACAGGCTCCCTTTCATTATAGTGCCAAAGAAAGTGACACCAACTTTAGGCCTGGCTGCGTGTGAGAAACTCAATCTGGTAAAACGGGTGCTCTTACTACAAGATCATACTGAACCTGGCCATGAGGCACTCTTTTGGGACTATCATGACCTGTTTCAAGGGTTGGGTTGTTTTCAGGGTAAACATACAATCTGGATAAACAAGCAGGTCCCTCCAGTTATCCATTCATGTAGAAAGTGCCATTTGCACTCTGTGATAAACTTAAGGCTGAGCTTGCAACGACGGAAGTAATGCAAATAATACAATAAATTGAGGTGCTGATCTCTCTCATCACTGTGGAGAATGGCTTTTCTCCAGCTCAAGTGTTAATGGGAAGAAGGATCAGATCTAATTTACCAATTACTGATAACCTGCTGAAATCTCATGACAATGAAGCCACACGGAAGAATGAAAGAAAATCAGAAGCGGAAGCAGAAATATTATTTTGAAAAAAGGGCTAGTGATCTCCCATTTCTTAACCCAGGTAATAGCGTGTGCCTGAGGAATCAAACCTCTAATACTTGGGGCCAAATGGATACCATTAAAGAACAGTTGCATCCAAGGTGTTATGTAGTCCAGACAGACCAGGGGACACATTTCAACGCAATTGAAAGAATCTACGAGTAATCCCAGAAAGTTCCAGCGCATTGATGGTAGATGTGGACTCTGGCATGTCCCATTTGACTGATCCTTTATCAACACACAAAGGAGAAACTGTTAAGGAACAAGAGAACAACTCAGACTCTAATGAAAGGCAGATACTGAGAAGATCAGAGCGGGAGATTAAACATCCTGAANCATATATATATATATATATATATATATATATATATATATAATATGAGTTATTTTGTTTTTCTTTAAGAGGGAAGATGTAGAGATATGTTTGTAGACGTTTATAATTTAGAGAGGCTGCCTCATAAAGGACAGTATTATGAACATAGGAATTTGGAGATGTGCCCTGGAGGTGGGGGTTGGGAACACAGCATGCCTGCGTGCAGTAGTTCACCAGAGATGTTCTGCAGTATGTTTTATTAAAGTTTTATTCCTTTCTCATTCACCAGCTTGTTATTTAACGAACCCCAAGATCATTACAGGCACTACACTTAACAACTGAGGAACACCTGTATCTGAGTAGTGACAACCTCTCTGTTTCCTGGGTATGGTGTCTCCCAGGAACAGATTCCTTGAGGGCATTACATATACACCTTCCCCAGCAATAGGGCAATATGCCTGGTCCCGCGTGCCTAAATGTACAGATTAATATTCTCTGACCTCTCTCTCAGAGGGTATGTGTACACTGCACTTTGAAGGGAGCCTCCCAGCTGGGTCAACAGACTTGAGCTAGGGAGGCTCATACTAGTACTCTAAAAATAGCTGTATTGACAGCACTTTGAAGTTGTGGCTTGGGCTGGAGCTCAGGCTCGGAAGCCCACTCCCCTATTCAGGTTCCACTGCCCGAACTCCAGCCCAAGTCACCACTTCAAAGCTCTGTCTACACAGCTATTTTTAGAGTGCTAATGAGAGCCCTGCAATCCCAAGTCTGTCGACCCAGATGGGAGGCTGTCTCCAAAATGCAGTGTACACATACCCTAAGTGGCTAAACCCTACATGGCCAGCAACTCACCCTCAGCCTTGAATATATCACCACGCTCACTTTTCGCTGACCAGCAGGCTCTTCCCAAGCACTGATTTCAGCAACAACTCTCTCTCTGTCTCCCACACACAGTAGCCCTGGACCAGGAATGTGAAAACTCCATTGCTCCTCTCCACATATGCAAACCTCTCTACACCACCTCAAGCCTCCTTCCATAAACTGTTCTTTCCTTCCCTGTTCACTGTCCTCCAGAGCATCCTTCTACTCAGTGCCTCCCAGCAGTCCCATTACACTTTTCCTAAAGGATAGCGCACCCAATTTGCATCCTAGGAAGCACAAACGCTCATGGAGCTCGTACTCCTTACCATCACTGTACTCATGACTATGATTTAAAGTCCATTCTAATCCGAATCTTTAATTTATTGATCACTAGCAATTTGCCTAATCTCCATGACTGTGCATGAAACAGCAGGATGACAGGCCCTGCAAGTAGCGCTGCTCAAAATTTTTCTATTTACATTATTTTTCAACAGAAAATTGGGTATTAAAGTGAAATTAATTTTTTCAAAAAGTGTCTGATTTCTATGGATTTTTTTTTTTATTTTCCATCCAAACCTAAAATGTTTTTTCCCCAAATTCCAAATATTTTGCTCAAAAAACAAAAATATTGTACCTGAGAATACATCATTGGAAACCACAATATTTGATTTGGATATGCTGCTGCCTTATGGGAGTTGCAATTTCATTGACTTACATCCCCATTTTTCTCTATGGCCTGGGCTTCTGGCTGGACTACATCTTATGGTGCACCATACCCAGGAGACCATCATGCATGATTGGAGATATAGTCCAGCCAGGAAACCTAACCCCTGGAGGAAAACGGGAACACGAGGAACCTGATCTACAGCTCCCATGAGATACCATTTCTGAATCAACTATTCTGGGGTTTCATCTAAATATATTTAGTATTCAAATATGCATTAAAAATTTGATTTTTTCCATGGAAAAAAATATTTTCCAACCAACTCTACCTGCAAGCCTTGATTTTTTTTGAATAAAAAGGCCCCTTTATTTATTGGCCATTCCATTCTGATGTGTAAAGGCCAATTATTTAAAAAAAAAAGTTTATTTCATTAGTGTCATGTCCAAATTCACATGTTCATAAGGTAGTACAAGTTACTCATTTCTAAGTGGGTGTACCTAGTTGTAACTATAAACAGCTGAAGAATGGAACAGCAGGTTGAGGTTGTAGCAGGAAAAAAAACTAATAGGAGAATGTAAAGAAGTCTACAGTGAATATTGCCTAACTTCCCTATTTTACCTTACACCATCTCCCATCTTCAGGTTGCTTTTCCTGCTACACCCCCATCCTTCTATGCACTAGCTACATAAGATGTTCATACTTAACAAGAAGTAATGTACATAAGCCTTTATATCACCTATGAATTTGGCCCTTAGTTGGATTAAATGCCCTAATTTCCCCCCACCCCCCATATTAAAGATGATTCTATGATTTTCTGGCTATTTTGGATTTTCACGTCAACCTTGATGCTGTATTCTCTGCACCTAGATAGGTGACTCATAAATGTACATGCACTAATAATAGTAACTGAAGTCAATGTATACATAGAAGGCCCTTGTGGTTAATCTAGTGCTCCCTTACAGGAGTGCACAAGGTCCAAGTCCCAGAATTGTTGTGGTTCTAGTACATGAGGGCAGACCCCTAGTAAGTGATGGGCTTGGAGCAGATTAGAAAAAAGGCAGATTGTGTGGTCAGTGGTTTATAAATATATAGTGGCAATGCTATGCTAAAACAATAGAGAAAAATATCAGATACTTAGTGGTGTCTTGGCAAAAACACATTAAGAGAGTTAGAGCAGCCGGAGTATGGAAGTACAGGAGTTAAGATAATGAAGTCAAATAAATTGTCTTCATTGTTGTGCTTTCATTGGCACTGAAGCATACAGTGATAAATGGAATTGACCTGTTTGATGGAAATCATAAACCTTCATATTTATTAAACAATTATTAACATTTCTATAACATTGCCATTGTACGTTCATTACACGCTCATTGCATTACAGCAACTTTATTTTCTTGTTTCATTGTTCTGGTGTCATTGTGCACTGAGAACATGTGTAAGACAGGTCTATTTTTTATGTTATACAGTACAGTATGTGAGGAAGGTTCAGTTCTTAATGGAAGTGTCACATCATTTCCAGATCAAATTATCTAGTTTTAACAGCTAAAGGGAATCAAATTAATCAGAAAAAGCAAGCAAACGAACAAACAAACAGAATACAAAACAATACAAATGGTTTGGTTCCCAAGGTGTTGATTGAAATGTGTGAAGGTCATGTTTACCAGTTATCACATCAAGTGTAAATCGTAAGTTTAAGAGTATTCTCCATTAGTTATCATTATAGTGTTTATAGGAGGAGTATATACAAAGATTTCAACAGCAAAGAAAGTGTTGTAGTATTTTGCTATAGTATTTACCCTGTAGTATTTTGCTGATAATCAGACCTGTGTCAAAATAAACTCTTTCTTATGAACAGGAATTATGTACGGCAATAAGGTAACAAAACTTTCTACTAGTCTGTAGCTGCAGCCTATGACACCCCTGTCCTGAACTTCCTTGTTTCTGCCCCAACAGGAAGTATAACCCAGCAGACAAAGGACTGCATTGAGAGTGTACAGAAAGTGTGGCATTTCTGCACTGCCTGGCGGACGTACTCTATAGCAAGTTGTCCCTTTTTTAGATCTCTTTTAGAATTTAAAACTGTTAAATCAAACTAGCAAACTATTACAAATACAATAACTCCTTAACCTTTTAGGTTTCCTAAACAAAACCCTAATATGCCTTTATTAGTCTCTATAGCAATTCTTATCTGTAACAGACTATTCACTCTCAGAGTCAATAACAGGACCAGTTTGTGAATTGCTTTCACCATGTATGTCTGCTTTCACTTCACTTGTCTTGTCCAAGTTGTCAGGGATTTTGAGCAGGTGCTTATGATTCTGTCATAAGGTTTTTTTCTTCATCTGTGATCATTGAGTATGAGTGAGGTGACTCTTCTTTGATCACTGTAACTTTGACTGGCCAGTGCCTATCCTGCCAAATTCTCACGAGTCTTTGTTGTTGTTTTTTTTATCTGTGGAAGAGGTCTGGGTCCTTTATTGTAATATTCTGTCTAACTGTATTTTCCCAGTCTTTTCCTCACTATCACATTATCCTTAGTTATCCTTTTTTTCCTCATAGCTGGTGATCAAGTATTTATATGTCTGTTGTAGAAGTTCAGCAGGTGACTTTCCATAATGCAGCAGAGTAGCTCTGTAGTTGAGTTGTGCTAAATATGACTCTTCTCTTACATCCAATGCTTTTTTGAGCAAGTTCTTCACTATATGTACTCCACATTCAGTTAATATATTGATTTGAGGCTATTTGGGTCTAGATGTCTCTTGATGAAGGTCGTACATTTTAGCAAAGTCAAGGAATTGCCTCTTTTTGAACTGTGGTCCATTGTCAATCATTACTGTTCCTGGAATTCCATAATGAGCAATACAGTAGTGCTTCTCAAAATCTCTTTTGGTGTATTGTAGTCAATGGTTTGTGATTGGTTTCTGCTTTGAAGCTATGACCGTAGAGAATGTGTCTATTTTTCCAATTTGTGTATACATCTTCTCTGTTTCCATGTCACTATAGTAGTACTGCTCCCAGCTCTCCTTTTGAGGCATCTGTGGAGAGTATGATGTCTTTCAGTGGGTCAAAAAAACTGCAGCACTGGAGCTGATGTAAGAATGTGCTTTAAATCATTTAGCGATTTTTTTGTAATGCTCTGGCATCCATGCCTATTCACTAACCTTGTGGAAGAGATGGCTTAGGTGAGCTCTTCAAGTTTTATAGTTAGGTATGTATTTGCTGATATAATTCAACATCCTTTGAATTTCTTTTTTTATCTTCAGGTCTCAGCATGCTCAGCAGTGTTTGAATCTCTCATTCATCAGGCAAGATTCCCTTGGAGGTCTTTCTCTGTCCCAAATATGTTATTTCTGTTGTCTGAAATTGACATTTGGCCTTATTCAGTTTAAAGTTATTAGCTCTTGCAATTTCCAGTAGTTTCTTCTGTCATTCCTGATGTTCAGTGACAGTGCTGCCCCAAATTATTATGTCATCAATGTACTCTTTCATGCCTGCAAGACCTTCTTGTATCTGGCTCATTGTACAGTGACATGCTTCTGGAGCCAAACATATTCTGAAAGGGAGTCTTAGGAAGCATTATTTGCCAAATGGTTGTTGAAAGTGCAGATCTTGGAGCTTTCAGTATCCAAGTGGATCTGCCAAAATCCAGGAAACGCATCTAATTTGCTGAAAAATTTGGCTCCTGCCATCTCAGACAACATTTCACTTCCTATGGGCATTTGGAAGTGTTCTCTTTTAATGTTTTTGTTCAGTTCCTCAGGTCCCCATGCTATCCACCTCCTTTTTATCCTCTTCAATTACTAAAGAGTGAACCCAATCTGCTGGTTCTTCTGTTCTTCAATTTATACCATTTGCTTTCATGTTTTGCAAATCCTCTTCTAGCCTGTTTCTTAAAGCTTGTGAAATTTTTCAAGTAGTATGTAATTACAGGTTCTGCATCTTGTTTCAACCATATCTTGTATGCTACTGGGAACCACCCATCTCCTAGGAATACATCTTCATATTATACTATTCATATTTTTATATCTTGTTCTATGTTTTCTCTCTGTGCTCCTAACGAAACCAAGCACCTCACATGTGTGGGTCCCAGACTGGTTGCTTTCCTCAGTGTACCACCATAAACTCTTGTTTTATCATTTTCCATTTGTATTCAAGTGTTGGTGTGTACTCTCCCAACACTGGAATGTTCCTTCCTTGTAGTCTTTCATGGACACTTTGGTGCTTATGTTGTCCTTACTTTGTCAGACTGACAATTTCCTGAAATATCCTTAATGAATGTTATTGAATTAAGTTAAACCATGCTGAATTAGGTTTAATACCTCTGGGGTCCATTGTATTAAAAATGCAACTGTGTATGTGTTAGTGTGGAATTGTACAGAACTTCTTTAGAAGACTGAGTAATGCAGTCTCTGGAAGGTATTAGGAACTTAAATGGGCTTTTTTGAATGATTCATTTGAAGTGGATTTCCTAGTAAGTAACTGGGGATAAGGGGAATGCAAATGACCCACCTAGAATCCTCCCTTTTGAAGCTAAGCCCTAGGAAGAAAAACCCACTGTCTACTAATTTCCTTCTCATAGACTCATAGTCTCATAAACTTTAAGGTCAGAAGGGACCATTATGATCATCTAGTCTGACTTCCTGCACAACACAGGCCACAGAATCTCACCCACCCACTCCTGTAACAAACCCCTAACCTATGTCTGAGTTATTGAAGTCCTCAGATCGTGGTTTAAAGACCTCAAGGTGCAGAGAATCCTCCAGCAAGTGACCCGTGCCCCACGCTGCAGAGGAAGGTGAAAAACCTCCAGGGCCTCTGCCAATGTGCCCTGGAGGAATATTCCTTCCCGACTCCAAATATGGCGATCAGTTAAACCCTGAGCATGTGGGCAAGACTCACCAGCCAGCACCCAGGAAAGAATTCTCTGTAGTAACTCAGATCCCACTTCATCTAACATCCCATCACAGACCATTGGGCATATTTACCTGCTAATAATCAAAGATCAATTAATTGCCAAAATTAGGCTATCCCATTATACCATCCCCCCCCATAAACTTATCAAGCATAGTCTTGAAGCCAGATATGTCTTTTGCCCCCTTGGAAGGCTGTTCCAGAACTTCACTCCTCTAATGGTTAGAAACCTTCGTCTAATTTCAAGTCTAAACTTCCTAATGTCCAATTTATATCCATTTGTTCTTGTGTCCACACTGGTACTAAGCTTAAATAATTCCTCTCCCTCCCTGATATTTATCCCTCTGATATATTTATAAAGAGCAATCATATCTCCCCTCAGCCTTCTTTTGGTTAGGCTAAACAAGCCAAGCTCTTTGAGTCTCCTTTCATAAGACAGGTTTTCCATTCCTCGGATCATCCTAGTAGCCCTTCTCTGTACCTGTTCCAGTTTGAATTCATCCTTCTTAAACATGGGAGACCAGAACTGCACACAATATTCCAGATGAGGTCTCACCAGTGCCTTGTATAACGGTACTAACACCTCCTTATCTTTACTGGAAATACCTCGCCTGATGCATCCCAAGACCGCATTAGCTTTTTTAACGGCCATATCACATTGGCGGCTCATAGTCATCCTGTGATCAACCAATACTCCGAGGTCCTTCTCCTCCTCTGTTACTTCCAACTGATGTGTCCCCAATTTATAACCAAAATTCTTGTTATTAATCCCTAAATGCATGACCTTGCACTTTTCACTATTAAATTTCATCCTATTACTATTACTCCAGTTTACAAGGTCATCCAGATCTTCCTATATGATATCCCGGTCCTTCTCTGTATTAGCAATACCTCCCAGCTTTGTGTCATCCGCAAACTTTATTAGCACATTCCCACTTTTTGTGCCAAGGTCAGTAATAAAAAGATTAAATAAGATTGGTCCCAAAACTGATCCCTGAGGAACTCCACTAGTAACCTCCTTCCAGCCTGACAGTTCACCTTTCAGTATGACCCATTGTAGTCTCCCCTTTAACCAGTTCCTTATCCATCTTTCAATTTTCATATTGATCCCCATCTTTTCCAATTTAGCTAATAATTCCCCATGTGGAACCGTATCAAATGCCTTACTGAAATCGAGGTAAATTAGATCCACTGCGTTTCTTTTGTCTAAAAAATCTGTTACCGTCTCAAAGAAGGAGATCAGGTTGGTTTGGCACGATCTACCTTTTGTAAAACCATGTTGTATTTTGTCCCAATTACCACTGACCTCAATGTCCTCAACTACTTTCTCCTTCAAAAATTTTTCCAAGACCTTGCATGTTACATATGTCAAACTAACAGGCCTATAGTTACTCGGATCACTTTTTTTTCCTTTCTTAAAAATAGGAACTATGTTAGCAATTCTCCAGTCGTACGGTACAACCCCTGAGTTTACTGATTCATTAAAAATTCTTGTTAATGGGCTTGGAATTTCATGTGCCAGTTCCTTTAATATTCTTGGATGAAGATTATCTGGGCCCCCCGATTTAGTCCCATTAAACTGTTCGAGTTTGGCTTCTACCTCGGATGTGGTAATATCTACCTTCATATCCTCATTCCCATTTGTCATCCTACCATTATACCTAAGCTCATCATTAGCCTCATTAAAGACAGAGGCAAAGTATTTGTTTAGATATTGGGCCATGCCTAGATTATCCTTAACCGCCACTCCATCCTCAGTGTTTAGCGATCCCACTTCTTCTTTCTTTGTTTTCTTCTTATTTATACGTCTATAGAACCTTTTACTATTGGTTTTAATTCCCTTTGCAAGGTCCAACTCTACATGGCTTTTGGCCTTTCTCACTTTATCCCTACATGTTCTGACCTCAATAAGGTAGCTTTCCTTACTCATCCCTCCCATCTTCCGCTGCTTGTAGGTTTTCTGCTTTTTCTTAATCACCTCTCTGAGATGCTTGCTCATCCAGCTTGGTCTACAACTCCTGCCTATGATTTTTTTCCCCTTTCTTGGGATGCAGGCTTCTGATAGTTTCTGCAACTTTGACTTGAAGTAATTCCAGGCCTCCTCCGCCTTTAGATCCACAAGTTCTTCCGTCCAATCCACTTCCCTAACTAATTTACTTAATTCTTTAAAGTTAGCCCTTTTGAAATAAAAAACCCTAGTCCCAGATCTATTTTTGTTTATCCTTCCATCTAGTTTTAACTGAATTAGCTCATGATCACTCGAACCAAGGTTGTCCCCTACAACCATTTCTTCTATGAGGTCCTCACTACTCACCAAAACCAAATCTAAAATGGCATCCCCTCTTGTTGGTTCTTCAACTACTTGGTGAATCCGTCATGTATCGCATCCAGGAAAATCTGAGCCCTATTATTATTACTAGCACTTGTCCTCCAGTCTATATCTGGGAAGTTAAAGTCTCCCATGATCACACAATTCCCATTAGTGTTTCCTTCATTTAAAACATTAAAGAGGTCTCTATCCATATCCAAATTGGATCCCGGCGGTCTGTAGCACACCCCAAGCACTATCTCAGGGGAGGCTCTAGTAGCTTTCTTTCCCAGTGTGGTTTTTGCCCAGACAGACTCTGTCTTATCTATTCCATCACTTCTTATTTCTTTACAGTCTACCTCATAATTGATATACAATGCTACTCCACCATCTTTGCCTTTAATTCTGTCTTTCCTAAACAGCACATAGCCTTCAAAACCTGTACTCCAGTCATGACTACTATTCCACCATGTTTCTGTTATCCCTATAATATCTGGTTTCACTTCCTGCACCAGTAGCTCTAGTTCCTCCATTTTGTTACCTAGGCTCCTCGAACCTTCAGATCAAAGACCCCTGAACTGTATAAAGGGTAGACTAACTGCGTTATGAGTATGCTTGTTCTGAGCTGAACCTGTGATGAACTTGAAACCACAAGGAAACCCCTTGGGTGAAGTATTGAAAGAGGCTCCTGGCAGAGCTCATGTTAGGGTTGGAGTGATCTCTGGTGATCTTATTAGCATGTGTGAAGGATCTTTTATTGTTTTTAAAATGTTTTCACTTTAGTGCATTTGCCTTAGGAATAAAATAGGCTTGAGTTCAAATTGCTGCATGGTATTTATAACTGTGGGCAGTCACACTGTTCACCATCTCTGAAGAGAAAGCAAGCAGATCTGCTTGGGCAGCCTGTCTTTGCTGGGAATTACACAATGAAGGCAGGGAACTGCTCAGCTTGGAGATTCCCCGGTAGGAAGAGAGAGAGAGAGAGAGAGAGAGAGAAAGATGTCTGCACCCAGGAGAGGTAATGGTCATGGAGCTGGAAGCCTGAGAGTGGATAACCTTGATGCGTCACTGAGGGGAAACAAGTGTGGTTGTCCTGAAATGTGACACTTACATCTATTTCAATTTCTGTTATTACATTTATTTGTTCCCCAGTCTACATTGTATGTCACATAAGTGCCATTCGTGCATATTTTAATTAGGCAGTCTTTATTTTTCAGCCTCCTCCATTACTGTACTTAAGAACAGCTTTTTCTCTTCATTCGAGAAATCCCTTTCTACACTTAATACATGCACTTTCCTGCTTTCTCTGCACATTTTAGCATAATGGTTCCTTTTTTTAAAACAGTTTTTGCAGATTTGCCTGAAGCCTGGACATTACCTCTACTCGTGCTGGTTGACACATTGCTAGCATTGTCTCCTGCTTTCCATGTTTCTGAACTTGGCCAATGTAATTTCCATGAACTTTTCCTTTACTGATTTAGGTATAGTACACACAGTCATCAGTTCTGTGCTTTTCTGTAAGCTTTTTATTTTGGGTTTCTGTTTGTTCTGCTGCTTGCCCTTTCTAGCGTCAGATCCATCTCCTGTAATAGCCATTCACAATTTTTTAATTGTTACACTTCCGGACAATGCGGTCTGTAATAGGAGTTATAATAGTGCACATCCAAAGGATTGACATTTTAGTTTTACATTTGTGACAAACTTCTCTATTGTTTCCCCTTCATCATGTATTCTCATCTTAAATGTGTATCTTTCAAAAGTAACATTTCTAGGGACAAAATGGTCATTAAATACGTTCATTATTTCTGCAAAGCTTCTCTCTCTCTCTCACACACACACACACCAACCACAATCTATATGGAATATACTGTGTACATCAAAGGCTTCTGTGCCTTCCCCTGTTAAGAGCAAAGTGATCTTTTGCTCATCCTCAAATTTATTTGCCCCATGGCTTTCATATAAAGTTCAGATTGCCATTTTAACTTTCCCCAGGCATATGTAACATTTCCTCTGATTCTCAGGGCTGGTGATTGTGTTTCATACAGTTGCACGGACTGTGGAATAGCTATATCAATGATACATCTTCCACCAGGTCTTCCAGCTCTTGTAGTACCATGTTGTATCTTGCTGACTAGCAGACTGGTGTCAAAATAAACCTTTTATTATGAACACAACTATGTATAGAAATGAGGTAACAAAATTTCTACTATTCTATGCAGCTACAACCTGTGACTCTCCTCTCCTGGGCTTCTTTGTTTCCATCTCAGCAGGAAGTATATCACAGCAAACCNCCCATTGCCAACATGATCTCCAAAGCGCCGGGGCCCGTGGCGCGAGACAATTCTGTGTCCATGTCCATGTCCGCATCACTCTCGTCGCCGCGCTGCCGTAGCCGCCTCCTCCTCGCCTGGCTTTTCTGGTCCTGGTTGAGCATAAACTGCACTATAATGCGCGTGGTGTTTACAATGTTCATGACTGCAAACTTGAGCTGAGCGGGATCCATCCTTGCCGAGGTACGGCGTCCGCTCAGTTCAACAAGGAAAAAAGGCGCGAAATGGTTGTCTTCCGTTGTTTTCACGTAGGGAGGGGGAGGATGTTCCCAGAACCGCCCGCGACAATGTTTTTTGTCCCATCAGGCATTGGGATATCGACCCAGAATTCCAATGGGCGGGGGGGACTGCGGGAACTCTGGGATAGCTACCCACAGTGCAACGCTCTGGAATTCGACGCTAGTCTTTTCTGCATGGACGCGCACCGCCGAATTAATCCGCTTACTGTGGCCGCGTACCATCGAATTTAAAATATCGGTTTCATAAAATCGAATTCCGTAAATTCGGACTAATCCTGTAGTGTAGACGTACCCTTACTCTAGAGCACAGACCTGTGGAGACATAAAACATTTAATATTATTTAGGGCTGATTCCAATACATCAAAATCCAGAATGAAATCAAACACAACTGAAACCCTCAATTGATGGATTTGGCCTACACATGGAACATGGAATGGTTTCTTAATGGACAATTGTCCAAGAGCCAGTGGACAATGCTTAATGGAAGTCTGCATGGGTAGATCATCTAAGGACCACCTTAACAATGATTGTACAGGCAAAGTCACATTCCTTTCATCAGTGTCTGGAGCAGCTTGGCAAAGAAGCCCCAAAACATAGCTGAAACAGTAAGAGGGGAATTATTATAAGCACAGGAGGTGTTATAGTGACTTCATTCTAGTGAACAACCTCTACCTATCTGCATACATACATGTGCTAAATACATGTTCTTGGACTCTGTTCATGAAAAATTAGATTGTTAAGGACTATGGATCTCTGTATTCAGGTTTCCACGAAGGATCCTCCCACTCAAATAAAAAAAGATTGAAAATGAGACGAGGGCAGAAGCTCTGACATCTTTCAAGCTTCTTGCTTTTATAAGAGGAAACTCTCATAGTTTTAAACTGCAACATGTCCTATTTGCATAATTTATTGATCCCAGAACACACACATCCACTGTTTTCTTTTATTTGATTTGCTATTAGCCTTAGACTTTTATAAATGCATGCAGCTGAAGAAGATTTTATGTTATTTTGATTGAACAATGCTGTTGCTCTCTGTAAACATTTGACTGGGAGCACAGTGTTGAAGCTCTGAAGTGTATTTAATTGGGATGTAGTAGAATTACAAAGATCAAGGCTTCTCTTAATGTAAAATAGCAAAGAAATGTCTATCGTAATTCATGTCACTAGAAAAAATAAAAAACCTGTTGGCACTATTCAAGTTAATCTAAAGTCAGAAAAGTCATATTTCCTGCCTCTGATGACAATAGTTATTCATATATAATTAAAATGACACCATAACATGTTTCTTCACTGTTTACGCATAATGGAATTGACATGAACAATTTGGAATATTAACATTCAAATGTCTACTATGTCAGAATGCTCAGTGACCAACTTGAGGTTAATTTTCTTAATTAAAATTAATTTAAATGATGCTTTAAATGCTATAGAAATGTTGAACAGCACATGGTCTGAACATTATTTCTGATGCTGGATTTCTCCATGAATATAAAACATCTCTTTTTCAAAGCAGTTAAAGCAATTAATTGTCATTAAGGATTAATAAACTGATGACCTTCTGGTTTTAAAATGAGGAAGCTTTTGAGTTATCTGAGTACCCCAAACCATTTTAAACTGAAATCTCTCTCTCTTTAATGTATCCTGCTACTCAAAAACATTTAGACTATGTTTTGTCAAACTAGGGAAATGTGGGGAGGGGGTGGGAGAGGGGAATTTCTCAAGCATTAAAAGTTTCAATCAGAAATGATTATTTGTGTCCCTTTCTCAACCTTTCCCAGAGGATTGAGCTAGCACACCACTGTACTAAATAAACTGTTTTCAGTGGACAACAAAAACAAATATTTAAAGAGATATACAACAGTGGAAGGCATTTAATTGCTAACTGATAAGTTTATCAACTACAGAAGACTAAAATTCATCTTCATGTGACTAGGCAGGTGCTGAGATTAGACTATTATCTCATATGCAAAATGCTCCTTTTACTGTTTTATTTGTCTTGGTCCTCCCCCACCCCCATCAAGTACACATGCTTGTCCATCCTGTTGTGTCTAGATTCAGAAATCTAGATTGTGATCTCTCTGAGGCAGGGATTGACTTCTTATTATTTGTCTGTGCAGTGCCCAGCACAATGGGGCCTCAGTCTCCATAGAGTGAAAGACCAGAAAAAAACATTAGATCATCAGTCTGACCTGTACATCACAGGCAATTAAATGTCACCCGGTTACCCTTGTATTGAGCCCAATAACTTGTGTTTAATTAAAGCTTAATTTCGGTTTGGCTAAAGCATATATCCCAATAAATGTTTTATCTTAGGTGTAGAACTTTACATTTGGCTGTACTAAAAGGCATCTTTTTTGACTAGATCCAGCTTACCAAGATTCAGATCACACTGTATGACTGACCTGTCCAAATCATTATTTACCATTCTATCAATCTCTGTGTCATCTGCAAATTTGATCAACAGTGATTTTATATTTACTTCCAAATCACTGATTAAGGGGCTAGTACCAATCCTTGTGGCACTTTAGTGGAAATGTCTCCCCATTCAATGATGTTTCCTCATTGATCATTACTGCTTGAGATCCATCAGTTAGCCTGTACTTGATCAATTTAATGTGCACGCTTTTGATATTGTTTAGTGTTGTTGTTTTAATCGGAATGCTATGCTGTACTAAGTCAAATGCTTTAGAAAAGTCTAAGTGTATTACATCTACACAGTTACTATTATCAGTCAAACTTGTTATCTCTTCATCAGGATTGTTTGATAAAACCTGTTTTCCATAAAAGCGTGTTTGCTGGCATTAATTATATTCCAATACTTTAAATCTTATTAACTGAATTTCATGCAGTTTTTTTCTTATTTTCTCCTGGACTGATGTCAGGCTAATCAGCCCATACTCATCTCACTTGCCCCTTTTGCCACAACATGCACTCTTCCAGTCTTCTTGAATTTCTCCAGTATTCCAAGATTTATTAAAAATCTAACATCAGCTGGAGAAAAATCTCTGAGCCACCTCTTCTAGAATTCTTGTCTAAGTTATCTGTGCCTATTGATTTTAAAAGTTTGATCTTAGAAGATGTGTAACCATTCTCCATGCTTACTAATTAATTGGAAAGTACTTCATCCTCCTCCA
The DNA here is from genome assembly GCA_003942145.1 of Platysternon megacephalum. NCBI lineage: Eukaryota > Metazoa > Chordata > Testudines > Platysternidae > Platysternon > Platysternon megacephalum. The sequence continues at coordinate 2,614,317 of QXTE01000176.1, read as the reverse complement.
GTGATACAAGTATATCACCCTGCTTCTTTCCAAATACCAAACCAAAATATTTATTGAGCACTTCCGGCTTTTGTGCATCATTATTAACAATTTACCATTTCCATCTAGCAATGGATGTATACAGTTGCTAGGATTTCTTAACTGGGAACACTTAGTGCTATTGTAATACAATATAATAACAATTAACAATATTGTCTCAACCTCTCTTATTCAAAACCCTCATGATCCTGAGATTTTTCAGAAAGGATTTTAGTTGGATATTCCCAAACATACTAATATTGTTCAAACTGAAACAATAGCACTGAGCTTTCAAGCTTCTCTTTAAGTAGTACATCTATTATTATACTAATGATTGCAAACCATATGGTGTAACCAATAGCGCTGTCTTTAAATATACTAATTATATCAAGAGCCAACAATAAACAGGTTCTAAAACAGTGTTCTCACACACTGATGCTCATTTACAGCTTCATAGAGGACCTATAGTATACAGCATAAAACTTCTATTCAGTTACATAGGCTTCCAGCTGATACCTAAAGACCTCATGCAAGGCCTAGTTCAACCAGCAGCTGGCAATATATTGTTTTCCTACGAAAAGTTTAAAATAAAAAAATGAAACAGAAAAACTGAAAGTAGAGAATAATGGGCTAAACAAACAAAATCAAAACAAAACAAAAAAACCCCACTTTAGATTACAAAGCTTTTTGCAGTCAAGTAGGCGAAGTAGTGTAAGTAGTCTGACAGCTCTATACTACTTTATTCACTGAACCATTACACCAACAACATTTTGTTCTGACTGGATTAGTTGTGTTGTTTTATATGTATCATTCTATTTTTGTATTGAAACTGTACCTAACTACAATAGCTATCAGTGTTGCTTTTTTTAAGGAGAAGAAAAAAAGAGATATTTTCTTCCTAACAAACAGCACATCAGTATTGGTGAGAAGCAAACCCAATAATTCCCAGAGGTTAAATTAAAGATTGCTAAATTATTTGGAAATGTTTAGAAAAATTTCTTATAAATATTAAATCTCATTAATAGTTTCAAAACAAATTATCAAAAGCAACCTTGCCACTCCTGACATATAGATACATGTCTATACATCAGGGGTGAAAGTAACTTAAAGGACTTAACGGTACACCGGAGTCCTGAGTGGGGGCGTGGCCTCAACTGGAAGAGGTGTGGCCTCAACCGGAAGAGGCGGGGCCTTTCAAGATTTAAAGGCCCTGGGGCTCCGGGCCTTTAAATCACCCCAGAGCTACCAGCTGCAGAGGCGGCTGGGAGCCCCGGGGCTCAGGGGAAAATTAAAGGGCCCGGGGCTCTGGCTGCCATGGAGCTCCGGGCCCTTTAAATCACCGCGGGAGCCCTGCCATCACTACCCTGCAGTGATTTAAAGGGCCCTGGGCTCCCTGCAGTGGCAGGAGCACTGGGCCCTTTAAATCCCCACCTGAGCCCAGCTGCCGGAGCCCCAGGCGGGGATTTAAAGGGCCCAGTGCTCCTGCCACTGTGGGGAGCTCCGGGCCCTTTAAATCACCTCCGGAACCCTGCCACTGCTGGGGTAGCGGCGGCAGGGCTCCGGTGGTGATTTAAAGGGCCCGGACCTTCCGCCACTGCAGGGAGCCCCGGGCCCTTTAAATCACTGCTGGAGAAGCCAGTCCAATCTGGCACGGTGCACCGGCTCTTGCCGGTACGCCGTACCGGACCGTACTGGCTTACTTTCACCTCTGCTATACATGCATGATATTTTGCTGACATCAGCAATTAATCCACAACCCTTAGCAGCTATTGGCATTTTAAGCTTTGTATAGTCCAGCATTACTCTTATGGGCTTTAAGAAGTCTGCAGTCTATGGCTATGCATCTTTTCAGTTAAATCCACTGTAATCTATGTGGCAAGGTGAACATGGCTGAATGAAGATACATAGGGATAAACTATTCAGGATAGGGTCTTTGTCTAACTAAGGGTGTGTACACAACACCTGGCATAAAGGGTGTTGATATTTACTGAAGTATTACTGCAATACAAAAATACATGGTAGTACTAATAATAATATGCCCACAGCCACAAGCAACTGAATCATTGAGGAGGCCAACAAAGGAAATGTACTGAACTTTGGAATTATTTTCATTAACTCAAAGCAAAGCAGTTAAGTAGTACCAGAGCTTTCAAGGGTCATGCATCTCACCTGAGGTTTAGTCTACACTATAAGCGCTACAGCGGTTCAGCTGCACTGATATGGCTGTGCCACAGTAGTGTGTCTAATGAAGATGCTCTATGCCAACAGGAGGAAGCTCTCCTGTTGCTATAATAAATCGAACTCCGCGAAAGGTGGTAGCTATGGAAGTTCTCCTGCTGACATAGTGCTGTCTACACTGGTGCTTAGGTCGGTGTAAATTACATCGCAGCATCTTCCTGCACACTCTTGTTAATTTTTTTTTAAAAATCTTACATTCTTTTTTTTGCAGTATTTGCCGAACATTAATAAGGACTTGCAGACTGAAATATGACTCTCTTGTTGTAGGGAGCCGGGGTGGCTTCCCTCCGAGCCTGAGGGTAAAGAGCCACTCTCTCAGCCTGAGTGGGCGGGGCCAGGCCAAGCTGACTCCACCCCCCGGAAGGGGAGGGGTGGAACAGGAAGTACAAAGGGCGGGGCCCTTAGCTCAGTCAGGGCAGCACCAGGGAGGGAGGCAGTCACAGACCACGGGCTGCTCCCTTCAGACCCTGCTGCCACACCAGGGGAGGCCCTGGACCTGGGGAAACCTGAGCTAGAGGAAGGACTGGGGCTACCAGGACTGCCTGCCGCCGAGTACCCAGAGAACCTGGAGGAGCCTGAGCTGGAGGGAGAGCTAGAGCTGCCAGCAGCGGCCTACCCAGACGAACTGGAGGGACCAGAGGGATGGGCAATCGGGTAGGAGGTAGCCCAGGGACAGAACGACACTGCGGTGAGTCTTGCTGGTGCTCCCCTGCCTGAGGGGCGCGCTACCGATTCTTGCTGTCGCTCCCCTGCCTGAGGGGCGCGCTACCGACTCTTGCTGGCGCTCCCCTGCCTGAGGGGCGCGCTACCGACTCTTGCTGGCGCTCCCCTGCCTGAGGGGCGCGCTACCGACTCTTGCTGGCGCTCCCCTGCCTGAGGGGCGCGCTACCGACTCTTGCTGGCGCTCCCCTGCCTGAGGGGCGCGCTACCGACTCTTGCTGGCGCTCCCCTGCCTGAGGGGCGCGCTACCGACTCTTGCTGGCGCTCCCCTGCCTGAGGGGCGCGCTACCGACTCTTGCTGGCGCTCCCCTGCCTGAGGGGCGCGCTACCGACTCTTGCTGTCGCTCCCCTGCCTGAGGGGCGCGCTACCGACTCTTGCTGGCGCTCCCCTGCCTGAGGGGCGCGCTACCGACTCTTGCTGGCGCTCCCCTGCCTGAGGGGCGCGCTACCGACTCTTGCTGTCGCTCCCCTGCCTGAGGGGCGCGCTACCGACTCTTGCTGGCGCTCCCCTGCCTGAGGGGCGCGCTACCGACTCTTGCTGGCGCTCCCCTGTCTGAGGGGCGCGCTACCGACTCTTGCTGGCGCTCCCCTGCCTGAGGGGCGCGCTACCGACTCTTGCTGGCGCTCCCCTGCCTGAGGGGCCCGCTACCGACTCTTGCTGGCGCTCCCCTGCTTGACGGGCGCGCTACAGACCCTTGCTGATGCTCCCCTGCCTGAGGGGCGTGCTACAGACGTTTGCCGGCGTTCCCCTGGCACTAACTTCCCCGAGACCGAGGCGGGGCACAAGCCGGCCAGGGAAACAGTAGCCCACCACCGCCCCCTGGCAGTGGTGAGCCAACCGACACAGTTTACACTTGTGTTTGTAGGCTTTTGATCAAAAAATAAAGTTGAAAAAAATGGCAAAGATAATATCTGATTAAATTCCTTACAATTGATATAAAACCTTTTTAAAAGGAATACATTGTAAGGGTTTCTTGAAAATGACACTGATGTAAATCCTTTAGATTCATTAAGTTGTCTGTAGAAGGAGATAAGTTGCAGACCATCTAAGATGGAAGACTCCAACAATATTATGATCACACTTTTTTGTGCACAAAGTGTGTTTGATTTGTACACTTAATTTGTGCATCCAACACTTTGTATATATGCATCAGGTATTTGTGCAAATAGCCTGTTAGATACATAGTTTGCACCTTTCATATACAACTACACAGTTTATATATGCATAATTACTCATTTATATCAATTGCAATCACAAATTAGGTACGAAAACAAATACTTATGCACAAAAAACTGCACCCCCAGTCTTTTTACATTTGGCTCTTAAAATCTAGAAAATATGCACAATAATCCTAACAGAGTTTCCAAAGAGATATAAAATTAATATAATAAGGGCTGAGGATAGCAATCTAAAAACTGTTAAAGTGCAGGAAAAAGGAGGTATTCTAATATATATGGGATAACACTGCACAAAGAGTATGAGATATACAAAAGGAGATATTCATGTATGTCAGACTTATTGAACTGAGTGAACAGAATAATACAAAATATGTGAATGGCCATTAACATGAAATATGGACTACAGAAACTTTAGACCATCTCTGATCTGAGGATCACAACCACCTAGGTTTCAGAAGGCTGAAAAAGAGGATACACATACAGAGTGACATTCATGATGCAGCAGCTTGCTTCGGAGCAACTCCATAATGTTAACCAGATTTCATGAGTTTTACAGACAAATCCCCAAACTCATCACAATTTCCCACTCCCCCAATTGCACACACCCCCTTTTTTTTCCCACTAGCTGCAGGGATGGTTGGGGGGGGGGGGGGGGGAACTGATTTTTGGCCAAAAATACTTTTTTTTTTTTGTATTTTTTTGAAATGGTCACCTCTTTTTGGAGCAGCTGTATTCAACAACTTTGAAAGAGAAGCTCATGGTTTCTCAAACTGAGCACCAAAAATGGTTACATTCAACATCAGTGGGGCAGACTTTGTGCAGTTGGAAAGAAATAGCATCAAATATTAATGACATACCAAACTCTGTAGTTTCTCACTCCCTTTCCCAACGAAGTAAAAAAATATCAATACATCAATATCAAGATCAGTAAATTCCTGTGATTTAACAAAGTTTTTCCCTTACAAAATACTGTATGTAATCATTCAAAAGATTTGTTTAAACCAAGATTGAGTTGAGGGTGACCTCTTTTTCTTCTGCTTATATTATTGTGCTTTCATTCTGGGAAAGGAAGGCTATTGGTTTATCATTAATTGATCATCTTTTCCCCCCCTTTTGAATCTTGGCTCTCTTTTGAGAGATTGTTCTGTCAACTCTTTAATCTCAATAGGCTACCCTCTATGATCTTTCATAAAAAAATCAGGAACCATCCAATTCTAAGTGCTACATGTACGTCTTTGCTATTATTTGATAAGTTAAAAAGGAATATTTACCTCATGCTAGAATCTGTCTGAAATCCCAATTGAAGAAGAATTTATATATAAAAATATAGCTGTGTGAATGTGACAAACATACTTTAGGCGAGATCACTGAGGACAATATACCAAATGTTAAAGCCAGTTTGAGGGGGCCAACTCATGGTTTCCTTTACAGAGAACCTTCCACTGGCACTGAGTCAACTCCTGACTGGTAGAGCATAGCCAAGGAAGAGATATCTGGAGAGAGTTGTCCAGGAGCTGTAGCTGGACTTTCCTTGTACCCTGCTGATCTTTAGCTGCCACAACATCCCCTTACAGTGAGTGCAAATTAAAGCAACCCTGGATCAGGGGAGTCACAAAGGTGCTTTACAGCAATCTTTGTCCCTCTCCTCTCCGTCCACCTATGAACTGTGCTGGGCATAAATGGCTGGTACCAAGAATCTGATCCCCTGGGTCATATTCTCCTCTGATAAGAAATTTAGATCAGGACTAACACCAGTGGAGACAATGTCATGAAAACCACTGTGAAAGGACAATAAATCACAGTGTTGCCCGTTTTACATATCTAGCAAATACATTTGTTTTCTTCTCTTCACACTATCAAATGTATGCAAATTTTATGAATAACATTATTTACCAACCTCCAATTAACCATTTCCAAAATTTCTCTAAGACATTTATTTTCCTGATAATGGACTATGTTGCTTTCCAGTCAATGTCACTGTAAAACTTGGCTTCTGCCCCATTTTTTTTTCCTGCAAAATCTGTGTAAGAATCAGCCTCAGCAACTAAATTACATCTGATACAATGGTTTAAAACATGGTTGTCTGCTATCTCCGGTCTTCAGACTACTGCACTGCTTCAAACCATCTTCCATTATGCATTGTCCTTTTTAGGTGCTAGTGAAATTAATGTAAGCAGGATCATTTTATACCATAGGCACTGACTTTTAGTTTTGCCGGTGGGTGCTTTTGAAGGTGTGTGTGTGGGAGGGTGGGGGGGAGCTCTGCCAGTTTTTTGGGGGGAGGCTATTTACAGCATATTTATACACTTTTTTCACATTCTAGTTATTGAATCTGTGTCTACCATTGGTATCTACTATTTTAATAATTATTACATTGTTATGAACTACATAATTACATTATCACGAATTACAGTATATTAAAATCATTGCAATCATCTACAAGCTGTCTTCACTAACGTCCCAGTTTAAAGACATTACGTCTCACTGGAGCTTTCTGGATAACTGTCAACAATCTCCCTGGTATGGTCTTAATGCATGTTAAGGACAGCTACATTATTCAGTTGAGTCTGTCCCATTGATGACGGGAGATAATTTTTAAGTCTTCTGAAGCTGGAGAATGAGTGTTCCACAGTTCACGATGATACAGGCACAGTGAGAAGGATTCTTACAAATTTGCGGTGCTGTGACGGGGCAGAGCGGCCCCGCACTGGTACTGCGGGAGTTAACCCTTCCTTCGTTGCAGAGGAAGCCATGCCCCGGGAGCTCTGCTGGGCATGCTCCAACTGGAGAACAGGTATAAAAGCCTGCAGATCAGCTCAGTCTGGGCTGACCACTGGAGGAGAAGGATGCTCGCTGTTAGCTCCTGAAGAGAGAGAGCCTGCACGCCAGGAGTCAGCCAAGCCGAGGCACTACCTGAGACCCCAACGGAGGACGTCACAGGGGAGGACCAGACCGGAGGACCCCCCAACCCAGATGAACTGGCATTCATGGTAGGAAGTGACCCAGGGGAACTCTAGAGACAAACAGTGTTAGAGCCATGGGGACACTTGGCGTGTTTCGGGCGGATCCCCGCTGAGCGAGTGGCAAGGGGAGCTTGCCACTACCAGAGCCCTGGGTCGGGGCTCAGTGGAGAGGGTGGGCCCGAGTCCCCCTACCCCCTCACCCCCAAACCGCGAGGGATCCTAGAGACTCTGGCCACTAGGTCACGCTACCCCACTCGTAAGGGGGTTTATATGGACTCCGGCCGCTAGGCCGCGCTATTTCGCTCATAAGGGGGTATATATGGATAACGACGCAAGAGTGGTGAGGCGCTGACACCCCATCCTACCCCTGCCACAAAGGGGCACTGTGGTGCCAGGCCCGCCACAGGTACTCTGGAAGCACAGTGCTTCCGGAATACTGCAAATGACTCCAAGATCTCTTTCTTGACACATAACAGCTAATTTAGACCCCATCATTTCGTATGTATAGTTGGGATTATATTTTGCCATGTGCATTACTTTGCATTTAACATTGAATTTTGTCTGCCATTTTGTTGCCAAGTCACCCTGTTTTGTGAGATCCCTTTGTAACATTTTGCAGTCAGCTTTGGACTTAACTAGTTTGAGTAATTTTGTACCATCTGTAAATTTTGCCACCTCATGGTTTTACCCCTTTTTCCAGATCATTTATGAATATGTTGAACAGCACTGGTCCTGATACAGGCCCCTGGGGGACACCACTATTTACTTTTCTTCATTCTGAAAATGGACCATTTATTTCTACCCTTTATTTCCTATCTTTTACATGGAGTGCCTGGCAATGCTTTCAGGATCATCTAACTGATCCTTAATTTAATTTAATGGCAAGCCTTTTGTTATCTTAATCACCCTGCCTCTGTTTATAAACAAACTTGCTGCCCCAAGGACAGAAGCTGTTAGCAGCACAGAAGTTATCACATTCCACACTCAAGCTCCCTCTGGGGCTAGGGCATGCCCTGTGAGCAGACCTCAGGTACAAAACTCAGTGGGGGCAGGAATCACTATCGCTGGTGGGTGCTGAGCACCCCCTATTTATTTCTGTGGGTGCTTGAACCCTGGAGCACCCACAGAGTTGGCGCATATCTTTTATACTGATCTCTGTTAATCTTGACATAATCAGACAGGCACATATGCTTTATATAGTGTTTAAATGTCAGACATTAAAACCCATCTGGTCTTAGGTTTGTTTTTTCATACAATATAGTGAGGTGGAACTTTAGTTTGCTCTTATACTTTAAAAAGTGGTTTTACAAACACCTGGGATCAGATTTGCCATTAGAAAGATAAACATACTACTGGAAATAATACTTCCAAGCAGTAATACTCTAATGGAAGTCGACCAACTCAGCTGACTTTGATTTTTGGTTTAATCAAATTTGTTTAGTGTGTGAATCTGAAATATTTAGAGCAGAGGAAAGGGGTACACTACATTAAGGTTATGAAACTTTATTTCCCTTATGTGAACAATGTGAGCTAAACCACCATGCACAATAGTATGTTTATTCTAAACTGGTCAAGTTCATCCCCATCCTTCACAGAGAACCTGAGTTAATGGCCTTTGAATGCAAAACTTTGTATCAGATACAGGGATGAGACCAACTCATATCCCATCAAGAATGTTTGTAAAGGGACATACCCTCGCTCTGGTGGAGGTGAGACTAATGAGCTCTACTGTGTCTGTTCAGCTTTAATGAGGTGCACCTGCAAGGCTTGTTCTGCCTGGAGCTAGGGGAGCTTAAAAAGGGAAAACCTGATACAGGAAGGGGTGATGAATAGAAGGGCTGTTCCACCTCACAGACTGATGACAACAGAGACAGGTCAGTCAAAAGGGAGACAGTCACATGCCTTACTGGTCCCAAAGCTGCATGGGCCAGCTGCAAAGCAGTATGCCCCAAGAGGAGGGGCTGGAAATAGACCCCAATAAAAGACAATAGATCCTCTGATAGACCAAGCACAAAGAGCTGAATCCAGAACAACTGCCTTTCTTAGTTTTCACTGTGGTTCTCCTCTCTCATAAGAGAGGGGAGAGGACTTTTCTTTTGTCTGTTTATTTTACTCAGAGGGCCCCTCATATGCTATGAACTTGGGGACGGGAGGAGGGCATTATAAACTACTAGAAACAGGATCTGGCGGGTACTCGACGGAACGCCCCCCCACAAGTGGTGGAGAATGCGGGCATAACCATACTTAATACAAGGGATTTTAAAAAAGCATTAGAGGGATACAGCTCAGCTGATCCATGACAGATGAACCAGAGCAGCAGCAGCAAGCTGCTCAGCAATAGCAGTTCCAACAGCAATTGCTGCAACAGAGAACCACTCAGCAGCAAATCCAGACCACACAGCAATACAAGTTGCTGAGGGAACTGATGGCCCAGCAGCAGGAGTTTCAAAAGGAAATGATACACCTGATAGTGCTGGCCGTACACCTCCAGGGAGTCACTCTTCTGTCCCCCAGCAGTACCAGTGAAGCTAACCAAGATGGGGCTAGACAATGATCCTGAAGCCTTCCAAGTTACATTTGAGAGGGTGGCACTAGCAGCCCAGTGACCCCCAGAGCAATAGGTTTTGATTCTGGCCCTATACTTGATTCTGGCATAGGTGGCCTATCATAATCTGGACTTGAACTGGGCAAAAGACTAAATACAAGTACAGTCTGACAATTTGGACTATTTGGGTATCTCTGAAGAGACCTACCACCAATGGTTTTGATGTGAGAGCTATCCCGGGGAGTGAGACCCTGTATAGTAGCATAACGATTGAGAGAATACTGTTGGAACTGGCTCCACCTGGAGGTAGGGTGACCAGATGAGGGGAATAAAATATCGGGACACATGGGGAGGGGGGGGTGCTGAGAGGAAAAAAAAAAAAGCCGAGCGAGTCCCGGCTGAGAGAAGAAAAAAAAAAAAGTGCTGCCTGCGGATATCTCTGTCCCGCGTCCCGACCAAAGATCAGGCGGGACGTGGGACAGAGACCGAAATATCGGGACGGTCCCGATAAAATCGGGACGTCTGGTCACCCTACCTGGAGGTATGATCAGGGGCTCAAGTGGCCAAAACTCAAAAGCTTGTCTCTTTCACCATTTAAGCTTGAAAGCTTGTCTCTTTAATCAACAGAAGTTGGTTCAATAAACCAGATTACCTCACCCATCTTGTCTCTCTAATATCCTGGGACCAATATGGCTAAAACAACACTGCATAAATTATTTACACTGACAGGAATTCCTCCCTCACAGGTCCCTTACCTGGAGACACAGCCACCTCCTCCAAACCATTCCCTCACTCTCTCTTTGATATGTTTTGAGAATTGCCCATTGACCTGAAATCATAGGGAGTCAGGGCTGGAAGCGGCATCAAGAAGCCACCTAGTCCAGCACGCCTGCACTGAAGCAGGGTGAAGTATACCTAGAATCCGCATCTCATTTCAATATCATTTTGGAATTCCTCACTGTCCTGGATCTTCAGTGAATGCCAGATTTAAAATATAAATAACATAGATGTTTTTATGTATTTGATGTCTCCAGGCTTTACTTCTGCTCTGCATGGAAAGAGGGTACACAATTGCAGATAAACAAGAAAAAGCGAAGTAAGCAAGGGGGGCATGAAGGCAGGGGACCAGAGGAATATGGCCTGAAGAGGCATATCATCTGGGCGGAGTCTGGAGAGAGGGCATGGAGCCATTGTTCCTGTTCTGGGAATGAGGCCTAAATAATGAGATTTAAAAAAACAATAATAATTCATGTTTGGTATAATATAACAGCTGAGGCTTTAAGATAAACAAACAAACAAACAAAAAATGCACAAGAAAAATATCACACAATAAAACGGCCAGTGTTGGCAACCCTGAAATGGGTTTTAATCTGTTTAGTTAAAAACTAAAAACTCAACATTTTCCATATGGTGAAAAGCCCCTTTTCTCCCTATTCATCCCTTTCCACCATCCATTACCCTCCATATCTCACCCAAGTGTAATTCCAATCTCTTTCTCACACACACACACACACACACACACACACACACACACACACACACACACACACAACTGGAGAAATGGTCTGAAGTAAATAGGATGTAATTCAATAAGGACGAATGCAAAGTACTCCACTTAGGCAGGAACAATCAGTTGCACACATACAAAATGGGAAATGATTGCCTATGTAGGAGTACTGCAGAAAGGGATCTGGGGGCCATAGTGGATCATAAGCGAAATATGAGTCAACAGTGTAACGCTGTTGCAAAAAAAGCAAACATAATTCTGGGATGTATTAGCAGGAATATTGTAAGCAAGACACGAGAAGTAATTCTTCCACTCTACTGGGCGCTGATTAGGCCTCAACTGGAGTACTGTGTCCAGTTCTGGGCACCACATTTCAGGAAAGATGTGGACAAATTCGAGTAAGTCCAGAAAAGAGCAACAAAAATGATTAAAGCACTAGAAAACATGACCTATGAGGGAAGATTGAAAAAATTGGGTTTGTTTAGTCTGGAGAAGAGAAGACTGAGGGGGGACATGATGACATTTTTCAAGTACATAAAAGGTTGTTACAAGGAGGAGGGAGATAAATTGTTCTTCTTAACCTCTCAGGACAAGAAGCAATGGGCTTAAATTGCAGCAAGGGTGTTTTAGGTTGGACATTAGGAAAAAATTCCTAACTGTCAGAGTGGTTAAGCACTGGAATAAATTGCCTAGGGAGGTTGTGGAATCTCCATCATTGGGGATTTTTAAGAGCAGGTTGGACAAACACCTGTAGGGATGGTCTAGATAATACTTAGTCTTGCCTTGAGTGCAGGAGACTGGACTAGATGACCTCTCAAAGTCCCTTCCAGTTCTATGATTCTATGAAAATGCATCTCCTATGCACTTCCTAAATTTTGCGTGGGGGACCCCTGTTTTGGTGGGCGTCATAAGATCTACTGGAGCAGGACACATCCCTGCAGTCTTTATACCAGCCTGATTTAAATTTTGGTATTCATTAACAAACGAAAAAACCCCAACAAATCAGGGAATTTCACAAACAACCAAACAAAGCTGTTAAAAACTGTTACGTTTTAAAGTGATTTCCTTTTATTTCACTGGAGTCCATCTAGCACCCCACTGAAAACAAGTTTGATGTCCTTTACAAAAAATTACACTTTCAAGAATCACACCCCAACTTTGTAAACTCTGTTAAATCTGGGAATGAATAATAATGAAAATCAACTAGTTCTCCCTTGTCATATAATCCTTCTTATAATCATTGCTCATGTCAGATAAATCCTATTTCTAGACATCAAAACATTCTTTCACCCCACCAACACATCACGTAATAAGACAAAGAATAGAACTTTGACATAACTTATTTTACCCTTGATTATATTCCTTTCTCTATAACTCATTTAATAAACAATACACAACACCACTATATACATCCAACAGCAATTTACCATTGCAGAATAAAACAAGTGATCAAAGCTAAAGTAGGGTAGGCAGTGTAAGACAGGTGAGAGAGAGTGAGTGATGAAGGATTATGTGGCATTGAAGAATTGGTGGTCTGGGGGTGTTTTTTGTTTGTGTATATTTACCAGAGTGCCTATTTCTCTTATGCACCTGCTGCAAATGAATTCAGTTATTGTACTAAATGTTCTGATCTTAGCTGGGTGTTTGGATGACACTTGTTTAATAATTTGTTGGGTCTGAACATTCAATCCCAGATAGTTCATTTTGACATGTAGTCATTTTGATTCCTGATTGTTTCTAACTGACAACAAAAAAAGGTGGTATTTATTCATCTGTTACAGTTAGAATTTTACAATTAACGCATAACAAACAGGGATCTGTAAAGCTGGTCTTACAATATGGTACTTTGCCTCTTTCAGCTCTTCATTGCTTAAGCAGTGTTGTTGTTATTGACAAACATAGCCCGTTATTACCATGCACCCATTTAGTTGCAGATGTGTTGACCATTGGATGAAAGTGCTATTTGGTGGTGATTTGTAAACAGTACATAGCACAAATATTGAAAGGAAAAACATTTTGGGGAAAATGGCTTAGAAGCAATAACCATCCTGGAGCAACTGGAAACTTTCAGACTTAAAGCAATAAAAAGATTTATTTTCACAAACAACATAGATATAGATTTTTTTGCTCTCTCTATATATATCTATATCATCTCAAATTTCCCGATCTCATTTTATTGTTCTACTTTGGACTAATTAAACATCATCAAAATTATATAAAGCAACCATTATGAAGTGCTCTTTTAATCATTCTCCTGGCACAGTTAGTCACATCTCATGTGAATGTCAACCCATCATTAGGGACTGGAAAAAAAGTAATTTCCCTAATAGAGAAATTAACTAAAATGCCACTGAAAGTTGTTGTGTTGGTTTTTTTTAAACTGATCATCCTGAAGTCACAAACTTTACAAAAACAACCTTAGTGGCATATGGAAGGGTTGGTAGATACACCAATGACAATGTCTCAAACTGCCTCCAAAGCTTTTGGAAATAACTTTTAATTAATAGTGACAGGTAGAAAGTCAAACCACTGAAAATTACTAATGTGCCATTTCTGGCATTTTGTTAAAAAGATTGGAATAGCCATGAGACTTATGGGACACTCAGATACTAGGGGACAGATTCACCAGCTGTGGCTGTTTTGTTCTGTCTAGTGACACAAAGCATCCTGTGAAGGCATAACCCAGGTTTATGGTCAGTATGAATCACTAGAGTGTTGCAAAGCAGCCAGAGCACACTGGTCAGTATGACTCATAGTCTCTCAAGAAACACCACTTCTGTTGAGGAACAATTGAAAGATGAACTAATTGTGGTATATCATAAATTAATGTAGTCTAATTTCTCCCTCAACTATCCCATCATTGCAAGGTGCTTTGATAGAGCAAATAGCTTCATATCTTTCAGAAACGCCTTTTACATTCAGGTTTGTTGTTAAAAACATTGTAACAAAGCAAGTTTTTTTTTAAAGGTTCAAAGTAAGGGAAATTACAGATGAAACGAACGAGTTTCTCATCAAATATTAACATAGTCTCAATCTGTTCAATGTTACCCTGATGAAAATGATGACCAGCTTGTCAAGACACCCAGGATCAAATTTGTCTCTTATATGACTGTGTAGATATCAGTTCCATCGGTGGAAGAGTTCAATATGTCCCCTAGATCCTGTGTGTGATTATTTTGAAGGCTCATACTAGTATACTGGCAACCTAAGCAGTTGACCTGTCGTAGGTGCCTATCTCCAGGAGAGGGTTCACGGTTTAGGATCCCGAGTGGAGGGAGGCAGTCAGCCAGACGCACGTGGCACCTAAGTTCCTCTTCTCTCCCTGGCATTTCACTCCTGGTTAGCTTAGGCAGTTCCCTGCTCAACTTTCTCATTTCTGGGGACCCATTTCTTAGGCATCTAACTCTCCCAATGCATTGTATGGGGAGCCTGGGCAACAAACCTGGGGCTGAAAATTCCACTGGGTGGCAGGGCACCTGAGGTGTTAGGCATTGCAATGCTGAGTGAAGCAATGCCTAAGTATCTTTAAGGATCTGGGTCTTAGGCACTTTTGAATATTTTACCCTTAGTCTCTCTGTGCCTCAGTTCCCCATCTGTAAAACAAGGATAACTGTACTTCCCCCTACCTCACCGTGGTGTTGTGGAGATAAATATGTTCAGGTTAATGAAGTGCTCATATACCATGGCAACGGGGGCTGTGTAAGTAATAGTTTCTAAAACAACTAAGGTCCCTTCATGGAAACTATCTGCCTTGCTAGAGACGGATTCTCATATGTTGTTGCTTTGGCAAAGCTGTTTGTACTATTTTTTCCCATACACCATTTCCCACCACCCAGCCTCACATTTTAAAAAAAATGGTTTTATTCACTCTCATTTTCAAGACAGAGTAGGGAATTTTTCTGAAGTGAGTTTACTCTGAGGGAAGAGGATGGCATAGACTTCCTTAATTGGTTTAATGGACCTCTCTCTAAGCAATAACAGTTTGAATATTGGCTTTAGCTTGCCCTTTAAAATTCGATCAGGAGGAGTTGCCAACACATATGGTATCCTGTCAAGCATTTCACTTATTATGGTGTGTGTGGAAAGCCTCAGTCTGTGCTTTCTGCTAGTAGTACTAAAGAAATGTCCTCTGTGTTTATAAAAAGCTTTAAATTTCTTCTTCTTCAAAAAAAAAAAAAAGATGTGTAGAAAGCTAATTTGTGACAATGTATGCTTTAAAGATGAATCTTCAATAACTCTCCAGATTAATACCTTGGATAACTTAATAAATGCAATCAAACCTGTAATCACATTCCAACGAGTGAAGGATAGTGCAATATCAGCCTTACCTATGCTTACTCATAATGTGTGTTTGCTGGAGTCTCTCGAGTATGTATTAACTACAATTCTAATTAAGTAAAACTGTCCCCTCATCCATTGTTTTTATACATATTGGACCTGCGGACCATAAATTTTATGTGCCACCTCTACCATAGAAAATATAATTGAGTGTCTCTGTTGGATACATTTATGCGATACTTAATATATAAGGGCCCAGGTTTTCAGTTGAGGTAAATTGATGTAGCTCCATTTATTTCAGTGGAGCTATTCCAATTTACACCAGTTGAGAATCAGGATGGGCCATGCATGGAGAAGCAACATGTTTGTATGGCACTCAGCATAGCGGGACCCTGATCCAATTGGGACCGTTGAATGCTACTGTAAAACAAATAATAATGGTTTCCATTTCAGTATTGGCAATTATAAAACTGTATAAGAGTTAAAACAAACTATATTATTTCTGAGTCTATGATATTTGGTATATCTCATGTGAACTATTTTGATCCATTTAAAGGGAATTGATTAGTAAGGAACATCGAGTCAAGGATACAGCCATTTAAAATTTTACTGGGTCTGAAATTCTGTGACAGTTAAGAACTGGTACATCAAAGGCGTCTCTGACAGCCATTATGGTGATGGCAAAGAGTGAATGAGATGAGAGGCAATAGTGAAAATGAGGGGAAATTAAGGCATTGATGGAGATCTCAGTAGGTGTGTACTCAAGGCAGTAGAATAGATAGGCAATATTGTGGCGATGGTGAAAGACATACCTGCAGATACAAGATCAAGGATAAGTCCAGGGCTACAGAGAATAGAAACAATGGAAGGTCATAATCAAGAAGAGAAATAAAGGAGATGGAACTGTGTTGTAGGTTGCTCCTCCCACACAAAAGGGGATAAAGTTACAGTTTTATTTGATCAAGGAACTCAGACGGTAGGAGATATAAGAGGAGCGTGGAGAAGACTAGTCATGTGTGCTTGAACCAGAGAGTTAATCTGGGTGTGCAATGAAACTTAAATCTATGGCCCAGAGTCATCTGATTCTGCATAAGAATGGTAAAATGACACTAGAATATAATGGAGAAATAACATTTATTGTAAGCTGCTTATGAAGAGGTCAATTTCTCAAGTAATGTATTTATATAGTTCCAAACTCATTGGTGCATATATGAAATATTAATCTGACAAATATAATAATTCATAAAGGGTCTGCATATGGCCTTGAGGAAAAACTGCAGAAGATGAAACAGTCAGTGACTCTAGCCAGTAGGAGCAGCTGCAGAAGCAGCCATTCAGAGGATTTTCAGACACTCAGAGGATTTTCAACCATTTTGACTAGAGTTTCTCTGCCCTGAGATGATGGAGCAAACAGCCAATCAGCCTCCCTTTCCCTCCCTCACTGTCTCTTCATCAGAGCTTTACTCAACACCTGGCCCCTTTTTACTCTTCTCCCCTGTGCTTTTCCCCTCACTCCATTCCCTTCAGTGCCCCCTCTTTTCTTCACCTTTCTTTCAATTTAGCTTATCCCTTCCTAACTAACCCTCCCAAAACAAAAAAATGTAAAACATTTGCTCCCATTGTTCACTGCATTTGTGTGTTAGATCAGTTTTCCCCACACTGTGTCTGTCTTGTCAATTTACATGGTAAGCTCTTCAGGGCAGGGACTGTCTGCTACTCAGTGTTTTGCTGTGCCTAGCACAATGGCACCCTCTTCTAGGTTGATCCATAGGCACTGCCATAATAAACATGATTATTAACAACAATAATAATTCTGTACCCACAGCTATGTGCATTCGCAATTACTGTTGCTTGGTTGTTCTAATACCTGATCTGCAGGAACAATCAGGTCCCTAAATCTTTGAATGACCTAACTAGTAAGCATAAAAGGGAGGATCAGTGCAGGCCATGGTAAAAATATGCATCTTCTACTGTCTGATTAAATTAAACAAAAAATCATTAAATTAAGGTAAATCACACTGATAAAAATGCTGTAATTTCTTTTTGTATTTACTATGCCATGATCCCTAAAAAGACAGCTAATTAAATTAAGTGCTTTTTTACATGTATTTTTTATCATTTCATATTTATTTTTAAAATGTAAACAATGCCTAGTGTTAACATTTTGTCATAGTGTTTTTTTCCCATTGATGTCACAAGATAGTTACTACCTCCTTATGGGGTAGGATTGACCTTTGGGAACCATTCAATCTACATGTAGGATTGACCTTTGGGAACCATGAAATCTACAACCAAAAGGCTCTTGATTTTTGGTTGAAATCCATTTGCACCTTGAAGTGTTAGCCAATAACTGAACTCCCTACTCAACTGAGCAAGTGATGCAGCTCTGGCCGTAAGCAGGGGCAGAGCAGTTCACCAGAGTAAGAAGCCACATGGTTTAGAAGAGGATAGACAGAAAGCAACTACTTCCATGGCTCTGATACTGACACTCTCTCTGTGGCCTTGGTCAATTCACTTCACTTTCCTGCTTCTTTTTTCCTCTGTGAAAAGTAGATAATGGTCAGGTCTACACTACAGACCTATATTGGTATAACTAAAAATCCACACCCCTGAGCGACATAGTTACACTGATATACCCCCCACACACACACACACATACACAGCACTATGTCAGCAGGAGACCTTTTCCCGTCGACATAGCTACTGCTTCTCAGCAAGGTGAATTAACTACTTTGACAAGAGAAGCTCTCCCATCAGCATAGGAACTTCTTTGCTGAAGTGCTACAGCAGTGCAGCTGAATCGACGCAGCTGCGCCAATGCAGTGTTTGAAGGGCAGACCTGCCAAATGATACTTATGTCTACTTCAGGAGGGTGATCTGCTGATTAATTGATGTTTATAAAGTGCTAGGTATTATCATTTCCCAGACTGACGGATAATTTAGATAGGTAGATTAGGCAGAAATGGGGAGGACTGGAGAAAGACAATAGAATAGACTGTAGGTGGGAGCCAGGGGGAAAGATAAAAAAGAGAATATAACCTAAACATTTCCACAATGCAAATTTATGGCTGATGGGACCTCTTGTGAGCCCTACATGGACAGCAACATGAAGCACCTGGGTTCTACTTTGCAGAAGAGGCCGATGGCAGCTCAAAGATTCCTTTGTATCATATTAGGAGATGCCTGGTCCTCTTGGAATCAAGAGAAAGGATTCTATTCCCAGTTCTACGACTGATTTACTCTGTAGGCTTGAGCAAGTTACTTACAATCTCCACACTTTGCTTTCCCCTCTGTAAAAAATAAGGATAATGGCAGTGAACCTCCTTTGTAAAATGGAATCACTTGGAAATCTATGGAGGAAAACCACTATATTAGTATGGAATATTATATTGTGATAATCCTAGCCAAAATACTAAGGTTGCTTTTCTGCATAGTGTGTGGACATAGTGTTGACAGGAGTTCATTAACATCAAAATTCTGATGTGAGTTACACTAGTATAAATCAAAGTAACTCCATGAAAGTCACGTTACTCTGGATTTATAACAGTGTAATTGAGGTCAGAATCTGGTCCTAAATAATGGGGATGTGAAAAATTCTTTTGGAGGCCCACTCAAAAATGATAAGTCCCCTCTGCTTGGAACATTTCCAAAATATTGATGCTAGTCCACACACCATCATTAGGATTCTTCTACTTATTCTTGAGGGCAGACAGCTGTATAATATGGGATATTTTTGGAATTCATGAACATATACACCGACAAGTTCACTCATATATTTACTGCCACTGGAGCATGAGCTATTATTCTTTGAAATATTTCAGCAGGAACATGTTTTCACCTTAAGGTGGAAGGACAGACTGCAGTTAAAGTATTATGATAGAAAAGTAAGCTAATAGATACTAGATTTGGGCCCAAACCAGAAAAGTACAGATAATTGTATCAACATCTGGAAGCATTCAGATCTGGATCTATCACTGGAACCAGACTTTATCAGCCCCCTCTCTAATTGAGATACATGAGTACTGTTTCTGGCATGAAACACTAATTTTATGTTGTGTGTATAAATCAAATTGTTTCCATTGATTTATCCATGTTTAATTTACTAATCAGTAAATGCAAAAATAATATTTCAATTACCATTGTTTTCATCATCGAGGGAAGCATTTCATATTTTAGTTTAATTGCATATATAAATAACTTGTAAATTTGACATTAATACTATGTAGTTTACAACAACTTTATCCACAAATAGGGACGTGTTTTCCTGTGCCCCTCAAAAGTGGTTATGAAAATAAATAAAAAACACCTTGTTCCAGTTGTACTCTGGGAGGTGTACATAACATCTTCAATGGTTTCATTGGGAGGGAGATGGAGATGCTTGATCACAGAACTGGTCCAGACAGTTTGTGTGCAAATTAGAAAATCCGAGCACAGAAGGTTTAAATATATATGTAAATGTTATTTTTTATACAGTGTCTAAACCCAGAGGACAAAATGGAGAATGCAGACAAGAGTAGGTAAATATTTTACAGTACCATGGCAGGACAAAGCTAGTGCCAAGCAGAGTGCTTAAAAGAACAGGATTTTGATTTTGAGATAATAGTTTTTATATTAGTGAAATGTGGTAATAACGCAAAGAGGGAGCCTCAACTTGGTTAACAATATATGAAATAATACTTAGCCCTTACATGGCATTTTTTATTTGTAGAGCTCAAGAGACCTTTGCAAAAGTGACTGAACATTATTAACCATATTTTACAGAGATGGAAGCCAAGGCAGAATGGGCCAGATTTTCAAAGTTATTTGGCATCTAAAGATGCAGATAGGTGCCTACTGGGGTTTTCAAAAATGTCATGATGTCAGGGATCAGACCCTAGAGCAGAATGAATCTCCTGGAAACCCAAGAAGCACAGCTGGCCTGTGGCAGGCTACCTGATTGACTGGCCCCGTGATTGGTCAGGAAGGGCAGCTGGATGGCCCAGCAGCAGCAGCGTGTACCATGTCTGCAGCTGTGCTTGCCCTTGTTCCAGTCCCTGGTCTTGCTTGTACCATCCCTAGTTCCAGTCGCTGCTCCAGCCTTCTTCCAAGTCCCTGCTCCTGCTCTGCTCCAGCTCCAGTTCCCCTTTGCCCCCTGTACTGACCTTCAGCTTGTTCCTGGACTCTGCCCATGCTGGACCCAGTTCTAACTGGTAGGATGAACTTTTGCTTTAACCCCTAGGCTAGACTGTCCATGGCATGGTCTCTTAACATTAGGTTCCTAACTCCCACTGAAGTGTTCTTGGAATGAATGGGAGTTAGAAACCTAGGCTGCTTAGCTATTTTTTTCAGAATCCCAGTAGGCACCTCTCTTCATCTTTAGGTGCCTAAATATCTTTGAAAATCCAGCCCAGGAAGCCTACCTGTTCCAGTGAAGATTTCACACATTCATCTTTAATTTAAACATATCCTTAACTTTCTTGGGCACCTACCATTTAGCAACACCATTGAATTCAAACATTACATTTTCATCTTTGTGTCCTGGGAGTGCTGTGCTACAGTATCATCCAGAAAGACAGATGACTATTGTATCATTTTTACCAAGATCACTATGTAGTCCCAGTCCATGAGTAGGGCTCAAAGAGTGTAAGTGTAAATAGCCTGAGGCAGCGAGCCTCCCAGCCTAGGTCCACTGATTTGGGTTAGCAGGGCTCTGTAACTTAGGGTGACCAGACAGCAAGTGTGAAAAATCGGGATGGGGGTGGGGAGTAATAGGAGCCTATATAAGAAAAAGACCCAAAAATCGGGACTGTCCCTATAAAATCAGGACATCTGGTCACCCTACTGTAACTAGATGTGTAGGCAGCACTTTGAAGTTGTGGCTCAGGCTCCTGACGTGCCACTTCAAAATACTGTCTACATAGCTATTTCTAGAGTGCTCATGCAAACCCCGCTAACCCAAGTCCATTTGCCCTGGCTGGGAGGCTTGCTTCCGTGGGCTGTTTAGACGTACCCTGAGATGCCATAGTAATATATATATATATAATTATTGTTTTTAAAATGAATTAAACAAATGCATTTTTGGTAGGAAGGTGATCAGAATCTTAATTGGATTATAGTACCACGCAGATTGTAATGCAGCCATTGCTGTTTTACAGACAACCTTACAATGGAGGGAGTTACACTCTACTGTATTTCTACACTGTATTCACCAAATCACCAGTTAGGAATAGTACAGCTGTATCTTTTGCCCTCCTCTGTTGAAAATGTAAAGAACTGTATGACTGCTAAGTATTGTTATTTTTGTCCCTAGCCTCATTGCCTTACATGCCTACAATCAACATGTAATTGACTGTATCAACAAAAAAGATTAGAGGTAGGGAGAGTTACATACTGAGATAGTGAAAACTAAATGTTTAATCCCCAGAGCATTTTTTAATCATTTAGATCGGGGGTAGGCGACCTATGGCATGAGTGCCGAAGGTGGCACCCAAGCTGATTTTCAGTGGCACTCACACTGCCTGGGTCCTGGCCACTGGTCCAGGGGGCTCTGCATTTTAATTTAATTTTACATGGAGCTTCTTAAACATTTTTAAAACCTTATTTACTTTACATACAACAATAGTTTAGTTATATGTTATAGATTTATAGAAAGAGACCTTCTAAAATATTAAAATGTATTACTGGCACACGACACCTTAAATTAGAGTGAATAAATGAAGACTTGGCACACCACTTCTGAAAGGTTGCCGACCCCTGATTTAGATCATCTGAGGATGGGTGAAAATAGGCCAGATTTCCCATTTGTTTTGAAATGTTCCAGTTCTTTGTGTATTCTGGAGAAGAAGTCAAGGACAGGAGAAAGGTAATAATCATGACACTCTCTCCAAAGGCTGATCATTTCCAGGGCTTGGTTCTTCACACCCTGAGCCTGCAGGTGCCAACAGAGCCTTCCCCTGGAATGTCCTTGTACCAGGCTCCAGGGAAATGGGGGCAGGATTATAAAGGAACTAGAGAGGTAATGTTCAACTGATGGCCCACGGACACTCAGCCAGCAGCTTCCAGGACGGATATCCCCTGAAGTCCTCACTCCACCCGACTCCAGGTCAAAAGGATCTAGATTTAAATAAAGCTGCTATGGGATGAATCCGGCTGCCATGCCATACTAATCTGCTTCTGCAGTCTCTATAACTTCAGCAGCCCAGTAACTGGCTCTATAACTTCTGCACAGCTTTTCCCCTCCAACAGTACTTTCCCTTTCCACTATGTTTTTACCTCTTTTCTCCCTTGCCTCTTTCCCACCCTCCATTGTTTCCTCAGTTTCCCCTTATTCTTATTTCCTCTCTTCCATCATCTATTTCTGTTTTCATATATCCAAATTTCCAGCCCTCTAATATTCAGACAGTACAAAGCAGTTGGAAATCTGCCATAAGAGACCTGCTGCCTCACATAGTGGAATACAGAGGTGATGGAAAGCTACTGTTGGCAGCTCTATCCAATTCACTCACATCACCCCCGTCCCCTCACAGCATGGCAGGCATGCTGGGAATGGTCCAGGAGTTGGATGAGTCTTTGTTAGAAAGATATGCTCTCTGGTGACCCCCCAGCTTGCATAACTGTCCTTCAAGGGATAATTCCTACTGATGTAACTTAAACAGCCATCAAACCCCAGGGTCCATCCTCCAGTTTTGAGAGAGTGGAAAGGTGACTCAAAGGACATTCCTCCAGCCACTCTTTGGGATCTGCACTGATCTCAACTCAGTGAGACCCAGGGATCTGGCCAATGACCTCTTAAGAACATAAGAATATAAGAGCGGCCATACTGGGTCAGACCAAAGGTCCATCTAGCCGAGTATCTTGTTTTCCGACAGTGGCCAATGCCAGGTGCCCTAGAGGGAATGAACGGAACAGGTAATCATCAAGTGATCCATCCCCTGTCGCTCATTCCCAGCTTCTGGCAAACAGCTTAGGGACACCATCCCAGCCCATCCTAGCTAATAGCCATTGATGGACCTATCCTCCATGAATTTATCTAGTTCTTTTTTGAACCCTTTTATAGTCTTGGCCTTCACAACATCCTCTGGCAAAGAGTTCCACAGGTTGACTGTGTGTTGTGTGAAAACAACAACAACACACCTTCCTTTTGTTTGTTTTAAGCCTGCTGCCTATTAATTTCATTTGGTGACCCCTAGTTCTTGTGTTATGAGAAGGAGTAAATAACACTTCCTTATTTACTTTCTCCACACCAGTCATGATTTCTTTTCCTATTTTTTCTCCTTCTCTCTCACTCTCTGCTCTCACAAGTCATCTCATCTGTACTCTTCCTTCAACTCTTTGAGGCTGCTGACATCACTCCTAATCTAGGCCTTTAGTGTATCCCCCAAATTATCCCTAGTGTCCCTTCTTCCCTTCCTCCTCCATTCTCTCTACCCCTGTACCCACAGCCTCTCTCCTCCATCTGAAATGCCCTCGTTTTACTAAAAAAGAAAACAACAGAACATCAGGATATGCATAAAATCAGCCACAGTAACCATATAATTATTTTCACTCTACGCTGCTGCTTGTTGCTCTCACTTACTTTGTCATTTTTCATATTAGACTGTAAGCTCCTCGGGGAGGGGACCAAGTAAGTGATTTGTTCTGTGAAGTACCTTCAACACCTTAATAAGTAACATATAATAATAACCATTAGTGAGGTAGTGGGATCAGTAGAAACTACCGATTATCAGCAATTAAAGCTGTAGCCACAATAAGGTTAATTTAGAGAACCCTTTCCTTTAGTTCCTTTCTAATTAACAAGGCAGGACTCTTTATTCAACATAAAATACAGTACAGTAGCCTTTAATATTCCACACCCCTCTTCCCACCCAGAAAGCAGTGATTAGAGAGATCTACAACCCCTCCATCTAAGTGGCCCAAAGCTAACAGACATGGATCTGGATTCTGATAATGCCTAAGGTCAAGGGTGTTTGGATTTGAGATTTTGGATCAGTCCACTGCAGATTGACATAGAGGGAAGTAGGAGCCAGGGGGTTGGATTTTCAAAGGAGCCTAAGGGAGTTTAGTCACCCAACTCCTATTGAAATTCAATGGGAGTTAAGTGCCCAACTCCCTTAATCCCCTTTGAAAATCCCAGCCAAGTTTAAAATCCAGATCCGGAATTTCATCTCAGACAATGTTCAGAGGTGTTTGAATGTAGGGTTATGTTTGGGGCTCATCTGTACAATTTAGAACTAGTCTGAAGAAGTTCAGGAAGACTCAGTCACAAATGTGAAGACAGTGGAGTATTTTATAATGGGTATCAAGGTGGCCAGCTGGTATTAAGGAGTTATTTTTCCCAGTAATGACTATGTATATAATATATTTCCACTCATTATCCATTAACATTTTACTCTATTTACATCCTTATCCAAAGCTATGATATAATTATTCTTTAAAACTTTAATTATAATGAGTATGACACCATAATGTTGATGAAAGGCCTTTAAATTCAGTTTTAAGACATGGAGTTTTCAGAGTTAATAGTAGAAAGATGTTCTATTTATTACAACAAATAAAGTGTCTTAATTGAAAATATTGATAGAGACACGTTAGGCACAGATCATTATATAATTCTAATGCACACATCAATTTAATCTTCGAACACTTCAAATTTCCCTTAGATTTTTTTTCCTCTCCTCCTCCATCCAAACCTCCCTGCATTCTACTATAACATTTGCCTCTAAAGGTTAGTCTTCAGACTTTCCCCCTGATGACCTTATATTGTGTCCCATTTATAAAGTGAAGTAAATTATGGGCTCAATCACTTGCATGCCTCTGTGGCATGCACTTGCCCCTTCACCCATTAACCTGTACACTAAGTAGCTAAACTAGGACATTATTTCAAAACAAGCCTGCTTTATTTCAGTGGAACAAATGCTGCTTTTAGTTGGTATGCTGTTTGAACATGATGCATTATAGAGTTTCAATAGCATTTGATTTACAGCATTATATCAAGGACATTCCTACACTGTTAACATTAAATTATGCTTGTGCAGACACATAGGTTGGTTTCACATATGTTGCATTACAACACAGAGTGCTTTTGCTGTGATAGAGTTTTGTGTTATGCCACCATGTGATCAGACACGTACTGAGCAAGATCATTGAGCTAGATTTTACTACACAGAGTTGATGATCGCATTTACCCATGCTGCACCATTTCCCAGTGTCTCACTCCTTTCAATTCACCGTCTGCAGCCAGCATGTGGCTCTGATAATTGGCTTTTGTTTGGCATCCTCCCTGAAGTTAATATTGAGTGGGAGTGTAGCGCTGGCTGCTGTTGTGCTTTTATGTTGGGATGAGGTACTGTGGCTTCGGCCACAACCCCAGCGGTCAGCTTCTAGGCAAGTCTTAATACTCATGTCTTCCTGGTGTCTTTATACAGGGATTGTGTTCTGTGTTTCTGACTGGCAATCACTTCACTGTTTGCTGTTTTTTGCGGGTCTATGCAGAAAGAGTGGTTACCCTGTGCAGCCTGTTTGAAGGAGGAGATCACTGCCTTGTGTGTCTATCTGTTTGCGTGCATCTACACAGCATCTGGGAGCATGCTTTCCAGCATGGATGGGCATGTGTTAGCTCTGGTTGTGCTAGCATGCTAAAAATAGCAGTGTGGCTGTGTGGCATGGGTGGTGGCTTCGGCTAGTCGCCCAAGTACACACCCGCCCAACCCCAGAATACATACTCAGGTGGCTAGCCTGCGCCTCAGTCTCTGCCACTAAAGCCATATTGCTAACTTTAGTACACTAGCCAGAGTGGAGCAAGCATGTCTACGCGTACTGGGAAGCACTCTCCCAGCAGCTACGTAGACATACCATTGCATTGTGTGTTTGCCATGTTTGTTCGCAGTGCTGTGTCTTGGGGGAGGGGGGGGGGGGGCTGAAGGGGCAGAGAAATGACCACTGGGGTCAAAGTTTTTGGCAGAGGGACCTTGGCAATTGTCTATTCCCAGGCTGGCTAACTTGTGACCGGAAAAGCATCGCAATGCTGCCAATCCTCTGAAGAAGATGGATTCCCATGAATAGGTGTGACACCCTGTACCCCATGTTCACCACTTTTACAGGGTTATGTTATATTTTGTACAAAGTATGCCTTGTGAAGTATCATTTGAAAACTCATAATCTGCTGAATATTATTGTCCTGTTGAAATGTGTGTAACAACACTGCATGTAAAATTATGAGATTTTGTTATATGGTTGTTACTGCAACATGTTGTGGTTCTAGGTAATGCCCACAAACCAATTTCTCAGAGACAAAGACACCCTAGCAGATCAGCAGAGTGCTAAAGAGCCATTGCCAGTTTAATCGGAAATTCGCCAGCAGGGGAGGGGAGTTGCAAACAAGAAATTTACAATTCATCTGAAGGACAGTTTAGAGCTCACATACGCAAAGGCACTGCCTGCCCCCATGACCCAGCAAGGATTTTTCCAGCAAACCGGATTGGGGTATAAGGAGGGGGGAATGTCCCCAGCTACCCCTCTCCTCCTTCCATCTGTCTGTTCATGACAACAGCAACTATCAAAGCACTGAACAAAGAGTGGGGAGGAGAGTGGTCCCAGGCTGGAAAGGGATGCAGCCTGTGAAATGTATTGTAGCTCATACTGAGCCCAGCCTTTTGGTTTTAAGCCTAATAGCCTTGGTAAAGTTTAGGAATAAGCTTGCATATTTATCCTTTTATTTCTTTTGTAACCAATCCTTGCTTATATGCATCTATACTCATAATCACTTACAATCTATCTTTCTCTACTTAATAAACTTGTTATATTGTTTCATCTAAACCGGTGTGTTTTGATTGAAGTGCTTGGGAATCTCTACTGAGGTCAACAAGCCTGGTGCATAGTCATTACCCATGGTTGGAATCATGGACTGTCTATGAGTTTAAATTGTCCAGGACGGTTCTGAACAGTGTTAGATGAACATTTCTGGGGAGCAAGGCTGGGGCTGAGGGATATGCGGGTGTTGCCCTTTATGTAATTCATGGGTGGCTGGGCATAGCTAGCATTCATGTACCCACCTGCAAGTGATTTTACATGCTAGTGGCTGTGTGTGAGCAGAGCCTGGAGGGATTGCTGGTGACCAGCAAAGCAGGGTAAAAGGCATCACAGGCTGGAGAGCTAAGGGGACACAGCAGTCCAGCAGATCAGATTGCACCCTGGCAGGGGTGAAAGTAGAAAGAGGGACTTACCGGTACGGGGCTGGGTTGGGGCCGGCTCTGGCCCCCGGAAGGGGCGGGGCCTCTGGCGGAAGGGACGGGGATGGGGGGGTCAGAGCCAGCCCCGGCCCGCCCTGTACCGGTAAGTGCCCTCCCCCACTGGGGTAGCAGTGGCAGCTGGGGGCTCCAGCAGCAGTTTAAAGGGCCCAGGGTTCATCCGCCGCTACTGTCCTGGGTCCTTTAAACAGCTGCCGCTGCTACCCCAGGGCTCCGGCAGCAGGGCTCTGGGGGCTATTTAAAGAGCTCGGGGCTCCCCTGCCTCTACTGACCCGGGCCCTTTAAATAGCCGCCGGAGCCTGCCGGAGAGATGGCGGGGCTCCGGCGGCTATTTAAAGGGCCGGGGCTGTAGAGGCAGCGGGAGACCCGGACCCTTTAAATAGCCCCTGGAGCCCCGCCGCTATTCCAGGGCCCCGAAGCCCTGGGGTAGCGGTGGTGGGGCTCCGGCGGCTATTTAAAGGTCCCACGGCAGTAGAGGCAGTGGGAGCCCCGACCCTTTAAATAGCCCCCGGAGCCCCGCCACTACGTGACTCTGGCGGCAATTTAAAGGGCCTGGGGCTCCAGCCGCTGCTGGGAGCCCCAGGCCCTTTAAATTGCCGCCTGGGGAAGCAGGGCCGCCCCGGTACGCCTTACCGGGGCATACCGGCTTACTTTCACCTCTGCACGCTGGGGAATGTCACACCTCTGTCCAAATGTTTTTGACTGATTCTGTGTTGCAGTATTGTCTTCAAGGATGGGGCTTTGGCATGGCCCTAAGGAATCCTGACTCATACCAATGACCCCATCATATCTTGTGCATCAATGTAATCTGGTGGCATTTGTCCTGCCGTTTGTGCTACCATCATTGTAAGATCCAGCTGACTATTTCTGCTGCATGGTTGTCTGTGAATGGCTGTCTCCAATATGCATTTGACAGAGCATATTTGCAGCCCAATGCCCAGCAATTCGGTGTCTCTCAGCTCTCTTTAGTGCACACACTGCTATGGTCATGTTGTGTGTGGGGAGGGTTTAGAATGGCTCTCTTTCTCTGCAATCCATACCTCCTCCTGAGCAGCATTCCTTCCCTTTCATTGTGTCCCTATGCTTGGCTGACATGGCATCCTTCAGGGATAAACTGCTAGGTAAAGCACTGGTTGATGATGGACATGGGAATGGTGGGTACAACTGTGGATAAGTGGCACATCTATACTGACAAAGCTTGGGGTCTTTTGCACCTGTTCCTCTATATTCTGTCAATTGTCATGAGAGCCTGGCTATAGATTTGTGACATCTTAATATTGCTATGTTTTATTTGGACTCTCAGCTGTTACCAGTTTGATGCTGCACTGTACTCTGTACTGTGTGTTTCATCCTTCTTACTGCCCTTTAGAGAACCTTTAGCTATCATTAATGCTCACACTGTTGCTTAATGGCCCTACTCTGCTGTTGACCATCACTGAGTATTTTTCCCCCACTAATTGTCTGCCAGATTATTGCCATATATTAGCTTGGAAAGTTTTGCTACTGACTTCAAAGTGCTCAGGATCAGGCCCTACCTGAGGTTCTGCTGTAGGATTGGTAGGTTCAACAACACAACATTCCTTCTTTCTCCTGCACTATCATGTGCAATTGGGCTGCAGCGTACAGGAAGGGTTCAGACTGCATTTTACCACATACTGGATAAGCCTGTACTTCACTAGGGATGAGATTCTGCACCACTCTTCCAATAGGTGCAGCATAGAACTTGCAGCTCAGGAGGACAGCCATCCAATTCCTGTGCTGCAGGAACTCTCCCACACCTTTATGCTGCTCTTGTCCTTTTATCTGACATAAAGGGGCCAGAACATGGGGGAGAATCTCACCCTATGGATGAAATCCTGGCCCTATTAAGATCAGTAGGAGCTTTGCTATTGGTTTCAGTAGGGCCAGAATTTCATCCTATATGCAGACTTCTATACTACCCCTTTCTGTTTTATCCTGACCTTTATTAAAAGCCTACAGTACAATTTCCCCTGTGCTTCAGTCTCCCCCATATATTTTAAATTGACATTTTTTCCTTGTATTCAAATAAGAGAAGCATAAGAGATCATACAGGAACTTCCCTTAATTTATTCATAGCATTTAATTTCTACAGTAATC
This sequence comes from Platysternon megacephalum, assembly GCA_003942145.1. Taxonomy (NCBI): domain Eukaryota; kingdom Metazoa; phylum Chordata; order Testudines; family Platysternidae; genus Platysternon; species Platysternon megacephalum. The sequence continues at coordinate 2,584,527 of QXTE01000176.1, read as the reverse complement.
AATACATTGTTCTGAGATTTGTGTAGACATCTCTCAGCATATATACACACACAAGGTCGATATAGCTATTGATAGATATATACACACATGCATTTTGTCTCACTACAACTATTTGTAAACACACACACACACACACACACCCCTACCTCTAGGCTTTATGTCTATCATTGATTTTTAAAAAGGAATAGTACCATTTATTTGTTAATTAGTTTTTTAAATTCTTTAACTAGGAAACTTGCTTATGAAAATACTGCTTGGGTATACCTCATGAAAACAAATGACATTATAAACATGAAGCATGCCCCCAAATGTGTAATACTTCACCCTTCCTAAAAATCCATCAGTCTGATGAAACATCCTGCACTTGTTGATTCAAACATTCATGAGAGCTCAGATACTTTTCATTCTTAATTTAAAATAATATAAACTTCCATGAGATGTGAACTTTAAAAAAAAGTCCATTCTAGAGAAAAGTTGTCTTTTTTGACAAGTGTGCACAGCCACATCTTGCAATGTTTAAATCATATGTCTGTGCAGTAGTCCAAAATCGCTAGTAATGTGTTTCTACTAAGCCTACCTTTGTAAAGAGATGAAAGACAGTTTCCTTTGCCATTAAGTCTTCTAACTGTATGATTTAATAGTAACCTTGCAAATTACAATATATTAATGTGTGCTACAAAATTACTTCCTTCAACTATATGCCATTAGATAACTTATATACAGTATATTTCTGCACTATATTATTAGCCACCCCTAAATGATAATAGGAATAATCAGAAGGAGTGAATTTGATTCACCAGCGTCTAATGGATTTATAATTTAAACACTATGTGACTCTTATATAAATTGTCCAACATATTAAGTACTTTTTCCATCATAAAATCAACATGATATTCTAAAATTGCATTTTGCTTTTTCACAGGCCAGGTCACTTTAATGTTTTAGCATTATCTAGCAATCAACTATTTAGTAGTTTAGTTATAAATCAATCATTAAGGATGCATTACTTTCATTTTCCTTGTGTTTTCACTAACACTCTGTCATCTTCAAACTATTTTTGTAACCTATTAGGTCTGTTGCTGAGGTCTGAGTATGTCTATTGTTAGACTCAAATGTACCATCAAGGTAACAACTTAGACAGCTAAAATGAATCACTGATTAAAAATTATGTTAACAGCAAAGTCCCAAATACTAAGTTAGTTCTCGCCTTTGTCTGTAACTAGGAGTAAGTGGTCAGAGCTTCTTCACTTAACTGAGGCAAAATATTGCTTTGAAGGATAATTGCTAAATCCATCAATAACATTTGTTAGGAAGTAGATCTGGGTAAATACCATTAAACCTTTTCAGCACGTTTTTTCAGCACATTTTCTTTAATTGTATTAGGACCATCTGTTTGTTCTGTGTTTGTACAGCACCTACCACAGTAGGTTCCTGGGTGCTTCCACAATACAAATAATAAAGAAGAAAGAATAATTCTAGTTCATATGTTTACTGGCAGGAGTGTTCACCCAAACAGCCCATTTTAAGCACATTTTCCAGGGTGCAGGGGCAGGTCACCAGTGCACAATGGCTTAATTTTAGATCTGCTTCTCCCTCACCTGCAGCGGTGCTCAAAAGAAAGGTTAACCTTTGGCTGCATGGCAGAGGGGAAGTAGGGTTCCACACTTGTGGGTCATTTCATCGGATTGAATTCCGGACTGATCACACTTCTATTTCCTTTAAAGCTCATGTGTTGCCTGACCTATTGATTGTGCATTAGTTATATTGACCAATTAAAATGCCAATTAACCTCATGACCAGACCCAGAAGTATGAGTTATTACAATGGCCTTGGTGTGCAAAGGAGAGACAATCACACTTAGGAAAGGCATTCTGTCCTTGTAATATTTTTATTTGCACAATTAGCAAAAGCACAAACACTCCAACCCAGCAAAGGAGGCAGAGATAATACACAATGATCAAAACAACCAGAGTCTGAGCATCTATATACTCACCATCCCTTGTGGAAAAACCCAAAGTGTCACTTACATCCTCACCAGCATCCTCACCATGAGTAGTCATGCTGGCATCTCACCAGGCACCCAGGGTGGCATACAGCTTTTATAAAGTGATACACTGATGCCCACTATGCCTAATGCATATTCAGTGGGGAATTTCAGATGCTTTTCCTTATCTGTATTTCCTCACCATACTAATGTTGGGATGCCCTTCTCCCATAGGTTACTAGGCCTTTTACTTCAAGCTTATTAGCATATACATCAATTAGCTAGTATGGTATACTTGTGGTCGAACATCTGCTGATATTCCTAACTTAAAATATCTAAAGCTGTTATAAACTGGCACCTTGTGGTTACCTGTCAACAGTTTAGCAACACTTACCTACAACATCAGTCTATCTTGTAACATATTATGATATAGAGTCATTTATGGGTTAGTTACTTACGACACGTCTTTAGATCTTGGCCTTTAGTTGGTTTGGCTAAGCTATTATCTTAACGGGCTTGAGACCTGTAGGCTTTTGCATTACTGCCTTAATACACACCTGTGTCTTGCCCACCTATACCTATAGGCTACACACAGTAACTTGTTTTGCTTTCATGTCAAAAACATCCCTTGATAAAAGCACCTTGCTTACTGCAACTGTTATTTTTCTGTTCAGTGTAATTAAAAGTCAATCAAACAAACAAAAAACGCTCCCTTAAATTCTACCAGATCAACAAACTTTCGGGTAGCCCTGGAATGTCCATGGAAGCTTTGCCATTGACTTAAGTGAGGCCAGAATTTCACCCATGGTGTATTACGATATTTGCTTATTACACTATTCATAACTCTCCCCCTGTGACCTGGCTCCCCCTGCCTATTTGTTGTTCCCTCTTGCTTCTTATCTTATATTTTTGTCTTATGAAACTATGTCCTTGTGAACCCTTTGTCTTACAATGCCTAGCATATTGGGCCCCTATACATATCGTTGCAGTACAAATAAGTTTTTTTTAAATTTTAAAACTCTTTATATGGAGGGGCTAGACAGACTTAATCTCCAGTTCAGGCAGAATGGAGGACAGTTATCTCCCAAAAAGAGGCTCTATCTGTGCACGAGTAAGGAGCCAAGTACTGCTTCAGAGTTTTCATTTTAAAACAACAAAACACCATACATAATTTCTCATGTTTTGTACCCGCCCTAAACGTTTCTCATAGTGTGTATCGGGGTTAGCATGGAAATGGCATATACAGTGAGGGTTATGGCATAAAGACTGGTCGCAATTTTTAAAAAAGCTTAAAAACTTTCAAAGGGGCTTTTCTAAACAAAAAGTGATCACAAGCATTTTGAGAATTGAAACAAAGAGCTAGATTGTGGTTTTTGAGCCACAGCCCTGCACAGGGAGTGTTACAGAGCTGCACCACGGCAAAGGAAGGGCTTCTGATATTGCCCTGTGCGTAATATGGGTGAGAAATCTGTTCCAATCCAGGTTGAAAGGAGCCACCACATTGGTGAGCAAAGAACCAGGGTGGGGGTGGAGACATGGCCCTGCCTCTCTAATCCAACTTTAGAGTTCTGCTCCTTGCTGGGTGAGCGGGAACAAAAAAACTAGAGCTGGGGAAAAAAATTCTGACTGAAACGTTTTTCAGCAAAAAATGAAGGTTCAGTGACACCGAAACATTATGCAAATCATGTCCGTTTTGCTGAACAGTTTCAGTAAAAAAAATCCTTAAAAAATCCCCCCCAAATAAAATATTTCATTGATGTTTTCAAACGAAAATATTTGAATTTTCAAAACGACTTCTTGTTTTGAAATTTCCTTTAATTTTTTTTTTAATGTAAAAAAAAAAAAAAAGCTCAACATTGAAAGGAAGCATGTTTCAACCAACCTGAAACTATTCGTTTTTAATTTATCTTTGTTTGGAATTACCAGCAAATCAAAAAATCAATTCTTCACACCGCTCTAATGAAATGTCCTACACTGGCCAAAGGGCAAGGACTGTTGTTGTGTGAGACCCTTGCACAGCCACACAAGGAAAGGGGGAACTTCCAGCTCATCCCTCCGCAGCCAAATCTGGGCTACGTATAATCTAACCCTAGGTTTACAGGGCCAAATCCTGCATTCCTTACTCAGAATTTTGCCTTTGGATCTGACTCAAAGCTTTGAAAATGACAGCATGGATTCCAAAGTGATGTTTGTGAGTTAAGAACTCATTCTCTAAACAGAGTTCTCAAACTGTGGGTCAGGACCCCAAAGTGGGTCACAACCCCATTTTAATGGGGTTGCCAAGGCTGGTGTTAAACTTGTTGTGGTCAGGGGCTGAAGCCCAACAGCTCAGGTTTAGGCTTAAGCCTTTGTAAGTGGGGCTCAGGTTACAGGCCCTCCCGCCCAGAGCTGAAGCCCTTGGGCTTCGACTTTGGCCACCCAGCCCGGGATGGTGGGGCTTTGGCTTTGGCCACCCAGGCCAGGGCGGTGGGACTTTGCCCGCCCAGCCTGGGGCAGTGGGGCTCAGGCTTTGCTTTGAGCTCCCCTCCTGAGGTTGTGTAATATTTTTTGTTGTCAGAAGGGGGTCACAGTGAAATGAAGTTTGAGAACCACTGTGAGACAATGCAAAAACATACAGCTTTTGCAATATGTCCACCCCATATTTAATAGCTATAATATACCAGCTGGATATGCTTTGGTGTTGTAATAGCAAATAGTTCTCTTCCATCATGACTCCTTGTCCCTGCATAATAAGAGACTTGTTTTTCTCCTCCTTACATAATTGTCACTCTTTTTCTTCTCATCTGTTCACCAAATTAAAAAAAACAAAAGAGAGAGAGGATTATTGATAGATTTGCCTACAAGTCTGTAATGGCTCATCTTCCTAATGGTTTGTGCTTTGATCTTCTCTTTCCCTGGCTGCACTATTGAAAACTCATGAGTGGGACCATTAGCCCTAAGCACCGGTTCTCACTTAACAATAAGAAAAATTGAAAACCAGGCCTTGTTTTCAGAATTAATTCTTAGTAGTGGGTCTGAGGGTCCCCTCCCACTACAGTATTTTTGTTCAAAGCGACAAAGAGTCCTGTGGCACCTTATAGACTAACAGAAGTATTGGAGCATAAGCTTTCGTGGGTGAATACCCACTTTGTCAGACTCATGTGGTGGAAATTTCCAGAGGCAGGTATAAATATGTAGGCAAGAATCAGTCTAGAGATAACGAGGTTAGTTCAATCATGGAGGATGAGGCCCTCTTCTGCAGTTGAGGTGTGAACACCTAGGGAGGAGAAAGTGCTTTTGTAGTTGGCTAGCCATTCACAGTCTTTGTTTAATCCTGAGCTGATCGTGTCAAATTTGCAAATGAACTGAAGTTCAGCAGTTTCTCTTTGGAGTCTGGTCCTGAAGTTTTTTAGCTGCAGGATGGCTACCTTTAAATCTGCTATTGTGTGTCCAGGGAGGTTGAAGTGTTCTCCTACAGGTTTTTGTATATTGCCATTCCTAATATCTGACTTGTGTCCATTTATCCTTTTACGTAGGGATTGTCCAGTTTGGCCGATGTACATAGCAGAGGGGCATTGCTGGCACATGATTGCGTATATTACATTGGTGGACGTGCAAGTGAATGAACCGGTGATGTTGTGGCTGATCTGGTTAGGTCCTGTGATGGTGTCACTGGTGTAAATATGTGGGCAGAGTTGGCATCGAGGTTTGTTGCATGGATTGGTTCCTGAGTTAGAGTTGTTATGGTGCGGTGTGTGGTTGCTGGTGAGAATATGCTTAAGGTTGATGGGTTGTCTGTGGGCAAGGACTGGCCTGCCTCCCAAGGCCTGTGAAAGCGAGGGATCGTTGTCCAGGATGGGTTGTAGATCACTGATGATGCGTTGGAGAGGTTTTAGCTGAGGACTGTAGGTGATGGCCAGCGGAGTTCTGTTGGTTTCTTTCTTGGGCTTGTCTTGCAGCAGGAGGCTTCTGGGTACACGTCTGGCTCTGTTGATTTGTTTCCTTATTTCCTTGTGTGGGTATCGTAGTTTTGAGAATGCTTGATGAAGATCTTGTAGGTGTTGGTCTCTGTCTGAGGGGTTGGAGCAAATGCGGTTATATCTCAGCGCTTGGCTGTAGACGATGGATCGCGTGGTGTGTCCAGGATGGAAACTGGAGGCATGAAGGTAGGCATAGCAGTCGGTGGGTTTTCGGTATAGGGTGGTGTTAACGTGACCGTCACTTATTTGTATCGTGGTGTGTAGGAAGTGGACCTCCCGTATAGATTGGTCCAGGCTGAGGTTGATGTTGGGGTGGAAGCTGTTGAAATCGTGGTGGAATTTTTCCAGAGTCTCCTTCCCATGGGTCCAGATGATGAAGATGTCATCAATGTAGCGTAGGTAGAGTAGGGGCATGAGTGGACGAGAGCTGAGGAAGCGTTGTTCCAGGTCAGCCATAAAAATGTTGGTATATTGTGTGGCCATGCGGGTGCCCATAGTGGTGCCACTGGTCTGGAGGTATATATTGTCACCAAATTTGAAATAATTGTGCCTGAGGATAAAGTCACAGAGCTCAGCAACCAGTTGTGCTGTGGCATCGTCAGGGATACTGTTCCTGACAGCTTGTATTCCATCTGTGTGTGAGATGTTTGTGTGGAGAGACTCCACATCCATGGTGGCTAGTATGGTGTTTTCTGGAAGATCACCAATGCATTGTAGTTTTCTCAGGAAATCAGTGGTGTCACCGAGATAGCTGGGAGCACTGGTGGCGTAGGGTCTGAGTAGAGAGTCCACAGATCCGGACAGTCCTTCAGTGAGAGTGCCAATTCCAGAGATGATGGGGCATCCAGGGTTTCCAGGTTTATGGATCTTGGGTAGTAGATAGAATAACCCCGGTCGGGGCTCTAAGGGTATGTTGATTTGTTCCTGTGTTAGTGTAGGGAGTGTCCTGAGTAGATGGTGCAGTTTCTTAGTATATTCCTCGGTGGGATCTGAGGAAAGTGGCCTGTAGAATTTGGTATTGGAGAGTTGTCTGGCGGCCTCCTTTTGGTAGTCAGACCTGTTGATGATGACAACTGCACCTCCTTTATCAGCCTCTTTGATTATAATGTCAGGGTTGTTTCTGAGGCTGTGGATGGCATTGCGTTCTGCACGACTTAGGTTATGAGGCAAGCGATATTGTTTTTCCAGAATTTCTGCCTGTGCATGTCGGCGGAAGCATTCTATGTATAGGTCCAGACTGTCATTTCGACCCTCAGGAGGAGTCCATGTGGAGTTCTTCTTCTTGTGCTGTTGGTGGGAGGGTATCTGTGTATCAGTGCACTGTTCAGTGTTATCTTGAAAGTATTCTTTGAGTCGGAGACGGCGAAAGTAGGCTTCCAGATCACCGCAGAACTGTATCATGTTCGTGGGGGTGGTTGGGCAAAAAGAGAGTCCCCGAGATAGGGCAGACTCTTCTGCCAGGTTGAGTGTGTAGCTGGACAAATTGACGATATTGCTGGGTGAGTTAGGGGTACCACTGTTGTGGCCCCATGTGGCAGGTAGGATTTTAGACAGCTTATGGTCCTTTTTCCTTTGTAGAGAGGTGAAGTGTGTAATGTAGATCTCCTGTCTTATTTTAGTTAAGTCCATTTGGGTGGAACGTTGGTTATTTATGAAAGTCTCCAGTTTGGAGAGCTTTTTTTTTGTGTGTGTGTGTGACTCTAATGCTCACATTACAGAGTACAAAAATATCTCATTCGTTGGGGAACCAGGTCCATTCACGTACAGTACTATCAGAATAATAGAGAGCTTCCATTGACAATGAACATTTGAAAATTGTACTATGCGAAAAGAGAGAAAGAGTTGAAGCAAAATTCCTAAAAATCTAAAGATAGAAAAACCTTTCAAGGATCATGTTGTCATTTATGCAATACATTTGGAAGTGTCAGGCTGACCGGTTCCAGCTCTGTCACCCCCTCTCCACTAGGCCATGATGCCTCCAATTCCCATAGGCTTTTTTCTCATTTCCTTTCCCCTACCACAATAGATCACTTGGAGGATTTATTTCACAAGATCTGTCTATGGAGCAACCCCATGTGCATGTGGATTTCCTCTTTTCTGCATAGAGGGGCGGGGGTAGGGTTTTAATTACCTCTGCTTTACTGCCCCCCCAGCCTTAAGCCATGAGGAACATTATGGTGTTGGCTGTTTGGTGTGTACTTTAAAGCTGAAAAGCATGACATCATATTATTCTATATGTCAAATCACCAGGTGGAATGAGTAGAGGCACTGTGGGCTGGAATCATTTGCACCTGTGCAAACTGAGAGCACAGCAGGTGTATAACGCTAATAAATATTTTTGTCCGGTATCTATTAAAAAGGGGCTTACACTGGATGTTTCAGATGAACATGAACCCCACTGCAGCTGCATAACACAATGCAATTAGCTTATTCACTGCTGTGTACTAGTCCCTTTATGTAAAATAATAGCTCAGACAGACACAGAGGTGGAATTTTCAAAAGTGCTTACCAATGATCTTACTCTACTCCTGTTGAAGTCAATGGGAACAGAGGCTGGGCCAAGCTGGGTTGCTCCTGAACATCACTGTATCTCTGCATCAGGAGTAAAATGAGTATTTTTATACATGCTTTTTGCTTATAGATCACCTGTTTCCCAGGCTGTCTTTTATTAGTAGAGATCCAGTAGGCCATTCAGTTGCTTGCATTATTTATTAATTTATTTCTGTTTCATTTTGTCTTGGTGGCTCTGTTCTGACCCCTCCCCACATGTCAGTATGAAAGGGCTCTATAATCCAATACCATATGATGATGTCCTGCCACCCTCACTTTCCTGGGTGTCTCCTTGTTCAGACCAGCTTTGCCACTGCTCCCCTGCTTCTTCCTGGAACCTTTGTTGTACCACAGCCCAGTATGTGGATACCCATTCTGGCATGCTGTGCCATCAATTTTTTGTTATTATTTCTGTACTGAAATGCATATATAGGCAGTATATTCTATCATGCATTAGGCTGGGACTCTTTTTCCTTAACCCAGTCATGCACGAGTCACTGACAGAATGATTAACAACGGGCCAGTATGTGCGGTTTGATTCTCATTTTACACCTGCATAGAAGTTCAATAGGAGACATCACTGTTGTTATATGTGCCTAGCATTGTCATTTTGAAGAAACTCCGTGATAAAGGTCTTTCCCAGCTTATTTTCTCTTTTGCAGCAGTCTGTACATAATTTTTAGGACCCTTCAAATCTTTCAGCTTCCCCATAGGAAGCAAATGGTTTACCAAGACATGCATATTTTTTTAAAATCTTTCACCTCAGAACAACCAAATAAATAAATAACTGAAATCACTAGATGTAAATTGCCAGCCATTATCATAAATAATCTGCTATGGATTTCCTTTGTGGCTAATAATGGAAGCCAAATATGTAATAATACTATTTGTAGTAAATCATAATGGGAAGCAAGGCTACCATTTACTGTAATAATCAACGATCAGCATGGTATAGAGAGAAACTTTAAAAGGTAATCGAACAGTACTAATAGAAATATTAGGCTAAAGTTCATAAACCAGTTGTATTGACTGAAGAAGAAAAACCAGGCCCTTGGCAATGTTGTCATTTAAATGACCACCCCTTGTCATTTTATAATGGATTCAGCTAAGGTGATTTTTTTTTTTTTAGGTAACCAGTGTACAGGACATTACAGTTTCTGCTGCAGACTCTGCTTTGATGGTTTTCATTGTAGTTACTTTCTTAGATTAGTCTTAAATACTGTGATGCTTTGTTCCTAATGCACATTAATTTTCCATCAGTACCTCTTTTTCATAGAAAATATGTGGGGCTATTTCATTAGCCTGCTGGATCGGGGATAGAACTATCCTGTTTGGAATGCATATTTCTGTGTCAGCTGTAGAGAATGCATAAGACAGAATGTAGCTGACAAGTGAAAGGGAGATAGTAATTAAGCACAGATAATGTGAGCCACCCGTTCACTCTATGCATCTCAAAAGTACCAGCAACTGTATCAAGAGACAAGGGCAAGATAAATGGCACAAATAACATTTTAAAATAAATATCTCTGAAGGGGTAGGGATAGGTATCATACTCATTTGTATTTCCCAAATCTTGCCTTTCTTATTTATTTGAATTACAGTAGCACACCAAAGTCCCAATCAAGGGTTAGGGCTCAGGAGTGCTGGGTTTTGTACAAACATATACTGCAAAAGGACAATACATGCCCTAGAGAGGTAAGGATGAAATCCTGACCCTATTGAAGTCAGCTGGAGGAGTTTTACCATTGACTTCATAGGGCCTAAGATTTCACTCCTAGTGTGTAGGTAGAGGCAACATGTCCATGGAACAGACAAATGAACAGGGGAGAGGAGGCTGAGGGAACATTAAAACCAGCCCATTTTGTATACTACATGGCAATCTCATTTTGCCACTGGTTTAGCCATTTTTAGACAGCTCCATACTGCAGGCAGTGCAACTCAGTTAAGTCCCGAGGAGAATAAGGTGAGGACTTTACAGATCTGTTTCAGGGCACTTTTTCCCCTACTCAGAGAGAGGTACAGGGAAAACAAGGTGCTTATGGGTGAAGCGAGCAAGCAAGTATTCAAGCTGGCTCTGTCTAACTTATAAGGGAGTTGAGGGGCTTACAACAGCTGCTTAATGGTATCTGATAGGACCTGTCACAAATGTCATATGAACTACATTCTTCACAGATAACCAAGTGGAAAAATGACACCAACCTGTGTCACAACAGGTGGCTGCTGGGCGACAAAATACATTGGACTACCCAACTATCAGCTGAAAGATGCCATGGAACTTCTGACTATCCATGATGGGAAACAGATATCTGCAAAACGGGAGGGACCATAAAAGCGGACATGAGGCCACATCAGGATTTCTCTTTCAAAAAGGAATTGCTTTCCCTAGGAATGGGCCAACAAAATTGAATCTCCCATAGTTTTCCTAGCAGCTTGGGTTGTGGATGAAATGTCAATGAAAGCAGAACTGGCAATAAGCCCAAACATGCACATTTTGCTTTGAATGCAAATGTTTTCCCCAAAGATATCCTGAATGAGCACATAGGTGAAATGTTTTCTATGCCCTGAACAGAATCATTAATTGAGTCTACCGTTACTGTCACATTTCAGAGACCATGAAATCTGTAACTGAAGGGCAAACATCAGATTAATACTTGGTAAACAGTTATTGGCTTTGAAAGTAAAGAAATGAAGCAAAGAACTGCACCACCATGTATAGTATGGACCTCAAGACAGACTAACACAAGCAAATCTTCTCTGGAAAAGGTTATGTCAGACCTCAGGTAACGTCAAATGGAAATCACTTTCTACTTCTGGTTAAGAGTTTTTGGTAATATAAACATTGAAGATCCTATGTTCCACAACAGAGCCAAGAGCATGACTTGCAGCATTACAGAATGACATACAGTTCTGCAGGCTGGTATTTCATTTGAAATAACTTGAATATGAGAAATACTATACAAATGTAACAAGCAACTGTATTTCAGTGAAGATGAAGATGCAAACAGAGCAGCCTCTATACCAGGGGTAGGCAACCTATGGCACGTGTGCCGAAGGCGGCACTTGAGCTGATTTTCAGCGGCACTCACACTGCCCGGGTCCTGCCCACCGGTCCGGGGGGCTCTGCATTTTAATTTAATTTTAAATTAAGCTTCTTAAACATTTTAAAAACCTTATTTACTTTACATACAATAGTTTAGTTATATATTATAGACTTATAGAAAGAGACCTTCTAAAAATGTTAAAATGTATTACTGGCACGCGAAACCTTAAATTAGAGTGAATAAATGAAGACTCGGCACACCACTTCTGAAAGGTTGCTGACCCCTGCTCTATACCTTCTACAATGCCTCTAAAATATTGGGCATTGTAGGAAACACTCGATTATCCCCATCTTTCCTTGTATAAGAATTTAGTACTCATGAAGATCCCAAACTCTTTATTGCAGAGTAAAAGACTCAATTTACCATGGAGCACTCTTAATACAGGCAACAACATTGCAAGTTTTGTTGCCAAAATACCTCCGTTTTTTGTTTGCTTCTTTTCCTACAGGGACCATTTCTTTGGGTGAAAAATTTGCTTTCATAGACTCATAGACTTTAAGGTCAGAAGGGACCAATATGATCATCTAGTCTGACCTCCTATTCAGAGCTGGATAAAATATTCTGGATATAGTTTAATGAAAAATTTGAATTTAAAAAAGCACTTGAGAAAGAACTCTCATCTGTGTCCTGTAGCCGAATAACCCAATGCATTTAAAGGTCAGGATCTCTTGTCCTATGTCTACCACTCAGGACCTTTCATCCTACCTCTACCATTCATTAGCCTGAATAGTACTTTTGCAAATATATTATATTTGATCAACAATGTTTAGCTGTGAAGTAAGGAAATATAATTATTAGAGCTGGACAGGAAAGGGATTTACCATCCCGTGAGAATTTTCAAGATTTTGACATCTTTTACAGTCCCGAAATGGGACAAAAAGTCGATGTCTCAAAAATGTTTGCAAAATAATCATCCGGAAAAAAAAATGAATCAGGTCAATTGAAAACTTTAATTTAGATAATTTCAAATGTTTTCATTTCAATTTTGACCTTTTTTTATTTTTAGCTATTTTAAAGCACAAAATAACTAACCTTTCAAAAACAAACGTTGCTTTGAATCAAAAACATTTGTTTTGAAAATGGTAGAAATAAGGTATTTTAACCATTTCACATTTTTTCCAAATGCTTTTTCAAATTGGGAGATTCATCAAAACCACCTTTCCCAGGAATGGTTTCAGTTGCAATGAGTTGACAATTTCTGACCAAAGAAACTTTCAGTCACAAAATTCCCCACCAGCTCTAATAATTATGTCTGTGTGACAGATATGGCAGTATAGGTGAGTGAGAATAATTAGACCTCAGGTCTTCTTTATTACTAATATTTATTATTTCTATAGTGTCCTGTGAGTACAAGATCCTAAGTCTACTCTACTGTAGTCCAGTGATTAGGTGAAGGACTGAGTAAGGAAGACTGGTTTCTAACCTTGGCTCTGAAACTGGTTTGCTGAGCATCCTTGGTCAATTCTCTGAACCTGTGTTTCCCTATATTTGAAATGGGAATAATGATACTTACACCTACTTCCTGCTTCATAACTTAACTATGTTTTTAAAATGAATAGTATGTGCTAAGCAAGATTAAGGCCAATGAGAGGAAGAAATAGAACCCAGGAGAACCTTGTGCTTCACCTTCTGATTAACTACGAGGTGGTTTGTGGGAAAGAGGCAAGGGGAGGAAAGGCTCTTCTTCCAGCTTCTTCAAAATCCTCTATTGAAAGGATTTTGCATAACTGTGGGTTTTTTCAGTATTTTCATTCTTCGTTACAGTCTTCTGAAATCTCATTGTTAAAAAAAATCTAAATTATGGGACTGTGAAATCATGCAAAATAAGTTGGCACAAAATATTTCATGAATTTCACCCAACCTATCCACAACCTCGTAGGACAGAGGTAACAACTCATTTTTATGCTTGTATTACAAGGTATGCTATATTTTGGAGCTTTGGCATCAAGGAAATATAGTACAGTGTGTTTTAAGAACATAATTCAGGTTGCAGAGTCCCTAGGATTTTTTTGCCCACTAATGCAATGTAGCAAGTGTCTAATTTGCCCACAATCCTTACATTTTGCTCTCTCTTCAGAATACACCAAAGCCTTTGCTAAGTGGGTAATTGAATTACAATGAAAACATGAACGTGACCTTCCTTTCTGTTTTGCAGAGTGAAAGATCTAAGGAGTAGGGAAGAAAAAAAAACACCTTATGCTTATGATGTTTGGTTTCTGATTTCTGAATCTATCTTATGAGAGCCACTTCAATGGGCAGGGTATCTCCCTCACCAAGCATCTCTGCATTATTAATAGCTGCCACACTCTGACATGCTTGAAAAATTGCTTTTTGCAATGAAAAATTAGGTTCATGTAACAATCTTTCATGAATTTGTATATGTCTTCCACTAATTAGTCTCTTAAGTAGTTCATCTGTGTCATCACTAAATCTTATACCAAGTAGAAAATGGATAACTGCAGTGTACAGGCCTGTAATTCCTTCAGACGTTTCTTCATGCTATTGGAATCTATGACATTCAGAAACTATATTAACCTTTGGAGTAAAGTGAATTTCCAAAGCAGTAATAGCAGAAGCATATGTATCACCTCGATCTGGCCAGGTATGGAAAATACACTCTCCTTCTTTGCCCAAGCAATGATGCAAAATGCTTCAGTTATGTGTATCAGGCCATGCTTGCCTTGCAACATCAATCACAAATAGGTAATTTTTAAGCATTTTCATCCACATTCAAAACAAAATTGATGGATCTCTTGGGCAAGGAAGAAAACTACCAAGTACTAAAACAGCAGCAAAAAGAGATTGTCTCATCACTAGCTTGTTGTGTGGGTTAAAGTAATAATGACAGATGGCAATAGATTTACTCCAACATTTACTGCAATGCAGCTATTTCTGCCTTCTTTGCTATTAAAGTGGTTGCAACCACTTTGTCTTTCAAAACGGTGTCCTTTCACCTATTTAGATGGCAAATGTGATATTTTGCATTAAACGTGCATAGTAGCAAAAACAAACAAACACGTTTCTCACAGTGTAAATGGAAGACGCCTTCCTCAACCAGACAGAAAACCATGGATTGGCCTAGGTCATTGTTAAAATATAATCTCTGATCTTGCAAACACCTATGCATGACTGCATACCCATTGGCTTCAGTGAGGCTACTCACACATCTAAAAATAATTTAAGCATTTATGTGTTTGCAGCATCAAGATCATAGGTACATTCAGCCCATTGGACTACCAATACCCTTCTCACCTTAGATCGTTGGAGCCCTTTAAGCAAATAAATAAATAAATAAATATAATAAAAATCTTCTGATGCAATAATGGACTAGTAACCCGGCATACAATAGAGCAGGGGTGGCCAAAATACTGGCCCTCTGAGCCGCGTAGAACAATCTTCAGAAGTTCGAGAGCTGGGGCACACCTGCCGAGGACTGGGGCTCGGGGCTTCAGTCCTGCTCCTGCTGAAGCCCCAAGCCCTGGCAGGTGCGCCCCACAGGCCTGAAGCCCCAAGACCTTCCTTCCCGCTGGGCAGAAGCCCCTACCTCCCCACCCCACTGCAAGGTAGAGGTCCCGAGCCCGCCCTTCCCCCCCCCCCCCAGTCTGGTAGTGGAGAATGGGAGGGCGTTCCACGAGTTGCACTTTAATGGTAAAAGAGCCGCAAGTGGCTCGTAAGCCACAGTTTGGCCACCCCTGCAATAGAGGCTTCTTCAATGAATAGTAATGTCTTGCTCTTATATAGCACTTTTCATCAGCAGATCTGAAAGCACTTTACAAAGATGTAAAGAATCATTACCCCCTAGAACACACTGATTCAACTCCAGCCCTTCTTCAGAAAAGGGAAGGTGAATAGCTACTCTATACACTCTGTTACAGAGCTATATTTGGATTAAATATTTTTCTGTGGCCCTGTCTATGCCAGGGGTCGGCAACCTCTGCCACACAGCTCGCCAGGGTAAGCACCCTGGCGGGCTGGTCCAGTTTGTTTACCTGCCGCGTCGGCAGGTTCGGCCGATCGCGGCTCCCACTGGCCACAGTTCGCTGTCCCAGGCCAATGGGGGCGGCGGGAAGTGGCGAGGGTTGTGCTGGCCGCGGCTTCCCACCGCCCCCATTGGCCTGGGACGGCGAATCGCGGCCAGTGGGAGCCGCGATCGGCCGAACCTGCCGACGTGGCAGGTAAACAAATTGGCCTGGCCCGCTAGGGTGCTTACCCTGGTGAGCCGTGTGCCAGAGGTTGCTGACCCCTGATCTATGTCCAGATGTTTTACTAATTACTATAAGAAAGAAAGAAAGAAAACGTCACCTCAAATCCCTGGCTTTTATTTCTTCTTTTTGAGAATTTCTTGACTCCTGGATAGATGAGTGGGTATCCCATTGAATCTTTTCAGCTGGTAGTTTTAGTTCTACCTGCAACCACAGTAAACTTTCCTTAAACAGCTGGAAAGTATGCTATGCTATGCTATGCTAGCACTGAGTGAAGAAAAACAAAATTTATGGAAAAATGCATAGAACTGACTTGATGAATATGTTTGAGATTATTTACTCGGTTCTATAATATGGGTAATGAAAAAGAATGTTTACCAAATATTTCAAAGGAATATTGCAAAGCTATTCAAATAAATAATTCAATGACAATAATTTGACCACCTCTAGTAATGGGCATTATCAGTTTAGGCTAGATTATGCCATTTAGGACCAGCCCTGCATTGCCACAGGGGAACCATAAGAAGTTATTCTACTCCCAGAAATGCAGTTGTGATATGCAACATACTCAACATATGTAACCAGTCAGCTCTAGTAACCAGTGTGTGCAAGAGGTAGAACCATTGTATTAAACCTCTCCTCATCCTTCCCCACCCCTTTTCATGCGTCACATGGATTCAAAAAAGAATTAGAGGGTTCAAAAAATAACTAGATAAGTTCATGAATGGCTATTAACCAGGATGGGCAGGGATGATGTCCCTAGCCTCTGTTTGCCAGAAGCTGGGAATGGGAGACAGAGGATGGATCACTTGATGATTATCTGTTCTGTTCATTCCCTCTGGGGTACCTGGCATTGGTCACTGTCCGAAGACAGGATACTGGGCTAGATGGACCTTTGGTCTGACCCAGTATGACCATTCTTATGTTCGTACACATCTCCATGAGAACAGGGGCTGAGCCACATAAGGGAGGAAGCGCCCCTCATCGGGGCAGTGCCTACATGTAAAACAGGACACTGATAGTGCTTAGCCTTCTGCTCTGGCCATATGATTTAAAGAGGAAGGGGAAATAAAAGTCCCATAGAACTCTCCAGGACTGATACTTGCCCCCTCCACCCCAACCCATAGCCATTAAACTCTGCAAAGGAGCCATAAAGCCAGCTCAGTTGGTTCCTGTGCTGGTGTAGTGTTCCTATAGCATCCATTCATGGTCTGCAGCATATGGGGATTTCCTGGGGAAAAGAGGATGCAAATGGGCACAATTTAAAGCAACACTGAGGCTCCTGGCCAACCCCAAGATCAGGAGTCACAAAGATGGCATAAAGCCACCTTTGTCCCTTTCTGTTCAGTCTTGGCCTGAGTGAACTTGGCCAGAGGGCCCTCCAGTTTTAGTCTGGAGTTTTGGTTGGTCTCCCCAAGTGCATCATCCTCATAACTACTTATCAAGTGAACATGCTGTCCAGGAGGAGTGATTTATTGGGCTACAAAATAGAGTCAAAGATCTTACCATGAACAAATCTTTCAGACTCCATCTGAGCTCTCCCACAGATTAAGGGCAGCCACTATCTTCTATCTATGCCATTGTTTTACAACTTACTTTTATTTAAGCCTGATTCACACTTCTGTAACTAAAATATCCTTAAGCAATTTTCAGCTATGCACAGACCCATAATGCTAATATTTAGTGACATTTGTATTTGATATTATAAGTTCTAACATTAAATGCAATGTAGTCCTAAGGACAGTCTAATCACTTATACTTTAACAAGTGAATTGTAGGGCAAAACTTTCACATTTAAAAACTGGTGAGAGGACAGAGGCTTGGGCTTCCTGATAGTGACATGCACATTTTTTAGGCAGCCTTAAAGGAAAACAAAACAAAACAGTATTATACAAAAGGAATTTTTCTCTCATTGAATCCACAGCACAACAGTAATGCAATCTGCTATTAGTGCAGAAGAGATGGCAGCATAGTGAAGTAGGTAACCACAAAGACACATTAATTCTAAAAGCCTACTAAAAAAATGGTGTGGAAGGAACATCTGCACAATTTGCATCTGAAGCACTTCTAGACCACCAGCAATAGAGAAGGAGGACAGAGGAAGGAGGAGGGGAGGGAAATCAGAAGGATGACTCAGGAAGGAATTAGGAAGAAAAGCTGTCGAAGGGGGCTGGCAGTTCTTAAAAGATGTAATACTAGAGGCTCAACATCAAGCTATTCCGACACAGAGGAAAGATAAGAAGAGCCATAGGACAACGTGGCTGCACAAGGAGCTTTTTAGCTATCTAAAACCCAAAAGGGATACATACAGGAAATGGAAGAAGGGGCATGTCACCAAGGACATATACATGGGAATTGTGTGAGTGAGTGGGGACAAAAATCAGGAAAGCCAAGGCGAAGACTGAGTTACAGCTGGCAAGAAATGTTAGAGACAACAAGAAGTGGTTCTTCAAATATGTCAGACAAAAAAGAAAGATCAAGGACAGTGTGGGACTGCTGCTCAATGGAGAAGGTGAACTGGTAACAGAAGGTGATAGGAAGGCAGAGCTGCTCAATACCTACTTTGCTTCAGTCCTCTCACAAAATGACGACATGTGACCAGACAACAAGCAAAGTTGTCATAGACAATAAAGGGGAAGGGATGCAGATCAGGATAAGTAAAGAACACGTCAAAGATCTTCTGACCAATTTGAATGAATTCAAATCAGTGGGGCCTGATGCTGTTCACCTGAGGGTACTGAAGTAATTAGCTGAAGATATTTCAGGGCCACTGGCAATAATATTTACAAACTCATGGATGACAAGAGAGGTACCGGAAGGCTGGAGAAGGGCTAACATAATGCTCATTCTTTAAAAGAGGTAAAAAAGAAGAGCCAGGGACCTATAGACCAGTCAGCTTGACTTCAGTAGCTGGGAATCTATTAGAGCAATGTATAAAACATTCAATTTGTGTTTGTGAATACCCAGAGGATGAAGGGGTAATCACTAGCAGGCAGCATGAATTTACCAAGAACAAATCATGCCAAATCAGCTTGATTTCCTTCTTTGACAGGGTAACTGATTTGGCGGATAGGGGGAATGTGGTGGACATACTATACCTGGACTTTAGCAAGGCTTTTGACACAATCCCACATGACATTCTGATAATTAAACTGGAGAAATGTGGCAGAACTACCATTAAGTGGATACATAATTGGTTAAACAACCACAAACAAAGAGTAACTATTAATGGAATGTGTCAGATTGGAGGGATGTCTTAAATGGGGTTCCATAGGGATCTGTTCTGGGTTTGGTGTTGCTTAATATCGTTATTAATGATCTGGATGTTGGAATAGAGAGCATACTGATCAAGTTTGCAGATGATACAAAGCTTGTGGGGGATTGCCAATACTTTGGAGGATAGAGCTAAAATTCAGAGGGATCTTGATAAATTGGAGAACTGGGTTCTAGACAGCACAATGAAATTCAACAAAGACAAGTGTAAGGTTCTACACATAGAGAAGAAAAAACAAATGGTTTAGACACAACAAATTCTGCATCTTGACAGGGGGTTAGACTAGATGACCCTCACAGTCCTTCATAACCCTGTAGTCCTATGATTCTAGGATACGTCTACACTGCACAGTACTTTTGGCAGCCTGTAAAGTAGATACACTGCACACACTCCCAGCACAGGTAAAAATAGTAGTGTAGATGGTGAGGCACTGCTTAGGCGAGTAAAGACACACCTGAACCCTTAAGGTATGTCTACACTATGTGCTTCTTAGGGGGCGTGTATAACCCCCTAGCATGGATATAAATAGTAGGGTAATTGGTGAGGCATGGCTTAGGCAAGTAGAATAAAGACATGCTTGAAGTGTGTGGGTATGTATGTGAGTACACACCCTACATGTACTCTACTTGCCAAGCTGTGCCTCCCTGTCTACACTGCTATTTTAGCAGTGTAGTGTCCCACTGCCAGTCTTTCTCCTCCTCAGGAAAAATCTCCCCCAGCAGCAAAAGGCTCTGCCAGGTGGGAGACAGTGGAAGAGGCTTTGCCAGCTCCCTGTGTCTCTCCCTTGGCAGAGCCTTTCACTGATTCTATGTAGTGTGGACACCGCAGTGTGGACACAGCTGGCTTTTCAATGTGGTGAGTAGCTACACGAAACATACGTCATGTGGTCATTGATGTTCAGTGTAGACATACCTTCAGACAGGTCCATATTACTAGACACCACTTGAGTGGCATTACCTTCATTATCCTTTTACTTATACCTCAACCCATAAGTGCAGGAAATGGAAGATAGGCAAATGACTCATTTTATGATATAACGCTTACAGAAGACACATTGGAAATGGCATCAGACGCCATCCTGCAGCCTAAATGTCAAGTTGACCACAAACTGGTATTGCATTTTCAGCCCTATTTAATTCTGTAGAGTTTTTCTGGAACAGATGGAATGACAGAAATAACCCAAGAGACTATCACTAGTGTTGTGTATATAGACTAGTTGTCATGTTTTTCAGATTTGAGAGCAAAACACAAAGTTAGTTGGCCATAAACCCTATTCTTCAACCTGCAAGTCAAAAGACTACAATGCTCAGGTTTAATACTGTAGGACTCAGAAAAACAGGAACATGCCAATTGCCATAGCAGGTCCAGTATCCTGACTCTGACAATGCCCACTACCAGATGCTTCAGTAAAACAAGTTGTAAAAAACCCCATAGTGGTCAATTTTTTACATATAACCTGCCCATTGAGGAAGTTTCTTGCTAATGAGATGGAGATTGGCTTATGAAGGTTCACATCTCTTTCTAGCCAGACAGATATAGATATACTCTGCAGATGCTCTCATTATCCATATACATGTCTAATCCCTTTTTTAATCCTTGTCGGCTCTTAGGCTCAATGATATTTTGTGGCAATGAGTCCCACAAGTTAATTGTGCACTGTGTAAACCAAATGTTTCTTTCTTTCATTGGCTTTAAATTAAATGGCCTTTTTATTTCACTGGATGTTTTTGTTCTTTGATGGCGTAAATTTTTTGCCGAGTAGAAAATTGACAAAAAGGCAAATTTTCCATGAAACAATTTTTTTTTACTGAGATAGTAAAAATGTTAAGCTATTAAACAAATTTTACTTTATTAGAACAGCATTGGAAAAGCTGTTTTTCTTCTGGCATATAATATATGCTCTGGAAAGGAGCTGAATACAGTTCCCAGACAGGCAATCAGCAGGTCTTTTAAACAAGACCCATCTCCACTCAGAATTATAAGGATGGGTTTTGACAATGTTTGGGGTTACTTTGCAGAAGGCTACTGTATGTCTGTGAAGTCTCTCTTTTTTGATATGCCAGATAGGTGATTCTACTAGGAGATAACTGTTTTCTAGTTTCATGTTTAGATTCGAATTTTATTCAGTTTTAAAAACAAATTTGGAGAGTGGAGTTTTCTTCCCCCAAAAGGTGGCAAAATGACATTTTGATGTGAATTCATAAACAAATATGAACCACATCCCTAGTGTTTGCTTTCAAGGTTATATTGAAGGGTTTTTTTTAGAAGGAATCACTGAACTGTGCTTCATCAATAAGTTTGTTACTATTTGAATGGCTGCCTGATTAAATTTTAACTGACTGGTTATTAGGCAAATTATGCTGCAATGTGAAAGTTCATAACCCTGGTGATTTGCAGTTGGCAAGTCTTTCTACAGCCAGAAATAGATGTCTCTTAAAGGTTAGTTGCTTATAGGAGAGCCTTTAGGTAGTGAACCTAGCTATTCATTGGGTTATTTTGTATGGTATTTGCTTTCCTGTGTTTCAGTTCTGTAGCAAAATACAGCACCATTTTAATGTCACTGAGCATTATGGAAACTGCCATTCCATGCATTGAAACCATAACCATAAAAATATTTTAACCTGTGTGACAATATTATTTCCTAATACAGTTTTAAAACAAAGCGGTTTACAACTTGCATATTATATGATTCCTATGCGTACATCAATCATTCACAAACATGCGTAATGCATGTTATTTTCATTCTCACTAGCTAATAATTTGGATCAATAATTCAAACTCATTTCACTTGTGTGTTTAATTAAATGACTGAAGTCTCCATGCATGTAGTCATATGACTGAATATGAGGACAGCAGGGGATCAAATGCCTAACATGGCACTAAGCAATTAATAAAAAAAAACATTTGTGAATTTTTAGGCTGCAACTATAACCATAGCTCTTCCATGCCAGTTAACACAGGGTTCCCACTATAGGAGCACTACATCTTCTTGTAGGGCTGGCCTCAGTCACTGAGGTTTATGTTTATATAGACCAGACAGGAGTGCAAGAAGGACATGGAATATACAGACAACATTATATGGTTATATAGTTCAGGCAAGCACTTCTCTGATTGATTTAAATGTTGGAGATCTTTGTTTTGTTTTTATTTGCAGTCACACTTTTTTTTTTTAAAGGTGATGCTGCAGGAGTGAGTTTTTAAGGAGCAATTTTAATGAGGATTAAAGCTGGTAAAGAACTTGTCAACTGAATATCTTTTCATCGGAAATGGCCAATTTGTCAAAACTGGATCTATTCACAGAAATGTATCAGTCTTGACAAAACTTTTGTTCGGAAGATTTCTTAGGTCCACAATGGAATTTCTGACCCAAAACCAGAGAGACGGACCCAGTGATATCATCCCAGATTAACCAATAGCCCAGGCACTAACTGGTATATGGGAGACTCTGCTTTGCCTGATTCAGACCAGGGACTTGAACCTTGATTTCCCCACATAGTAGGTGAGTGCCTGAACCACTGGGCTTTTCTCGGGTAGACGTGGATGTCTCTCACTTTTTTGTGAACAATTTTGAAAGGTCTCATTTTTTCTTGAAAGCAAATGAGTAGTATCTTACCCTTACTCAGGATGATTAAAGGATATCAGAAGATGATCCATAATGACTAGCAGAGTGTCAAAGACTTAGCTATATTGAACCATTCCAAGACAGCTCATAGGCTAGAAATAGATTCATTTAGAAAAATCAAATCTGTTTGCATATAATCCATTAACAGGAAAAAAAAAAGACTAAATTCATCAAATATATTAATCCCTATTAATATTGTACCCAGGTATGCAATCAGTTTTCCATAGTTTCTGTGTACATTTTCTATATATAGTTTACACACACAATTTTTTTTTCAAAAATGAAAGTCATAACAATGCTCATTACCTGCTTTGAATGTTATTTAATCTAAAATGAGAGCAACAGCTAAATCTCATTGCTTTGTCTGTGTGGTTTACAGATGCTAATGAGTTCTCATTCTGGCATAAATGTGGTTAGAAATGCACCAGGTAAAGGAGATTGTTCTCCACAATTGTTAATGAAACTGAAATGAAGAATAGATGAGCTAGTGTTTCAGATCCAGGTTTGGAATCATACTCACTCTTGGCAGAGCACCTTATTAACTGGGGCTCATTATGACTGATACAGCATTGTACACCTCCTTTAGCTAGAAATAAAGCTTATCAAAGATCAGAACCCAACGAGTCTATGAGCTGTTTTCACAACACTTCAACATGTTTTTATTACAGACTATAATGCAGCAATCTACGCTGTGTAAGTATTAACATTACAATTATATTACCTGCATCTTACCTGTAGTTTTACTGTCAAAAGAAATTATACTAAGTCAAGCTTGGGTAATGGCACAACTAAAAGCAGTATTGAAAAATCAAAATGCAATACATGGAAAAAACGAATGTGAGATCGCATAGGGCAACAATATCATTCATCTTTACTAATGCAACCTGCAGTATGTGCGCCAAAGATACCAACTGGAATGAACAACTGGAAAGAAACAAACAAGGAAAAGAGACGTACCAGGGAGAAAAAAACATGTCTCACCACAATTTATTTGGTAATCAATAAAGAGCATAGACCTTACCCTATTTTAACAACTAATGAAACATTAGTTTAAAGTGCCCAGAGACAAAGAAATTTCAAATGCCACAAAAGGTTGCCAAGAAGTAAAGGTTTCTGCATTTATAAGATCACTCTCTGAAATACAGAGGTGGTTTTAAGGCAGTAATTCATTCAGGGGGTTCGGCTGACACCATAACTCTCAAAAGTTTAGAAATGTCAGGCGCCTACAAGATGAATTACTGCCTTGCAGGGATCTCTAATTATATGTTATAGATAAGTTAAATGAAAGAACGCCTCAATTAAGAATAAAAAGGCGTGATTAGTGCAGATTCTGAACTGTTTATATGTCTATATACTGTACCAATCCTACACACACACTTTTGAAGTATAAGAAAAATATAGTGTTAAAGTGCATTAGCATTGTTACATTTTAAATGGAAACTATTTTTGCAACTCTGCTTTTCAATATATTGTTTCCCTCTAGGGTCTTTTCTTATGCTTGGTATATTATTGCAATTATGGTCCTAATGCTCAGTTACACTAAGGACACTTTACATCACTCTGGCTGTGTAAAAGGGCAGTACATTTATTTACATCCACTTTAAGGATTTATTTTATGCTACAAGAATGGTGGAAGCCTGCCTTAGTGTAAATGAGAATCAGGCCCCAGCTGCCAATCTTTGTGACATACAGCAAGCTGTCAACATCAAGACCAACAGATCAGGTTGTGACTGCATAATATTTAAGAACAAACAACAATTTGTAAAAGCAGTTTGGTTTCCAAGAGAAGTGCACAAAAAGTGATCTGAAATACTCAGGAAACTCCATGCTCCCTAGAGCAGGTGTTCAGCCTATTAAATTACCAGCCAAAGTCTGGGGGCACAAGTCAGGGCCTTAAGTGGTAAAATCTATGGGAAGGATCCCGGGAGAGAGAAACTCTGAGAGGTTCTCCATACAAAGGTTCCTCCGAATTCTCCCATTGGGGGCTGGATGTGGATTTACCTGAGAGAATTTTCAAGGAGCCTGGAAATCTGCGCATTCTCTGAGATCTGAGTGGATGTTTTGGAATCAGCCATTGGCTTGGGCCAATCATGTGAAGGTTTTATGTCTCACTGCTGGCCACTATCCAGCAATCCATTCCTCCCTTGCACTTCAACTGCCCTGCAATCCCCTCCTGGAAAGGGGATTCCACATTGTGGAGCAGGAGCTGCTGACAGGACAATACAGCTTGAGGCTGTATTTCCTTCTCTATAAAGTTTGCGTACTGGGGGCGGGTTGGGGACAATACATATTCTGCCCAGGACCACCTACAGCCATTTCCCTTCACTGATCACTGGCTATCCAGGGTCAAAGGGAATATTGTGATGGGGTGGCTGATATCACTCTCTGAGGTATGGAAGATGGAGATGCAAGCACCGAGTCCCCTGTGGACATGGGGGGGAATGTTCTCCTGTCTTACCAACTTTGTGAAATGGCTTAGACCCAGTGTCCTTCCACATTCAATTCCCACAAATTGGAAATTGTTTTTTCCAGGCTCCCCAAATTCCCCACCCCTAAAGAAAACAGACTTTGTTGCTGGTACAGTTTATGCTAGAAGCGAAAGGCAGTTCTCACAGGCAAGTCTTCCTTCACTTGTGAAAGGCAAATTCCAGTTACCAGGTATGTTTTTATAGTAACTTCATTGATCACCATAAAAATTTCCACAAAAAACAAACAGTTCTCTAACATTGGTAACTGACTTACTATAGTTTTCTCCTATACTTAGAACAGGAAGTAACTGTGGATAACTGCATAGAGCCTGATTACAAAAGAGGATTTATTTTTAATAGTAACCAATGCAGATGACTGACTCTAAGCATGGAGTGCTCCAGTATGAGGCAACCCTAGTAAAAGAGGCTATTGTAAAAGTTGCAAAACCCCAGCCATTTATACCATTCTTATTTTACAGCACCTAAACGTCTGCTAAATTCCTCACAGAAACTAGTAAAGACATGAGCCCTGCACTGCAAACTTTTTATAAGCTATGATCGTGTTACTGTAATTGACGTAGGGTTGCCAACTTTCTATTTGCAAAAAACTGAACACCCTTGCCCTGCCCCCTACCCCGCCCCTTCTCTGAGGCACCATCCCTGCCCCACCCCTTCTCCTAAGCACTGACCCCATTCACTCCATCCCCCCTCCCTCTGTCGTTCACTCTCTCCCACCCTCGCTCGCTTGCTCATTTTCACCGGGCTGGGGCAGGGGGCTGCGGTGTGAGAGGGGGTGAGGGCTCCATCTGGGAGTGCGGGCTCTGGGGTGGGGCTGGGGATGAGGGGTTTGGTGTGCAGGAGGAGGCTCTGGACTGGGGCACGGAGTTGGGGCGTGGGCTCCAGGCGGTGCTTACCTCAGGCGGCTCCCAGGAAGCTGACGGCATTTCCCTCTGTCTCCTAGGCAAAGGCGTGGCCTGGCAGCTTGGTGCACTGTCCCTGCCTGCAGGTACTGCCCTGCAGCTACTATTTGCCGCGGTTCCTGACCAATGGGTGCTGCAGAGCCGGTGCTGGGGTAGGGAGCAGCATGTGGAGCCCCCGTGACCACCCCTAAGCCTAGGAGCCAAAGGGAGATGCTTGCAGCTTTCTGGGAGCCGTGCGGAGCCGGGAAGGCACCTTCCCTGCCCCGCTGCGCATGGCCAACTGGACTTTTAACAGCCCGGTCAGCACTGCTTATTGGATCCACCAGGGTCCCTTTTCAACCAGGCATTCCCTAAATTGATGCCTGGGAACCCTAAATTGACAACAGGTGGGCATATTGTAGGATCAGGGACTTAGCTCTCTCTTATCTGAAGTCATGCAGTGTGTTTGAGGACTGGTGCCTAAACTCTATTATCTAAAATCAATGGGGCTTCATAGTGGTTCATTAGTCCCCAGTGGGCCATCAATTTGATGACTGGTGCTTTTAACTCATACTTATTTACATGCTAAACAGTAACTATAGCTATTATTTTCTTTGTTATTTTCTTTTATGTTGTTTGAGAGTGAGAAGATAAAGATAGAGGGTCTGAGGACAATAATGTAATAAAAAAGATTAAAAGAGAGCTGACTTTTTTTTTTTTAATAGACCTGTCTCTGCCACATACTTTTCCACCCTCTCCTCCCACTTCCGAATCCTTCATTTTTAAAGAGGCAGAGCAAAATATTTCCAAAACAGCTACAAACAGTAGAGGCACAGGTTGGAATTCAAGCAACAGCAGCTGCTTTTCCTCACACTAACCAGATCCACCAACTCAATCTAATTTTCTCAACTCAAGAAGGTTCAGCTTCTCACATTTGAGTAATCCACCAACATGTTGCTCAACCGTATTCAAAACACTTAAAGTAATTTCCATGAAAGGGCTTCCGCTTATTTAGCCACGTATCATCCACCAACTGTTGTCTGTCTGAGCCAGCCTCAGCCACTGTGCTGACTCATGTTACTAATACTAGATGTATTGCTACCATTACAAGCACAGATTGGGTAAGTCAAGGGGCAAAGTTGCAGAAGGAAAACATTCCTACTGTGACATTGAAAATGACCTGAGTCATGTTGATAATTTGATGATAACATATTGTGTGTTGTAGAAGATCCTTCAGAATTCAGACCTTAAACATGAACAGATGGGAAATTATAATGGCAACAGACAATTTTTATTTTTTTCTTGTTGTTAAATTTCTTTAAAGCTAGTTAATCTTGTTTTATTTTCAATGATTAATAGTAATAGACATTGGCCAAAATTTCCAAACTATACTTAATAAAGTTAGGCACCTAAATCCCTACTTAGAAAGATCTCATTTTCAGAGGTGGTATACATGTGCATCTCATATTGAATTCAATGAGAATTATGAGTGCTCAGGCCTCTGAAAATAAGGTTGCCTTTATTTTGATGCCTAAACACAGATTTAATCTTGCTTCTCTTCAAACACCCAAGTGTTAAAACATTGGGTACAACATATTAAAATTCCTGAATGATTGCCTACTAAATAAAGCTAAACAGAATTAAAAAGTGAGTTTTTCAGGGCTCTCAATGCTGATATTGAAAACAGAAAACATGGCATTTCATAGTTTTTTGATTGATTTCTGATGGGAGTGGCTCAGCTGTTTATGTTAATTTTAAAACTCATTTATTTTATTTTATTTTTGTAATATTGTCTTTCATCAGATGACGGTAAAAGGAGATGGTCTCGTCTCTGGTCATTTTTTTCAAATGTATTTGAAGTTGTATTTACTGTTTAATAAAAGAGTTGGGCTGATAACACAGGAAATTCAGATTTGTTTTCTAGGTGCATGGGCAGTGGCTATTCCCCTAATGTTCTTAAGAAGATAATTCCATCTCCATATCCATTCACTGCTGGGTCTCTCTGCTGAATGCTGGTGCCAATTAGTAATAGTTTGGTGTCTTATGTTATTTTTATCAGTCTTTGGGTAGATTTTCTTTTGGTCCTTTGCATGTCAGTTTTCTACAAAAAAGTAATGAGTAATTAATATCAAGCAAGTGAAACTGCCACCTTCCCAGGTAGCAGCTGTCCCTCACACACTCCTGAGCCATTACTTGAGTTTTGGAGGCTATTAACACTTAATGTCTTCGTCCCACGCTTTGAGCATGACTCTTGCTCCAGCCTACATACTCTCCCACTTCCCTGCCAAATATGAAAAATCTTATATCCTTCCAAAAAATGCTAAAACAGAACAAAAATACCTTACAAGCAATTTCTAATAATCTGTTACTGGTAAAGGCATTCATGAAAAGATACAGAGTTTGCAAAATAAACTGAAACTGGTCTTCATTCTGCAGTCTATCACTATAGATATTATTTCATAGGAGAAATCTGTATGTGGGTGGCATAGGTAGACAATACAAGAGCAGCAAAAATATGCATTCTGAATGCTAGTCTAACTTTACTATCCATTTTAACTCCCTAGATGCATATTTTTTATACATTATGGCCTAGATTCTCAGTTGCACTGAATTTTTGTTCTGGCTCATTGATTTCTCAGCTCAACCCCAAACATGGAGCAGGTTAGAACAGCCTATGGGCTTTTCTAGCCTATGCCAACTAGTAGCAATCCCCCGGGGACAGACAACCATCTATGAGTAGAAAGGAATGCAACATACTCCAGTCATGCCTCTTCCCCAACATGAGGAGCTGCTATCATAGATGTTGTGGGATAAATCTCATGAATGCAATATTGGTGTAGAGGGTTATAGCTGGTTCAGATAGGACAGGCAGGGAAAAAACAGAGGTGGTCTTGCATTACGTATCAAGAATGTACACACTTGTTCAGAGGTGCAGGAAGAGGTGAAAGGCAGACCAGTTGAAAGTCTCCAGCTGAAGCTAAAAGGGGGAAAATAGGGGCAACATCATGGTAGAGGGTCTACGATAAACCACCAAATCAGGCAAAAGAGATGGATGAGGCATTTCTAGAACAAATAACATAAATATACAAGACACAAAACCTGGTAGCAACGGGGGATTTTAATTGCCCTGACATCCATTGGAAAAGTAATACTAAATGGCAAAGCACAAAATTTCCAGTAAGTTCTTGGACAAGTGTTTTGGAAAACTTTTTGTTTCAGAAGGGGAGGAAGTAACCAGGGGAATCACCATTTTAGACGTGATTCTGATGAATAGGAAGAAATTGGTAGCAAATTTACAAGTGGGGTGCAATTTGGATAAAAGTCATCATGAAATGATAGATATAATGATTTTAAAGAAAGGAAGGAGTTAGTGCAGTGGAATAAGGACAGTGGACTTCAAAAAAATTGGACTACAACAAACTCAGGAAACTGTAGGTAAAATGTCATGGGAAGAAAAGCTAAAGGAAAGAGTTCAGGAAAGCTGGCTGTTTATCAAATAGACAATATTAAAGGCACAAAAGCAAACTATCCAAATACAAAGGAAAGAAAAGAAGAAAACTAAAAGGCCAATGTGGCTCCATCAGGAACTTTTTAACAACCGAAACATGGACAAACTGTTAAGGATGAATACAAAAGAATAGCACAAGCATGTAGGGGCAAAATCAGAAAGGATTGGCACTAAATGAGTTACTTGTCGCAAGAGACATAAAAGGCAACAATAAGTTCTATAACTGCATTAGGAGCAAGGGAAATATGAAGGAAAGTAAGTCCTTTACTTACCTCAGAAAGAGAGCTAATAACTGATGTCATCAAGACAGCTGAAGTGTTTAATGCCTATTTTGATTTAGTCTTCATTATAAAGGTTATTGGTGACCACACACTCAACACAATTAATATTAACAACAAGGGGGAAGGAATGCATGCTAAAAATAGGAAAAAACAAGTGAAAGAATATTTAGATAAGATAGATGTATTCCAGTTGGCAGGTCCTGATAAAATTCATCATAGGATGCTTAAGTAGCTACTTGAAGGAATTCCAGAACCATTAGCAATTATCTTTGAGAACTCATGAAGAATGGGTGAGGTAGACATATCTTAATTTTAGTAAGGCTTTTGACAGCTCCACAAGACAGTCTCATAAGCAAACTAGGAAAATGTGGTCTAGATTAAATTACTGGTGCAAAACTCAGAGTAGTCATCAATGGTTCACTTTCAAACTGGGAGAACATATCTGGTGGGATCTCACTGGGGTCTGTCTTGGGTCCAGTACTATTCAATATTTTCCTTAATTACTTGGATAATGGTGTGAAGAGTACGCTTATAAAATTTGTGGACAACACCGAGCTGTGAGGGGTTGCAAGCACTTTGGAGGACAGGATTAGAATTCAAAACAACTTTGGCAAATTAGAGAACTGGTCTGAAATCAACAAGATGAAATTCAGTACAGACATGTAAAGTACTACATGTAGGAAGGAAGAGTCAAATGCACAACTACAAAATGGGGAATAACTGGTTAAGTTGTAGTACTGCTGAAAAGCATCTGGGAGTTACAGTAGATGACAAATTAAATATGAGTCAACAATGTGATGCAGTTACAAAACAGACTAAAATATTTCTGGGATGTATTAACAAGAGTGTCATATGTAAGACATGGAAGGTAATTGTCCCCGATGAGGCCACAGATGGAGTACTATGTCCAGTTCTGGTTGCTACACTTTAAGAAAGATGCGGACAAACTGGAGAGAATCCAGAGGAGAACAACAACAACAAGTTTAAAAACTGGGCACATTTGGTCTTGATAAAAGACTGCTATTAGGGGGCCTTTGTAACAGTTTTCAAAATGTTAAGGACTGTTATTAAGAGTACTGTGATCAATTGCTCTCCATGTCCACTGAAAATAGGGCAAGAAGTAATGGGCTTAATCTTCAGCAAGGGAGATTTGGGTTAGATACTAGGAAAAACTTTCTAGCTATAAAGATAGTTAAGCACTGGAATAGGCTTCCATGATGCTTTGGGGTTCTACTCAGACCATAAGTGGTTGTGTATCCTCCTGGTCTGTAACCCTGGGCGTCTCTGTGCTGCCTTGGTTCAGATCCCTGTAGCAGCAGCATGCTCACAGCACAATAGCCTCACACTGGCTTCCACAAGTCTGGGCTACTTCTTGTAGGGTGACCTCCAACAACCTGCCAGTCCCACACTTCCTCCAAACCATCTGTCCTGTAGTGTCCAGCTCTGTTACTGAAAACTTACATAAATGATTAAATTCACTGCTCCCTTAAAGCACCTCATTACCTTAACATACACTCTATTTTAATCAAGCAGTGAATTGGTGTATAGTAAAAGTAAATGAAAAGTCATAGGTTTAAGTGAGTCCAAGTATAAGAAATAAAAGATAGCAAGGGCTACCAATAAACAAAAGTAAAAATACGTTTCTAAGACTAAAACTTGATTTAAACTAGAGTCTCTCGTTCAAAGAAGTGTTTCTCTCCAAGTCTCTTTTCCAGCATGGCTGAGCAGTTGCTTTGGCCAGAATCCTTCACAAAGCTCAAAGTGTTTGGCTTCTTTGTCCCTCGCCCGCGCCGCTTCCCGCAGCCCCCATTGGCCTGGGACGGTGAACCGGGGCCAGTGGGAGCCGTGATCGGCCGAACCTGCCGACGCGGCAGGTAAACAAACTGGCCTGGCCAGCCAGGGTGCTTACCCTGGCGAGCCGCGTGCCAGAGGTTGCCGATCCCTGGTATATATCATGATAACTGCGTGCCCACTGGCACTGGGGTGCACTTAGTGTCACATCTTCCAAAGGAGGTTGCAGAATCCCAATCACTGGAGGTTTTTAAGAATGGGCTAGACAAACTCCTGTCAGGGATGGTCTAGGTTTACTGGGTGCTGCCTCAATGCAGGGGGCTGGACTAGACCATTCCAACTCCTGTCTAGCCGTACATTTCTATTATTCTATTTCCATTTCCTATGCATTGCCAGACCTGTGTCAGGGACATTAATCTGATTTTATATTTAGGTATAGCATTTGTGTTTGTAGTTGTAGAGCTATTTATTAAGCTAGCATCATTCCCTAAAAAAGAAATAAAAAGAAAAGAAAAAACCCACACAGAGAAGGCCAACATAATTAAAGATTATGAGGGAATAAACCAAGGGTGGTGAGTTCTGCTGAATTTTAGAGGAACTGGATTAGGAATTCTGGCAAATTTCTAAAGCATCTCTCTCTTTCTCTCTCTCCTATGTTCATACCAATGAGACATTCTGAGGCCCACATTTCAAACATGTGTCTCAAACCTACAACTGGGCTCATAAATCCATATTTAGGCACATCAGCCAGCACTTACATATCTGTATATAGATTTTGAAGCCTAAATGTAGGCACTTATGTTTCAAAATTTAGCTCTCTGTGGTGGTAAAGTAAATCACATTAATCGATTACTTCAGATATTTCATTAGTTCCACCATATATCAGGTAAGTTTTTATTTTAGGTCTTGCCTATTTTTGCTCATAAAATGTTGCCTCAATCTTTTCTCCTCATACATAAAGCTGGATTTTTAACTATTTAAATTATTGTTCTTAAGGAATTTTATTTCATTTGGGCTATTTATAATTTAAATGTATTAAGATAAATACTTTCTAATTAACTACAAAACAGCAATTTTTAGATTCCATAATTAGCAGCTTAGCAGTTATTCCTGACAGCAATTGTACTGTATGCACACAGGAGCCAATTAGCAAGACACTTAAAATTTGCCAAGTAAAGATACTCAAGCAATAGTTAGCAGTGAATACAGTAGGTTAACCTGCATCCATGAAATATACTTCCTGATTATTTAGCATTTCAGAAAGAAATGAACAAGAAACAAGATTATGAAACCTCTATGTGAAAAATGTGTTTGTGAAGGACACAGTTTATCACCTCCGCTAGACAGGATAAGGGCCTGATTCTAATCTCACACCAATGTAAATCAGAAGTAACTTAACTTCAGTGGACTGGATTCTTTTCTCATTTATGCTTAATTTATACCAATGTTGCAGAGAGATCATAATCATGCCCTTGGTTTGAGCAAGAATGAATTTAGCTAAGAATTTGCCCCCTGTGACCTCCTGATCTGTCTGCCGGGTCTCTGTATATCTAACCTCTCTCATCACAACATCCATCTCTCTACCCACAAAGTGATATCTCTTGTCTAGCTTTTTCACTTTGTTCCCTCTCTCTTTCCCTTCAGAAAACTGTTAATAGCACATAAGTATCAAAAAATGTGGGTAAGTGACAAGGACACATCAGAATGCCAATTGACTATTGTGCTCTCACTAACTAACTAACTAACTAACTAACTAACTAACTAACTAACAACACTTTGTATTAGTAGTATGTGACCTTGTTTGAAAGAAGAGATTGCTTAAATAAAAGCTCACACTGATCCCTCTCCTTCTGCATGTGGAGAAGATGTGTGTATTTTATGTATAACATTACTTATCACACCACAAATGTGCACAGTACTTTATGGTACAGATAAAGATGGATTCCCTGCCACAATCTAAATTGAAATGGGAACAGATAAAATGTAACACAGGGAGGGGTGGCAGAGGATATGTCATGTGATTATGTGCTCACTTGGAATGCTAGTGCCTGTGTGCGTATTTGTACGTAAACACGTGCACTTTATGTACATGTAATATAAAACACCCATTGTACCACAAACATTTAGTTTAACACAATAAGTAACAATGCATGACAAATTGAAATATATTAAAATAAGTTCAGAACTTTAGCTCATTCCACTTTTGCATATTGTTGCATGTCCTGGTTATAACTGGAAGTGTCAAAATACTGCAAAACAGCCTCTCTTCCTGTATGTCTGACCCCGTCAGAAAGGTGGAGTACCAAGAATTTCACAAGAAAGCTTATTTCAGGGAGAGTTCCAGGCCAGTGATCTAGGCGTTCATATTTGTTACTGGCTTGGTGAAATTTAATTATAGAACACACCACCAGTCTGGGGTGTCTGCCCTGTTTTTGACAGTCTGCTCTGAAGTGGGCACTCACGGTCATGAGCCACTGTAGACAGTGTGAATCTGGACAACTTCTCTGATAACCTCTGTGAATTGATGAGTCTGTATTGACAGAATAACTGACCTTTTCAGCACTGTGGATGTCATTAAGCTGGAACGCATTATTGTCCCAGCACTATTCTGACTTTTCATTGCAGCAATTTAAATGAAGGTATTCACCCACGAAAGCTCATGCTGCAAAACGTCTGTTAGTCTATAAGGTGCCACAGGATTCTTTGCTGCTTTTACAGATCCAGACTAACACGGCTACCCCTCTGATACATTAAAGAGATACTATTAGATTTTTCAGGCAAACACTTCAATCTACCTTATTTGTGTGCATCAACAAAGGTATCAGAATACCTGGTTAGAGAACAGTTGAGGATGACTGTATGATTTTAGCCTACTCAGAGCAAGACCTGCAGATAATGACATTTCATTTTTTAGTTGCATCTGTAATCTTTGGCTAGCTAGTTCACATTCCAAAGATTGAGATTATGTATCAATCAGCGCTAAACAAACAGTATGTGGAAACAAACACTGATATCAATACTGAAGCAGGTAAAACGGGGGGTGGTGTGTGTGTGTGTGTGGGGGGGGAGAACTTAGCTACCTTGCAAATGTTCTCACTAACAGTTGTCTAATAGAGGAGGCTGCAGTCTTGTAACCAGCAAGTTAAATCTGCATTTAATCATTACCTGAGTGTCTGGAAGCAAATCTCTAGTTGCTTTTGAACAAAGATCAAACTGTATGGTGCAGTATTGCTTTCTACCCTATAGCATGGTGTTGACACTTGGGCCTGCCACCAATGTTAAATTAAAGTGTTAGAAAGTATCCATACTGCTTGAGTTCTGCAGTCAGTCAGAATGAGATAAAACAACCAACAACATTCTTCTGGAGCCTGCTGTTTTTTTATTTTTTGTTTTTGTTTTTCTAATTGAGGAAATGCCATTGATGATGCAGCTCAGAGGAAACAATCATATTCCATGACTAGATTAGCATACGCCAAAGCAGCTGACCCAGGTAATGAAAAATGACAACATTCAGATGAACAAAGAATACATCTTAAAGATCCTCTAAGAAAGAACGTATAGCTATTTGACAAAGGATTGACAGCTATAGATTTCAATCCATCCTGTTAGCAACAGATGGCTGTATGGGAAATAATTGGTTTGATCACAAAACAAAGTAACAACTACATCTGCAAAAGCAGTGATGTCCAATATATCGGCGGCAGCAGCCTATCTGCCCAATTTGTGACAAAGTGTAAGTCATAAATTGGATTCTACAGACATGAACATGAAGGTAAATATCCACATTCTACAGCTACAAAGTGACAAATACCCATGACTTCTGTAACTATGTTTATGTAGGTTTCAGAGTAATAGCCGTGTTAGTCTGTATCAGCAAAAAGAATAGGAGTACTTGTGGCACCTTAGAGACTAACAAATGTATGTAATTTGTAGCCAGGTGGTAAAGTTTGAGATCTTTGTATGAAAGCTGATATATAATCCATGGTTGTTGATATTATTAAGCTCTATCTCTAAAGATATTTTTTTCAGCTATCTAAAAACTTTTTTGGTGGAAATGCCTTTTTGAACAAAAGTATTATTTGTTCAAAATCATTTTGACCAACTTTTTTGTTCAAAAATTTGTAATTTGGGGGATTTCTTTTTAAAAAATATTTTGTTTAGGGAAAATCATTTTTTAACACTTTCTCCCACCCTTTTTCAGGTAGAAAATTTAAAAAAGTGAGTGATTTTTTGTTACCTTCATTAAAAAGAACATTTATTGAAGAAAAAAAAAAAGATTTCAGAATTTTAAAAAATGGAAAATTTGCCAGCAGCCCCCAATCCAGTAGGTGTGCTCAGAGTTTGTCTACTAGATTGGGCCCTCGTGGGCGAGCTCACACAAAATGGCTGAGGGGATGGGAAAGAGAAAGAACTCCCTTATATCTTTCAGCCCAATGGTGAGCTTACTTACCTGGGATGTGGGAGACTCGTGGTTCAAATGCCCCCTCTCTCTAAGGCTGGGATTTGAGCAGGGCTCTACCTCTCAGTTGATTGCCCTAGCCACTGGGATATGGGATATTCTGATATGGGGTTCTCTCACAGTCTCTCCTGTTGAAGAAGTTCCACTGCATATAAACAATTAAAAAAAATCACTGGGCCACAGTGAGAAAGAGAGAGTGAGGGAGCAGAGATATGAGAATGACTCTGTAGCCTAGCAGTTAGACCACTCAATTACTAGCTGTGAGATCAAGTATCCAGTACCATTGTTCCAATCCCTTCACCCTTGAGGGAGGATTGAAGTGGAAGGTTTCCCACATCCCAGGTGAGTACACTAACGACTGGGCTAAAAGTTATGAGATGGTCCTCCTTCCTATCTCCTGGGGCTTCTTGCAAAAATGGCATAGGGACCAAAACACCAGGAAAGGGTTTGTAGCTGAGAATCCCAAATAGAGGGAAAAGCCTCCCCACAGCCTGGATTTAGGTGCCTATCTCTCAGAAGGGGGCAGACCTTATGACACACCCCTCATTTTAGTACCTCATTAGCTTGCTCAGGAGCTGCCTAGCATGCTGTTTTTTGTGAATCTCATTCAGAGGTGCCTTTCTTTCCACATTCATTATCTAGGGAGGCTGAACACCCAACTCAGACTTTGTGAATCCCAGTGATTTTCTAGGCCCCTAAAAGCTTCAGTGTGACCACACGGACGTTTCCATTTGAATCTAGCCCAAAAATTTAAAAAAACCCACAAACCTTCAGGTTATCTCCCACCTTGAGGTACAATTCCATTATGAGACAGACGGAGGTTTTACTATCCACTATCAACAACTTACTATCAGCTAATTATTCATCTCCTGAATTTAAGGAAGTGGAAGATTGCAAATGCTCTTAATTGGTTCAGAAATCAGTTTGCTAGTCACATGGTCATGGTAACATTTCACAAATTCCAAGGCTAGAAGGGACTACTATGACCATCTAGTCTGACTTTCTGTATAACACAGGGCATAGAACTTCACCAAATTAACTCCTAGAAGACATCTTTTAGAAAAACATCCAATCTTCACAACCTCTGGTGAATTGTTCCCATGGTTAATTACTCTCAATGTTAAAAAAAATATGTTTATTTCCAGTCTGAATTAATCTAGCCTCAACTTCCAGCCACTGGATCATGTTATATCTTTTTCTGCTTGATCGAAGGGTCCATTATTAAACATTCATTCCTCATGTAGATACTTATAAACTGTAATCAAGTCACCTCTTAGCTTTCTCAACACTGCTGGTAGTCATTTCCGTATGTGTCTCACTATAGTACAGTTAACAATACACATGCTAACTAGCAGATAAAACAGAGTAAAAACTACAATACCTTCAGAAAACTATTCATTTTATAAGTCACTATGAGGATTTTACGACAGTTGTGGGGGTTATTTCCCCCCTTTTTTTTAAGGTATCAAATTTCCAAAACTCTTCAGATAAGATGTGGGATGTAGAAAGTGGAAACAATACTGAGAGGGAAAAAAGAAAATATTCAGTCCGATATGTTAAAAAAAAAAGGCATCATAGTAGAGCTTTCCCAATGTTGGGTGCTTTGGGGGCTGTTTGGGCTACGTCTATGCCACATACTGTATGTTACGTTATAAAATAGCAAATA
Source organism: Platysternon megacephalum (assembly GCA_003942145.1). Taxonomy (NCBI): domain Eukaryota; kingdom Metazoa; phylum Chordata; order Testudines; family Platysternidae; genus Platysternon; species Platysternon megacephalum. The sequence goes on along the minus strand of QXTE01000176.1, from coordinate 2,546,763 downwards.
TCATGGTTCAGGCATGACAGCAAAGGACGAGCAGGGTACTGGGAAGCAGTCCATTTCCTTCATCTTATAGACTAAGCAGACTTTAAAACTGGTTGCCATCAGAGACCAGCTTCAGAACAATTTGAAGAAGAAACAGAAACACTTCAGTTCTGGAAGATACTGGCAGTTAATGTAGTGCCTAATGAGGAAGACTTCCCCTGAGGGGAGGATGAGAACAAATGAACCATGCATGACAGTCATAAAGCTTACTGCACTACTGGAAGGTGCTCGGATACCAATGCAGATGAAGGTGGAATAAGAACTAGAGCTGGACAAAAAAATTTCATCTGAACAGTTTTCTGCCAGAAAATGACATTTAGATTAAATAGAACATTTTTGAGAAATGGTATAGATTTCAAAAAAAATTCAATCCCCCCATTTTTAAATGAAAATGTTGAAACAGCCCATTGTGACATTTTCAGAACAGAAAATTTCAATTTTTAATTTTGAAATTTACATTATTTTATATATTTTTAAATGGTCAAAATAAAATGAAACATTTTGATTAATCCAAAATGATTTTTTGTCCAGAATTTTGTTTAGCAAAATATTTTAATATTTTGGCTTTTCATCCCAATTTGGGAAGAAAAAAAATGAAATGTCATTTTTTTTCATGGGATGGAAAATCCATTTTCTGATCGGTTCTAGTAAGAACCTATATAGAATAGAATAGCTAGTCCATTAAATCTGAGCAGCTGTAAACAGTGGATGCTTCTGTTGCTTTAGGGGGGATAAAAAGGTGTCATTACCAGGTTATTTCTTTTTGTATTTTAGGAGTTCTGAGGAAAAAAGGAAATTGACCAAAGGCTGAGATGACAGGGCCATAAAAGAGAAGGAAAGGCAAACTGGAGATGAAAAAGGAGGAGTAGAGAAAAGGAAGAAGAATGGAGGGAAAGTGCTAGCTTAGAGAGAAAGGGACATGAGGAGATAATGAGAAGAGTATGAGAACTGGCAAGTGTTTGGATCCTTCGTGGGCATTGCTTCCATCAAAAGTTGTATACCAATCTTGCTACTGGTTTCCTATTGAAAACTATGCTTCTCAGAGTCCAGCCTTTACATGAGGACAAGACCCACATTTTCTTTCTCTCCAAAAATATAAGGTTAGCCACTAGAAAGAATCAGTGGTGTTTTATTTTTGAAACATTTAGTTCTTCCACAATGAGTTCCTATGTTTGACTATAGTCTACACAACTTCAGTGTACTGTACATAAATGCCTGGTAAAATACAGTGAAACCCATGCTTAAGGACACAGGAACTGCCTAACTGGATCAACTGAGTCTGTTTTCCTGGAAGATGGAAGGTGCAAGAAAAACTGGAGAAGGTAGTTATGGAATAACTGGCCCATAAGGAAAGTTCATTCCATAACCCCATATTAGTGAGAAATTGGTTCATAAACTGAAGTAGTGGGGTTTATATCCCTTCCAAAACTTTTTTAAAATCTTTATTATAATACTGTAACTTCACAGTGTACTTGGATACAGCAAAACACTGTTTACAGTAAAGCAGAATTTGCTGTTCTATTCAGAGCGATCCTCTATTCTGTGAGGCTATTCTGTCAAAATGACTTCACGATAAGCTGATTCCACTGCAGAACTACTTAAAAAACTACTCCTAATTCAGCAACCAGCACACAGCTCACATTCCCTGACCATCCTCTGCTTAGTAAATCTGTTCTGAAACAATCAGGAATTTCACTCTAAGTTTTGGAAAACATGCAGGAAGCCACAGTATTTTTAATCTCCACAGTATATCACACCAGAAATATCAGAGAGATCAAGAAGCATGAGCTGTAAACAGATGTCTCACTTATACAGTTCCATAATGCAGAGAATCAGTGGGGTTTTCATTGTAAACTCTGAGGCGTCCTGCTTCAGTTTCAAGAAGAATAGATATGCCTCATTAATGTCTAGGAAGGAACTTAAATCAGTGCAGCTGTGACCCAGGTCAGGATTATTCCTAATATTCACAATTAATGTCTGGAGAGCAGTTTGTCTACATCACCACCAGCTGTTCCTTTAACCAATGGTGCATGTTTTGGCAAGCAAATGCAACTCAAGCTTCAGTGACTGATTATTGCATTACATTTCACTTAAGTTATAGCAGAAACCCAGTAGTTAGATTTCAGTCCTAATCAGCAGCTTTTTCTCCACTTGTTCTTTTGCTTTAATTTACGGCTTCCTCTTTTCTCTTGACACCTTTCATTGTTTGATCAGGAATTTGGGCCCAGTCCTGCTCCCAAGTCAGTGGGAGTTTTCTCTTGATTTCAGTGGGAGCAGTATCAAGTCCTTAGAGGCAAATTAAGAATGAAGAAACAGGTGACCGAGGTAAATCCACTGCATTTACTGGAAGTGGTGATGCCCAATGAATGGGTCCAGTTTATTCATATTAGGCCAAATCTTGAAAACCATACTCAATCCTTAATCAGGAAAACTCCCATTGATTTCAATGGTAGCTGAATTTAAGTGTTTCCAAAGGTTTATCCTCACTAGAAAATTATAATCTTGTGTATAAATATAGATAGGGAAATGGACACACTTCCATGGCCACCTTCAACCCCAAAATATCACTTGTATAAAGCTGACATGTAACATAAGTCTAGGGTGACCAGATGTCCTGTTTTTATAGGGACAGTCCTGTTTTTTGGGACTTTTTCTTATATAGGTGCCTATTACCCCCCACCCTGTCCCGTTTTTTCACAGTTGCTATCTGGTCACCCTACATAAGCCTGTCTGATAGCATATGGTTTATCACACTATCACCCCCCACCACTCACACACACACAAATCTCTTAGTAAATCCTCTTCTGTCGTGCACAGGGAGTCTATAGGGCTTTTACCACAGTAAGCTCAGACAATATCACACAGTGTTTGCTGAGTTGCAGTAAAGTCCCTAGTCCTGAAGACATTTTACTCCCTCTTTAACGGGTGGTTTTTTTGTTGATTCTGCTAAACTATCAGGAAAAATGTGTCTAACATCTCTTGAACAGAAAAAAAAGGTGCTTCTCTTTTGCTACTCAGAATGTCATTACTAAAGCTCTCACATATAAACATTGTTGGCGGTGATCACACTGGCACCATGCCTAATACGGACAGATCAGAAAACATTTGTGCAGTAATCACAGAAGCATGTGTACAATTGCTAACTATCTTTTCCCTCGGTTTATTTACTGAGGTAGGAACACATTTTCCAGCACTGAAATCACTGAGACTCATGTTCTATTCTTCATCTTTTGATGTATAAATACAAAGTTCCTCATCCTGCAATTGTTTCCGTACCTTTACACATTTCTGTTACTACTGAGATCCATCATTTCAGGTGGCTTTAGAGATGGCAGTAAACAATATCACTGATACCCCTCTACTGAAGTATAACAAATTTGGGCACTTTACAGTGGGTGAATTTCCCACTGGGAGAGAAACTGGTAACAGGGAAATTTCTGTAATATACATAGGCCTTTACTGTTCAAGTAGTCCTTTTGATTTCAGTAGAATAATTTTCCCAGTAAGAAACTATCAAATGAGTGAGGGTGGAAGAACCATCCTCTAACATATTAGTTTGGGAGGAAGTAAACTTGTGCTCTTGTCTTGGTCCAAAACTGATTTTGTATAACTTTAGACTTATCATTAAGAGCCAAACTCTGCCTGACTCTTATGTTGGTGCATGCTGGGAGGATTGGGGGAAGGAGGGTAGAGGCTACAAGAAGCCATATTAAGGCCCAGTGTTGACCCTCAGTTTCCCAGTCAGCAAAATGCTAGTAATAATACATACCGGCTACCAGAGCTGGCACTAGACATAAGAAGAAGCTACTCACCTTGTGCAATAATGATGGTTCTTTGAAATGTATATCCCCATGGGTTCTCCACTGTAGGTGTGTCTGTGTCTCTGCGCTGCTGATTGGAGAATTTTGGTAGCAGTTCATCCCGCTCATGCATGCGCTGCTCCTTGCTTGCCACAAGGCTAGCCAACGTACACGGATAATCACTCAGTTCCTCCTCTACCACAGAGTGAATTACTAGAACTCCGAATTAGAGGGGAGGAGGGTGGGTCGTGGAGCACCCTGAGGGCACACATATCTCAAAGAACTATTGTTACTGCACAAGGGAAGTAACTACTTCTTTTTCTTCGAGTAGCGTAGATGACTCCCGAGCAGTGCCCACTACTGGAGGCTGGGACTTTGGAGTCAAGTCTGATTTGGCGTCTGCAGCTGAATCCCCCAGGATGGCAGAGTGTTCTGCAAAGGTGTGTGCAGATGATCAAGGTAGCTGCTCTTCAGATTTCTGATATAGGAATACCCTTGGAGGAGGCAGTGGAAGAGGACATCAATCTCGTAGAGTGCGTGCATATTGAAGATAGAGGTGTTTCATTATGCATCTGGTAACAGAGCTTGATACAGTTTGATACCCATTTAGAAAGTATTTGAGCTGAAATTGCTGCACCGTTTGATCTATCTGCAAGAGAGAAAAAGAGTCTTGGAGATTTTCTTGTTCTGTTCAAATAGAAGGCCAAGGCCCTCCTCATATTGAGCATATGGAGGATGGCTTCCCTATTATCCTGATGAGGGTTAAGATGAAAGGTTGGAAGCTGAATAAACTGGTTTATATGGAAAGCAGAAGTCACCTTAGGCATGAAGTTCGGAGGTGGCCAAAAACTGACCTTGTCAAGGAAGAACACAGTGAAGGGGGCATGCAACATCAGGACCACTATCTCTCCTATCCTTCTTGCTGAGGTAATGACAATCAGGAACACCATCTTCATTGAAAGATGAGTCAATGAACAAGTGACCATGGGTTCAAATGACAGTCTAGTCAACCATTTTAACACACAATTGAGATCCCACTAAGGAATGGGAAGTCTAAGTTTGAGGGCTGGTGGTGGAAGTTCGCAATTGCTGCTAGGTGAATCTTCAATAAGCTGATAGAGAGACCTGATTTTCTGAGAGTCAACAGGTAATCCAGGACTACCGGTAGGGTGGCCGCATTTGGCGTGATGCTTGTGGGCTTACCCCAGCTTTGAAATCTCTTCCATTTGTGCAGGTAGGTATGATGTGTAGCTCCTTTCCTACTGTGTAACGACACCTCCTGTACCTCGTCAGAGCAAGATGTCTCTATGCACTGAAACCATGAAGGAGCCAGGCTTTGAGTCACAGAATTTGCAGGTTGGGATGGAGGGTGCAACCTTTATTCTCTGATAGCAGATATGGAGTGATTGGAAGAATCTTTGGTGGAAATAGTGCCAGCTGTGGCAGGTAGGTACCACATCTGCCTGGGCCAGGTGGGAGTAATCAATATGATGTTTGCTTTCTCTTTTCACTTTCAACAGGACTTTCAGAATGAGAGGGAATGGGAGAAAGGTGTAAAGAACACCCTTGTCCCATGAGAGGAGAGCGTCCCCCATGGAGTTCCATCCAATCCCAGCTCTGGAAGAGTACAGTGGGCATTTCTTGTTCTGGCAAGTAGCAAACAGATCTACTGTTGGTGCCCGCCATTGTTGGAATATGTCATTTAGGACCCTCGAATCTACTTCCCATTTATGGTCGAGTGGGAACTTGTGACTGAAATTGTCCACTGCCGTGTTGAGTATTCCTGGCAGGTAAGCCTCCGATATTAAAACCTTGTCGGAAATGTACCATTCCATAACTTCCACTCTGACGGTTTATGTAATATATAACCCTTCTGCCAGGTGTAGCCAGGAGAAGCCACAGCCAGGTTCAGTATCTAGGGGTTCCTTTTCAACAACACAACACAGAACCGGCTCGAGCCCCCACCCAGTAACCTGGAAACACCACCCCATGGTGCCTCTGAGAGGCAATACTTGCCTACTAGCAAGCACAGAGTCTGATTGTAAAAAAGAAAATTTTAATGAAAGGAGGGAAGTCACCTGACATTAATTAAGGAAAATGCCACAAACAGGATTCATAGTCATAAAACTGTGAGCAGGACACCCACCCCAGAGTGCATAGGGGCAGTACCTTCCGCCTCATGTTCTTGAGTTCCACAACCAAAAATTCCTTTTTCTGTGCCTCTCTCTGCTCCCTCACCATACCCCACTCACAGTGGTTGTCCATGGTCAGTGAGGATCAAGGGTTCAGAGGTGCATCTGTGCGAGTTCACACAGAGGAAGAAGGTACCTTGCTTGTTCAGCCATCTGATTGCTTGCTCTTGCTGGCTGCCTCGCCAGCTGTGGTTCCTGTGCACTGGCTGCCTTGCCAGCCGCTCTTTCGCTGCTCCCACAGACTACTCCTGCCAGCCAACTGCTTGCCACTCCCGCCGGCCAACTGTCAGTAACCTTCTGCTGCCACCTGCCTCTGTGCTGTGACCTTTTCAGGTCAGTCTCTTAGTGATTGTCAGCTCTTAGTGATTTTCAGCTTTTAGCAGGCTTGGCAGAAATGCTATCCCACCACAAGGGATTTCAGCTTGAATTTAAGCACTTAAAATAACAAAGGCTCCTAATGGAGCCTATTTAGCTCTAACTTTTAACAGAGGGGATGAACAGGTTAAACCAGACTGGGGACCCTTAGGGAGAGTCCCTACCTCCTGGCTGGGACACCTGGACCCACTCCTTTTACTTTCACAAGGGTCTGGCATTCAAGCCCCTGGCTCAATGAGGTCCTTGCAGCTGAGGGTGACCTCCTCATCTGGGACAAGCAAAGCACAGTTCTGCTCCCCTTTATTTATGCAATAAAGACAACAACATTGTTAACAACATTTCACTACCCCTGTATTCAGTACTGAAGTGATTTGTAAGCCAACACCAGCCAAAGTTGATCACTTTGAGCAACACCGCTCTATCTGCTGGATATCTTGGCAAAGTAGGTGTGTTCATGTAAATACAGTTTGCTCCTGAAGTCTCTCCCCCTCCCATCTAGTTATCAGGGGAGAACTCATTCAGACCCTGCTTACAAATACATGCAGACCACATTGTCCATCATGACTTTTGTGTGCATGTCTTTGATCAGCAGGAGGAAATGAACATATGCATTTCTGACATTTCTGAGTTCGAGCAGTTTGATGTGAAGGTGCATCTCAAATGAAGACCATCTGCCCTACACCATGAGATCATTGAGATGTGCACCCCATCCTATGAGGGATGTACTGGTAGTGAGGATCAATGAAGGGGGAAGCTGAACAAATGGGACCCTGCATATATGTTCACTGGGTCTTTCCACCAGCCAAAGGACTGTTTGACCTTGGTGGGCATCAATAATAATTTGTCTATACTGTCTCTGTTTGGCCAGTAAACTGAACTGAACCAGGCTTGAAGGCATCTAATGTGTAGTCTGTCTGTATAACCAATGTGCCCACGGCCACATGCCATAGAAGGTGAAGGCAATGTCTGGCCAAAATCTGGGGACTGGATTGTATTGTCTCTACCAGTGTAGAGAGACTGAGGAAACTGAAGTGAGAGGAGCACCTTTGCCTAAATGGAGTCAAGGTTGGCTCCTATGAATTCCAGTCTTTGCATCAATGTTAATGTTGACTTTTGTATGTTGATTTGTAGGCCCAGATTCTGGAACAGATTCAGTGTAGTCTGGGTGACTCGCTGAGCTTTGATGAAAGAATGTGCCCAGGTAAGGATAAATCATGATGCCCTGAGAGGGTAAGGGGCCACCACTACCAAGAGGACATTGGAGAATACCATGGGGGCCAACGAGAGGATGAAGAGAAGCACTCTATACTGGTAGTGGTCCTGGCCTACCGTGAATCTGAAGTAATGACTGTAACTCGATATGATGGAAATGTGTAAATATGCATACTGAAGGTCAAGGGCCGAGAACCAATCTTCTTTCTCTAATGCTGGAATAATTATTGATAGGGAGACCATCTTGAACTTCTGCACCTTAGTACTGCTGTTAAGCACTCTGAGCTCCAGTATGGGTCTCCACCCTCCCCTTTTCTTTGGAATTAGGAAGTAGTGAGAGTAGAAGCCTCTGCCGGCTTCTTCCTCTATGGCTTGTAAGATCTCTGTGATGAATACTGAGGTGTATATTGTGATTATTGGGGCTTGAATGGTGGCTGAGGGCTGTACTTTCTTTTGTAAACTGGTGTATAGATCCTTATGGATCAAAGAGTTGTCCTAGAATCCTTCAACATGTGAAAAGAAGCGTCAGTCTACTTGGCAAATAACTTCGTCCCTTCAAAAGGAGGGTCCTCCACTGTAGTTTGGACATCTTTAGGGAAGCTGGACAAATATAATATATGGAGATATACCTATCTCATAGAGCTGGAAAGGACCCCGAAGGGTCATCGAGTCCAGCCCCCTGCCTTCACTAGCAGGACCAGTTTTGCCCCAAGTGGCCCCCTCAAGGATTGAATTCACAACCCTGGGTTTAGCAGGCCAATGCTCAAACCACTGAGCTATCCCTGAGCTAAATATAGCCACAAAGTCCATCTTATAATAATGGCCATGGAAATCAAGCATTCCGCTGTCTCAGCCACATCTAGCATGGACTGGAGGGACATTTTAGCTACCAGTTGCTCCTCATTGACTATGGTCTTGAATTGGTACTTATGAGAGTCAAGTAGTTCTTCAATAAAGGAACTGAGTTTTGTGTAGTTCCGGTAGTTGTATTTTGCCAGCAAGGCTTGGTAATTTGCTTCATTGAACTGGAGGATGGCTGATGAATATGCCTTCCTGCCAAACAGATCCAAACATTTCCAGTCCTCATCATAAGGGGTGGATTTAAACTGGTGCTGGCAGCCCCTCGAGTTAACTGTGTCCACAATGATGGAATTGAGAGGTGGGGAGGAAAAGAGAAGTTTGTCCTTTGCTGGCCCATAATACTTTTTTTCCTCCCACTTGCACATTGGCAGGACTGACACAGTGGTCTGCCATATGTCTTTGGCGAGGTTCAGGAGTGCCTTATTAATTGGGAGGGCCACTCTAGAAGAGGTAGGGGAATGTAAAATGTCTACCAGTTTGTGGTGAGACTCAGTCACTTCCTGCAATGGTATTTGCAGGTCTTCTGGCACCCTCTGTGCTAGGTCCTGGAATGATTTGAAATCAGCCATTGATAGCGGAGGGGACATCACCACCTCATCTGGTGAGAACAATGAGAAATGGTCTTGAGGAGTGACTTCCTCCTCTATCTCTGTCTCAACTTCCTCTCCTGGCTACTCAGGGGATTCCAAAGCCCTTGAAGCCACGACTGAAGGAGGGTGTCTCCTTGTCTGCTTGTATGCCATGCTAGGGGCCTGGGAAGCTTGCTGTCTCTGAGCCTGCCAAGGGTCCCATTATGGTCATTGTCGGTATGGGGCCAGTGGTGGTACTATAGTTGGCCAAACCAGGGAGGCTGAGGGTTGGGTAGACGATATACCTGGTGTCCATAGTGAAATTGGGCCCCATATGGCAAGTGAGAAAAGTGTTGGGAACCCATGTCCTCTCCCTCACTTTCCAACTCTGATGATGTGAAAGGCAGTGTGAGCCAGGGAGTTGTTGGAGAGTCCAGTGCTTTGGGTGAACTCGGTACTGGGCCCCTGTACTGAGTAGGGTCAAGTCTGCTGTGTCAGACATCAAAAGATCCGTCGCACACCGGAAATCCACTGGTGTGAATGGCGTCAGTACTGGTGGTGGTTGTCAGTGTTGGTAGGCTTGTACCGATGGATTCGGAGATGCAGACTTTGCTGTACCAGGGTCTGGGCCAGTGTCCGTACTGACAGAGCCTTCTGCGGGGTGTATCTTCTATGCCTTTCATACTCCCGTTGTACCAGTACTTCTTTGCCCACGCTCATCAGGCCTTTGGACAGTCCAACTTCCTCTGTTGGTTCGCTACAGCACATGCCCTGGTTACCAGTTTTAGGTGGCTTCAGTGTTGTCGGCACCAATGATACTGATGGAGCCAGAGATCACTTTTGGCTTGATTAGACCTTGCTACAGGGGCTCACAGACATTTTCTTAGTATTCTTGAGTGAATGGCTAGACTCCCTGGGCTCACCTCCATTCAAAGTAGAAGATTGTGGTGAGAGTTCCCGACGGGACTCTGGGGGTTGATGGGCTGACTCCAGGAGCAGGAGTTTGAGTCTTAACTCTCTGTCTTTCCTAGACTTTAGTTTCAGTGGTTGGCACCAGCCATACTTTGTGGATTGGGCTTTTCTCCCAGACAGTGAATGCACTGAGTGTCCGTTAGTCACTGGAATAGATTCCTGGCAACTCAAGCACATTTTGAAGCACAGGGAGCCGGGCATACCTTTGTCCAGCATACTGGATGAGAGGCAAATCCTTTCTTCTTTCGTTTTTCTTTCTTTCTTTCTTTTTTTTGGCACGGCCAACAAAATACAAAGGTGGTAAAGAAAAAAAGCTTCAAGGGAAGCTAAAAATTAACACATCTAAAGGGAGCTAATGAGCCATGAATGGACAGCTCTAGCTCCATCTCTAGCCAGGGGTGGTTGAGAAGGAACTGAGGATGGATTGCCCATGCAGGCTGGCTAGCCTTGTAGCAGGTGAGGAGCAGCGCATGCACAGGTGGGAGGACTGCTACAAAAATTCTGTGATCAGCGGTCCAGGGACTCAGACACACCTACAGTGGAGCACCCATAGGGACACTACTCGAAGAAGAAGCAGACTAAACAACTGCTTAGGGCCCCGGGAAGCTCAAGTATGTGTTGTGTGTTTGTGTCGGGGGGGGGGAGGGGAGGGAGGAATATTCCTGCTTAGGCCCACAATGGGCTATAGCACTGCCTCTGCTGCTAACTACTATTTGTGAAGTTCTGTCTACACAAGTGTAAAATGTTAAAGTCAATGTTGGCAGCGATGGAAATAGAATTTGTGATCTCCTGTCTCTCTGGCTTATGCTCAACACAACAAACAATGGCTTAGATCAGTGTTTCTCAAACTGGGGCCGCTGCTTGTGTAGGGAAAGCCCCTGGCGGGCCGGGCCGGTTTGTTTACCAGCCTCTCCGCAGGTCCGGCCGATCGCAGCTCCCACTGGCCGCGGTTCGCTGCTCCAGGCCAATGGGAGCTGCTGGAAGTGGCGCGGGCCGAGGGACATACTGGCCACTGCTTCCAGCAGCTCCCATTGGCCTGCAGCGGCGAACCGCGGCCAATGGGAGCCGCGATCGGCCGGACCTGCGGACGGGGCAGGTAAACAAATTCCCTACACAAGCGGTGGCCCCAGTTTGAGAAACACTGGCTTAGATGATATGCTGCTGTACTGCCCCAGGAGCAGTCAAGAAAAGAAACTGACTGAAAAATCACAGCTCTTTCACTGTCCCCACCTTGAACTGGGGAGGGAGTAAGTGGCTTCACTCCTTTTTTTGTGGAGTATCTTACATTCTCCCCAGGCCCACAATGTGCCCAGCCAGCTAAACTGTTGTGCAAGGAAGGGGCTGGATTTAATCTCCCACTACTGCCACCACTTGCTCAGAGGGGGAAGTAAGTCTCTGCATTCTCCCCATGCACTGGGGCCAAAGTCTCAACCTGCATGGGGTTGAATAGAGAAGTAGAGGGTGAGCTTTTCTCCCCAGTTCTCCGCTCTGCAGCTGGCCAACAGCTGTGGCAATCCAGCTCCATACAATTTTGAGAAAGCTCCTTCTTCAGTAGCTACTTTTCCAAATGTTTGTTAATGTTAATTTTTTCCCTATTGTGGATTTCTGAATTTTCAGAAGTATCCAGAACAGGGGAAAATATTTCACACAAAATTGTCAAAACTAATAAAATAAATTAAATTGCTCCAATTTCTCAGAAGTTTCACTAAGTCAAAAACCAGGCTGATTTCACTTATATAACAAGCTAGTTTGCAATGAATAATTCATCCTGTTCTACCCAAAAAAAATTACACTTTTAGTCTAAGAAAATGGTTAACTTGTTATCTAGTTACCCTACTTGACCCCAATTTCTTCCCAACTTCTGTTGGAAGCATCAACAAACAATAAAGACTGCACTAAAATTTTAGCTTACCAGATTATTTGGGATAGATGTGACATAGGAATGGGAACTGCCAGTAACTTGCTAAATAAAAGTGAAACAAGCCAAATTAAAAAAAAAAAAAAAGCTTCCCAACTATAGATGGACAGAGAGAGAAAAAAATTCTGTAAGCATTCCAAATATCTTCCATTTTCACAACAAATACTCCTTCCAAACCATGACTGACAGCACCACTTAATCATTGCCTCTAAACTCTTATCTATTTAACTGCCCAATCATTGTTTCAGGGTTTACTTGCTGTTAGCTCCTGCCCCACTGCAGTAAGTAACATATGCCCATACCTGCCTGAATTACAGGTATAGTGGCATAGCAGGTCAGTGGCAAAACCAGGATCAGAACCCAAGTCTCCTGAGTCCCAGGTCAGTGTTCGCTAAGCCACACTGCCTCCTGTGTTCTCAAGTAAAACATAACAGCTTATCTTCAATAATATATAAGGTGGTGATTTTTTAAAATTTAAAATTCTAATAACCAAATATATTCAACCTAAGCTCTATTAAATTGAATGTAAACCTCCTTTTCCATTCCACTCCAGGGAGGCAGTATGAACTACTAGATTCTGTTCCTGGCCCCACCAGTGGCCTGCTGGGTGATCCTGGACAACACACTCTACCACTCTGTACCTCAGTTTTCCCCATTGTGAAGTGGGGATAATGATTCCTACCTCCTTTGTAAAATGTTTTGAGTTCTGCAGATGAAAAGCACTACATAAGAGCCAGGTATTATGTTTTCCATAGTATCTCTTGTAACTTTATTACTGATCATTCCCTTTTCAGTTGTAACTTTTTATCCTGTTCTGTAGACATGAGTTCATGAATTTAAGAGAAATCAACTTTCAAGTCTGCATCCCTAGACTCATTAACACTCAATAAACAATGCTCAAAGAATTAAAGTGGGAGACAAGCAGGAATGAAAACATTTTCTTTCCAAGAGATTCACTATCTAATTTCAGTGAGTCTTTCAGCCATTATTTTTCTCTCTTAATCATGCTCTCTTGGCATTTTTCAATTTGAACATACCTATATCTTTCTTTTTTTTTTTTTTTTTGCCTAATGAACCTTAGAGATGAACCGCTATGCAATTTTTAAAAGACACATATTTTCTAAATCATCTGGTTGGTTTGGGTAACCGGAGTCAATTTAATTTGTATAAAGCAGATCTTTACTATTGGGATTTTCCTCTGCAGTCTTAATTTCCCTGCAGGGCTTTTAAACCCTTGATGATTTTTTTTAAATTAAGAATTATGTACCTAAAGCCAAAAGATTTACTAGTCAGAGAGAGCTGCTGCCCAAAGAATTGACAGACTTTTAAGAACCAGTGTAGGAAAGAGGAAATATCAGTCCTGCATAAGACTGGGAGGCTGAAAATGGAATAGGGAAGCTGCATAAAATAGGTTTACTGCATTGATATACAGTGGTCTTCATTAAAACGTCAAAATTTGCCAACAGTACACCACAGTACCGATGAAACTAAAGTTATTTCCTCTGCTAAATACAGGAAAACTCTGCCGTATAAAAGAAACCACAATGTAACATGGTAATTGTTGGCATATGCTGTGACTACTATACTAATGTGTTTATAGGCGGACTTCTTCTTGTCCTAGAAAGAAAGGCGGTCAACAAACAATGAAAAACTAATGCAGGGAGAAGAGAAATCAGAAGCCACGGACCCTGAGGTGTGTGTAATAGAATAGCAAGAAAAGGAAGCTAGAAGAAATGTAATGATAAATATAATAAAAAATAAGCTTTAGTGGAGTGTTCTTCACAGAAATATGGATAAGTATTGCTCTTTGTATAACATAAGTAGTGACCTGCAAACTAGGTCAGGGTCTGACAAATGTTACATTAGTGGAGAACAACTGGAGGAAAATAACACGCGATGCCTCTAAACCAAAAGCAAACAGCTGATGAAGCCATTCAAGCAACCTCATCATCATCTCTCTGTGGACTTGACCTTGGAAACAAATCTGATGGCCCCATGTGCCCTAATCTTCTTGTTTATCTTCTGTGACAGTCTGAAAATCAAAAATGAGCCTTTTCCTTGACTGGCTTTACAAAATGCTTCTTTATCCACTATAGTGTCAGAATGCTGTATTCCATTCTTTTTTCCTCATTATAAGTTCCACTGTGTCCAATCAGTGCTTATCAAGATGAAGATTCATTCCGGGCACATATTTGAAGAAATAATTAAGCACATAACTTCAAAAAATATACATACTACATATTCTGCACACAGCTCAGAAGACTGGATTGTCAGACACAAAAATTTTTTAGAAGGGATATTTTGAAACTGTTCAATTCACAGAGCTCCCATTGATGTTAGCAGAGTTTTAAGGAAGGAATGAGTAGAGAGTATGTTCCTCACAATATTAAAATGATCTCTAGTCCAGTGAACTAAAATAAATACTAGGGCTCCACCATAAATTCTAGTGATTTTGTCAACCCGGGGCCTGTTTTTTGTGGGAATATTTTTTTTTTTTTCTGTACAACTATGCACTTTCATTTTTAATGGGCAATACAGCATTTTCTGGAAGACTGAATTCATCCATAAATATGAGTCATTTCTGAGTTTAATGACCATAATGAGCCTCAAGACAATAAACACGAGTGAGCAATTGTACATTCTGTTAGTTGATCTCTTTTTTTGGGATTCCCCACCCCCTTTTCTCGTCCCTGCAGAAGAAACTTAGTCTTTTTGGATAGAGTAGATACCATTGCATGGATCAGAGACCGAGGTCACAAAGACACTGTCTTCAGATGGATGTCTCTACAGTTGTAAATAAGCAAGTTACAGATCTTATCTCCTGTCCAATAGCTCACATGCTGAAGAAGCCAGCCTAATGGGTGAATCTACATTTGGAAGCATAATACCACCTTCAAAACCGTATGTCCTTCTCCTTCTCTTTAGATTGCAAAGCACACAGGATAATCTTTGCCCGCATACATTGCTGCAAAAACAATTAACTGACTCAGCATTGTATAACATTATAGGAAATGTATATTGTCTTTTGTTCCCTTTGTAAACCAACAGCTCTTTGTTGGAATACAAGAGCTTTTGTGATGAAGAAACAATACCTTGATATTCCAAAGCTCCCACTGGACTTGCTGAAAGAAAGGTATCATGGCAATGAAAAAATATTTTCCTACAAAGTGGGATCTCTTCAAAGTACACAAGTGTACTTAGTTCTTCTGTTTTATGTGAAAGCTGTTCATTGTTTGCAGTTTTTGGACTGAGTAAGGTCGTTCACAGTGCCACGCAGGTATAGAATTATATACTTTCTACAAAGCATCCAGTGTCCTTCACAACACAACACATCAGTGTCTCTTAACAAACACAATTGTCACCAGAAGTGAGATGATGGGTCAAAGTTGATGTTTATGTTTTGTGAAGCATGTCTTGTTGGCATACAAGCACCACCTCTAGGGGCCAATTCTGCAAAATTGCACTCCCGTAACTTCCCTTATGTGAGTAACCTCATGGAAAGCATGTGGGGTAATGCTTCCAAGATCAGGCCCTTAAACTAGAGATGAAACCAAGCTGCCCAGTTCAGGTCCATGTGGCTCTAAACTGTCACTAAGATTGAGGCTGTGTGAAGAGTTTTGGCTTATCTCTAGTAGAAGCCAAAAGGTTAATAAAAAGGGATGATACACAATCTACTTTCTCTCTCCTCCTTTTCTTCTGCTTTTCTAATTCTTCCTGTCTTTTGTTTTATTGTCTTGTCTTCTCAGTCTATCTAGTCTTAAATTTGGTTAGCTAACTTCACTAGTATTTTTTCCATAGAAAGTGCTTCACTTAATCTGTTAACAAAACGTAATCAAAGCAGTTTCTCTGTTTTGATTCTTCATTGTTTATTACTGAAAACATTGGCACGAAAACAAGGTCTTTGCTTGGTAGAAGGAATGCAGCCAGTACTCATTGGAACATTTGTCATGTTGTCTGTGGCATCATATTTGCTTGCTTTCCCTATATTCCCCAAGATCAACAGGAGGTTTCTGCTGCTTTTTAACACAGAACATACATTTTTCTTTCATCCCACTTCCATTTACTCTTGCCATGCACCCTACTACTCTGTTTTCCCTCCATTGCCTTCCCTATAATTTCTAATAATTCAGTGCTGACCTTTTCATTGGGGGTAGAAAATCTTGATACACTATTTCAGAAAACTAACCAATTTCCACAATTTGTGCCATTATAACACTAAACTGGTTGTCTTCCTTGCTGCCCACATATACCACAGTCATCTTTTCCTAAAACTTTTTAGCAACCCTTTATGGTGGTCCTTCTAGACATTTCACTAGCAAATGCAAGATGTTGAGATAAGACAATTTTTGGCATCATTGCTAGAATTCCTTGAGTAAATGCCCAGCAAACGATGTGCAGTTAGTTCTAAAGTGATGGAAGAAACCAAGCCAGACCTCTCGTGTGTTGTAGCTCATTGGTTTTCACATCTAAGGAAGACTTCAATCTACCAATACCTCTTATGTTGACTTCTTTCCAGAAAAGATTATTGAACAGGCATTTCAGAAAAAAAAAATACAGAAGCAACAACTAAATGACAATACTGAGGTCTTATTGAGAGACACTGAAAAGAATATAAAAAAACTTGTATTTTGGGATCTGAAAAGCAGTCTCATCTAGTACTCCTGAGGTTTTTTAAAAAACACAAAAACAAAACCAAAAAACCTTGTTCCATTGAAACCCATTGTGTTTGGACAGGTAATAGATGGTCTTCCCCTCAGTATTCTGACTCCTGTGGCTAATAAAAAGAACCTGAATTCTCCTCTGCTGAGGTCCCAAATTAATTCTTCATTGGTTCAAAAATTTATTCCAGCATCTACATCCGCCATCTGAGCTCAAGCTGTTCAAGTGTCAATTTTATCTTGCTTGTAAGACGTTGACTGCTGTGAGAAATTGATATTTAGTTGTATACCTAGGAAGGTATAATACTGGGAATATAACCAATTGTACTGATGAAATATAACTGGACAAGGCTGTTCAGCATTGCCAAATTGTTGCAGTCTCCTATTTTGAATACTGGTTAATGATTTTCTTTATCATCTGATTTGCAAACATTTAGGGAAATGAATGGTCTCATATATTTTGAGGGAGCTTTCCAAAGGCACAAAAGAGGATTTAGGTTCCCAATACTGCTACTGGAAAATTGGTGAGAGTTCAGTGTCTAATTCAGGGATTGGCAACCTTTGGCACACGGCGGCCAGCACATCCCTTGGCCTGCGCCGCTTCCCGCAGCCCCCATTGGCCTGGGACGGCGAACCACGGCCAGTGGGAGCTGCGATCGGCCGAACCTGCGGGCCAAAGGTTGTTCTAGTGAACAAGCTTAACTAGTGAGAAAACTCATGAAAAGGTAATGTAAGTTTGAATGCACATTCACCAAAAGCAATTGCATAAGCAGCCAAAAACTGTGAATTTCAAATATGCAATTCAAAATTGCGCTTCAAAAATGTACTAAAACATGCAATTCAAAATTCACACCAAAGGAAATGCAGTTATTTGCAGAAGACCAACACTAAGTAGGTCTTAATTGGATGTCAAATGGGGTCAGATTTTCAAAGGAATTAGTTGCCTAAAAATTCCGATTGACACAAGTAGGATTTCCATCAGCACCTTAGCAGTTTAGATGCCTAACTCCCACTGATTTCAGAGACAACTTGTTAAAACTAAAAAACAGGCAATATTTATCTAATAGATTATTCAATGCAAATTATTTGCCAAGGTTGATTCACAAGCTTGGCAATGCCACAAGTAAGATGGAGTAACCATAAGACTCCACATTCCTATTGGTCTTTTAATCAAAACCAAAACATACCTATTTACAAAGAAAAATGCTCCCTCATTTTTAAATGGAAATTTAAGATAACATTGTAATGGTCTAAAAAAGAATTCAAGACCACCTTCTCTGATATTTTCTGCTTATCTTATACTGTCTCCCATTAAAGGGGAAGACAGAAAATGAAGTTAAGTTTCAACTGCCTGTACAATCACCATCTGATTGAAATATTGATAAAGGCCCCAAACAAAGAAAAAGGAGTCATGACCTAAAATGTTTAGGATGAAATCCTGGACCAATTTAAAGTCAATTACAGATTTCCCATTGACTTCAATGGGTCCAGCATCTCACCCCAATATTTATTTTGTGTGTATATCTATATCTATCTATCTATATATACAGGCTGTCAAGAGATTAGAAAAATTAATCCTGATTATCATGCAATTAAAAAAGATTAATCACAATTAATCACACAATTAATTGTCCTGTAAAACAACAGAATACCATTTATTTAAATATTTTTGGATGTTTTCAAATATATTGATTTCAATTACAACACAGAATACAAAGTGTCCAATGCTCACTTTATATTTATTTTTATTACAAATATTTGCACTGTAAAAAAAACAAAAGAAATAGTATTTTTCAATTCACCTATAACAAGTACTGTAGTAAGCGACAAAGAGTCCTGTGGCACCTTATAGACTAACAGACGTATTGGAGCATAAGCTTTCGTGGGTGAATACCCATTTCGTCAGATGCATGTGGGTATTCACCCACGAAAGCTTATGCTCCAATATGTCTGTTAGTCTATAAGGTGCCACAAGACTCTTTGTCGCTTTTTACAGATCCAGACTAACACGGCTACCCCTCTGATACTTAAGTACTGTAGTGCAATTTCTTTATCATGAAAGTTGAATTTACAAATGTAGAATTATATACAAATGTAAAATTTTAGATCCTACAAGTCCATTCAGTCCTGCTTCTTGTTCAGCCAATCACTCAGACAAACAAGTTTGTTTACATTTGCAGGAGATAATACTGCCCGCTTTTTGTTTACAATGTCACCTGAAAATGAGAATAGTCTTTTGCATGGCACTGTTGTAGCTGGCATCACAAGATAGTTGCGTGGCAGATGCTTTAATTCATATGTCCCTTCATTGCTTCAACCACCATCCCAGAGGACATGCTGATGATGGGTTCTGCTTGATAATGATCCAAAGCAGTGCAGACCGACACATGTTCATTTTCATCATCTGACTCAGATGCCACCAACAGAAGATTGATTTTCTTTTTTGGTGGTTCAGGTTCTGTAGTTTCCGCATTGGAGTGTTGCACTTTTAAGACTTCTGAAAGCATTATCCACACCTTGTCCCTCTCAGGTTTTGGAAGTCATTTCAGATTCTTAAACATTGGGTTGAGTGCGATAGCTATCCTTACAAATCTCACATTGGTACCTGTAGCGGGGTGGTCACCCGCTTGTGCCCTAAGGGGCTTAGAACAGCCCTGGCAAGAGCTGCAGCTCTAAAAGCTGCTAGGCTGATTGGGGAAGCAGCCGCAGCTGGGCCACACCCCAATCAGGCCTCAGCTGGCCGTATATAAGAGGCTGTGAGCCAGAAGCCCAAACAGTCTCTCTCTGCCTTCAGAGAGAGAAGAGCCTGGCTGCTGGGAAACTCAGGGTGCCTAGAGTGAGGCAGGGCTGGGGAAAGGCCAGAGGGGCTGGGGAGCTCCAGGCTGGCAACTCCCCAGGCCGCAGGGCCTTGTTCAAGGCCCCAGAAAGGCACTGGGTTCCAGAGAGGGGCAGCAGGTCCAGACCCAACCCTGCCTATGATGAGTGGCTTATACTGCAGTCTGCCCCAGGGCATGGGGGCTAGTTGGTGACTGGCAGTAGCCTACGACTGAGGCAAGGTGGGGATAGTAGGTGGGGGGTTCCCCTGGGAGGGGGGAGACCCAGTGAAAGGGGTACCAGGGTCCTGGGAGGGACACGGGCCAGGCGCAAGCCGGATCACCAGCCTGCAGGGGGCGCTCCAGATGCTGGAACAAGCTAATTCCCCAGATGACCAGCAGGAGGCGCCGCAGGGGTGAGTCCGCGCTCGCTTACAGTACCTTCTTTGCGTTTTGTCACATCTGCAGCGAATGTGTTCTTAAAACAAACAGGTGCTGAATAATCATCTGGGACTGCTATAACATGAAATATATGGCAGAATGTTGGTAAAACAGAGCCGGAGACATACAATTCTCCCACAAGGAGTTCAGTCACAAATGTAATTAATGCATTATTTATTTTAACGAGAGTCATCAGTATGGAAGCATATTCTCTGGAATGGTGGCCGAAGCATAGAATTATAGAATCATAGAATATAGGGTTGGAAGGGACCTCAGGAGGTCATCTAGTGCAACCCTCTGCTCAAAGCAGGACCAATCCCCAACTAAATCATCCCAGCCAGGGCTTTGTCAAGCCTGACCTTAAAAACTTATAAGGAAGCAGATTCCACCACCTCCCTAGGTAACCCATTCCAGTGCTTCACCACCCTTCTAGTGAAAAAGTTTTTCCTAATATCCAATCTAAACCTCCCCCATTGCAACTTGAGACCATTACTCCTGTCATCTGGTACCACTGAGAACAGTCTAGATCCATCCTCTTTGGAACCTCCTTTCAGGTAGTTGAAAGAAGCTATCAAATCCCCCCTCATTCTTCTCTTCTGCAGACTAAACAATCCCAGTTCCCTCAGCCTCTCCTCATAAGTCATGTGCTCCAGCCCCCTAATCATTTTTGTTGCCCTCTGCTGGACTCTTTCCAATTTTTCCACATCCTTCTTGTACTGTGGGGCCCAAAACTGGACACAGTACTCCAGGTGAGGCCTCACCAATGTCGAATAGAGGGGAATGATCATGTCCCTTGATCTACTGGCAATGCCCCTACTTATACAGCCCAAAATGTCATTATCCTTCTTGGCAACAAGGGCACACTGTTGACTTATATCCAGCTTCTTGTCCACTGTAACCCCTAGGTCCTTTTCTGCAGAACTGCTGCCTAGCCATTCGGTCCCTAGTCTGTAGCAGTGCATGGGATTCTTCCATCCTAAGTGCAGGACTCTGCACTTGTCCTTGTTGAACCTCATCAGATTTATTTTGGCCCGATCCTCTAATTTGTCTAGGTCCCTCTGTATCCTATCCCTACCCTCCAGCATATCTACCCTTCCTCCCAGTTTAGTGTCATCTGCAAACTTGCTGATGGTGCAGTCCACGCCTTCCTCCAGATCATTAATGAAGATATTGAGCAAAACCGGCCCCAGGACCGACCCTTGGGGCACTCCGCTTGATACCGGCTGCCAACTAGACATGGAGCCATTGATCAGTACCCGTTGAGCCTGACGATCTAGCCAGTTTTCTATCCACCTTATAGTCCATTCATCCAGCCCATACTTCTTTAACTTGCCGGAAAGAATACTGTGGGAGACCATATCAAAAGCTTTGCTAAAGTCAAGGAATAACACGTCCACTGCTTTCCCCTCATCAACAGAGCCAGTTCTCTCATCATAGTAGGCAATTAGGTTATTCAGGCATGATTTGCCCTTGGTAAATCCATGCTGACTGTTCCTGATCACTTTCCTCTCCTCTAAGTACTTCAGAATTGATTCCTTGAAGACCTGCTCCATGATTTTTCCAGGGACTGAGGTGAGGCTGACTGGCCTGTAGTTCCCCGGATCCTCCTTCTTCCCTTTTTTAAAGATGGGCACTACGTTAGCCTTTTCCCAGTCATCCGGGACCTCCCCCGATCGCCATGAGTTTTCAAAGATAATGGCCAATGGCTCTGGAATTACATCCGCCAACTCCTTTAGCACCCTCGGATGCAGCGCGTCCAGCCCCATGGACTTGTGCTCGTCCAGCTTTTCTAAATAGTCATGAACCACTTCTTTCTCCACAGAGGGCTGGTCAACTCCTCCCCATGCTGTGCTGCCCAGTGCAGTAGTCTGGGAGCTGACCTTGTTTATGAAGACAGAGGCAAAAAAAGCATTGAGTACATTATCTTTTTCTACATCCTCTGTCACTAGGTTGCCTCCCTCATTCAGTAAGGTGCCTACACTTTACTTGACCTTCTTCTTGTTGCTAACATACCTGAGGAAACCCTTCTTGTTACTCTTAACATCTCTTTCTAGCTGCAACTCCAAGTGTGATTTGGCCTTCCTGATTTCACTCCTGCATGCCTGAGCAATATTTTTATACTCCTCTCTGGTCATTTGTCCAATCTTTCAATTCTTGTAAGCTTCTTTCTTGTGTTTAAGATCAGCAAGGATTTCACTGTTAAGTCAAGCTGGTCGCCTGCCATATTTACTATTCTTTCTACACATCGGGATGTTTTTTTCCTGCAACCTCAATAAGGATTCTTTAAAATACAGCCAGCTCTCCTGGACTCCTTTCCCCCTCATGTTGTTCTCCCAGGGGATCCTGCCCATCAATTCCCTGAGGGAGGCAAAGTCTGCTTTTCTGAAGTCCAGGGTCCGTATTCTGCTGCTCTCCTTTCTTCCTTGTGTCAGGATCCTGAACTCGACCATCTCATGGTCACTGCCTCGCAGGTTCCCATCCACTTTTGCTTCCCCTACTAATTCTTCCCTGTTTGTGAGCAGCAGGTCAAGAAGATCTCTACCCGTAGTTGGTTCCTCTAGCACTTGCACCAGGAAATTATCCCCTACACTTTCCAAAAACTTTCTGGATTGTCTGTGCACCGCTGTATTGCTCTCCCAGCAGATATCAGGTCTCCCATGAGAACCAGGACCTGCGATCTAGTCACTTCTGTTAGTTGCAGGAGGAAAGCCTCGTCCACCTCATCCCCCCGGTCTGGTGGTCTATAGCAGACTCCCACCACGACATCACCCTTGTTGCTCACACTTCTAAACTTAATCCAGAGACTCTCCGTTTTTTCTGCAGTTTCCTACCCGAGCTCTGAGCAGTCATACTGCTCTCTTACATACAATGCAACTCCCCCACCTTTTCTGCCCTGCCTGTCCTTCCTGAACAGTTTATATCCATCCATGACAGTACTCCAGTCATGTGAGTTATCCCACCAAATCTCTGTTATTCCAATCACATCATAATTCCTTGACTGTGCCAGGACTTCCAGTTCTCCCTGCTTGTTTCCAAGGCTTCTTGCATTTGTGTATAGGCACTTAAGATAACTTGCTGATCATCCTGTTTTCTCAGTATGAGGCAGAAGTCCTCCCCTCTTGTGCTCTCTCCTGCTCGTGCTTCCTCCCGGTATCCCACTTACCTCAGGGCTTTGGTCTCCTTCCCCCGGTGAACCTAGTTTAAAGCCCTCCTCACTAGGTTAGCCAACCTGCTTGCGAAGATGCTCTTCCCTCTCTTCGTTAGGTGGAGCCCGTCTCTGCCTAGCACTCCTCCTTCTTGGAACACCATCCCATGGTCAAAGAATCCAAAGCCTTCTCTGCGACACCACCTGCATAGCCATTCGTTGACTTCCATGATTCGACGGTCTCTACCCGGGCCTTTTCCATTCACAGGGAAGATGGATGAGAACACAACTTGCGCCTCAAACTCCTTTATCCTTCTTCCCAGAGCCACGTAGTCTCCAGTGATCTGATCAAGGTCATTCTTGGGAGTATCATTGGTGCCCATGAAGGGGCATGTGAATATTTAGCATATATGGCATCTAAATACCTTGCAATGCTGGCTAAAAAAGTGCCATGTGAACACCTGGTCTCACTTTCAGGTGACATTGTAAATAAGAAGTGGGCAGCATTATCTCCTGCAAATGTAAACAAACTTGTTTGTCTTAGTGGTTGGCTGAACTAGAAGTAGGACTGAGTGGACTTCCAGGCTCTAAAGTTTTACATTGTTTTGTTTTTGAGTGAAGTTATGTAACAAAAAAACAACAACCTACATTTGTAAGTTGCACTTTCATGATAAAGAGATTGCACTACAGTACAGGTCTGTCTCATCTTACGCTGGGGTTACGTTCCGCGGTCAGCGCGTAAAGCGAAAACAGTGTATAGTCAAAATTACATTGAGTGTAATGGCAGGCAGAATTGCCCGCACTACAGAAACAGTATTTAAATTGTTATTTTCTCTTTTTTTTTGTCTTTTTCTTGTTTTTGCCGACGGCATAAAGCTGAAATCGCACATGTTAAATGCGCCTAAGATGCGACAGACCTGTACTTGTAAGAGGTGAATAGAAAAATACTATTTCTTTTATCATTTTTACAGTGTAAATATTTGTAATAAAAATAATATAAAGTGAGCACTGTATATTTTGTATTCTATATTGTAACTGAAATCTATATATTTGAAAATGTAAAAAAAATCCCCAAAATATTTAATACGTTTCAATTGGTATTCTATTGTTTAACAGTGTGATTAAAACTGTGATTAATTTTTAAAATCACGATTAATTTTTGTGAGTTAATCGCTTGAGTTAACTGCAATTAATTGACAGCCCTAATATATATTAATCGACAGCCCTAATATATGAAGCTTTTTTCATAAATCATAAAACAAAATAAAACATCAATATTCTTTTCTCTCCCTTTGAAGATCACCTTTAAATATTGTATGTCCTCTCATGATCTCAATTTTTAACTCCTGAGCCGTTTTGGTTGTGTAGTCTTACAACAGAAGACTGGAAGACTGCTTACACATCTGTCACATTCTCCTAAAAGGCAGGTTTAAAGTCTATGCTGTATTTGTTATGCAAATTCACACTGAAATCTATGGTGATGGTGCCTCATGCCTTTCAAAATGAGTTTGCACAGTAACTTTAGCATGGGTCACGATGGCCCTCAAACATTATCCCTGGAGTGCATTTAACAGTTGGTAGTATACATACTGGAAAATATACATACAGTGAGAAAAGCAAGTTCAGTGACTTTTCTATTACCCATTTGTAGGTGAGCTGCTGATATTTTTGAAAATTATTTGTTCAATTTTTTTAATTATGTTTTCAAATAGGAAAAAAAAACCCTACTCAGGATATATCTATATTGCAATCAAACACCAGCAGCTGGCCCATGCCATCTGATTCAGGCTTGCAAGACTCAGCTTAAGGGGGTGTTTAATTGTGGTGTAGATGTTCCGGCTTGAGCTAGAGCCCAGGCTCTGATACCCTGTGAGGTGGGAGGGTCCAAGAGCTCGTGCTTCAGCTCAAGCCCATAATGTCTATACCACAATGAAAAGCTGCTTCCTCTGAGCACTGCAAGCTGGAATCAGCTGGCACAGGCCAGCTGCAGGTTTTTAATTGTAGTGTAGACATACCCTCAGCTGCTAAAATGGACTGCCTGCAAAGTAACTAACTTTTGTCAGAATTAACCCTTTCCAAACTAGAGCATAAACTACCATCTGAAACTACCAAACATGCTATTTTTCAGCATCTATATAAAAAACCTAAATAAGCACTTAATATAATATTTATTTTTTAAAATAAAGAGAGAGCCAGATACAATGGGATTTAAAATGGCTGTGAAATTTTAAATGCATTTCAAGGGGATTATAGTCAAGTGTGAAATTGAATACTGGCCCCCAGTGTCTTCAGTGTGCTGTTACTATTACAAGTTATATTTCCAGATTAAAAACTACATTAAACTAAAGCAGGGGTCGGCAACCTGAGGCACGCGGCCCTCCAGCTCCCATTGGCCGGGAACGGCGAACTGCAGCCACTGGGAGCTGTGGGGGGCCGTGCCTGCGGACGGTCAATGTAAACAAAATGTCTCATGTCCTGCCAGCGGATTACCTTGATGGACCACATGACGAAGGTTGCTGACCCCTGAACTAGAGTTAAGGTTGAGTACATATCAGTTACCTAACAGCAAAAACATTACGGGAATGTTGTGGGAGGTATTGTCAATAAAAAGGAGGACTGGAATATCATACAAGAAGATTTGAATGACCTTCAAAACTGGAGTAATAGAAATAGTTGAAACTTAATAGTGCAAAGTGCAAGGTCATACACTTAGGGACTAACAACAAACATTTTTGTATGAGGTGGTAATGTATCAGTTAAAAGCAATAGAGGAAGAGAAAGACCTGGGTGGACTGGTCAATCACAGGATGACTATCAGCCACCAATGTGATGGGCCATGAAAAATGCTAATGCAATCTAGGCTACATCAGGCAAGATCTTTCCAATAGAGATTGGAAGTGTTATTGCCATTATACCAGGCACTGAGAGGAATGGATAACCTACCTTACTAGATGAGAGTTAAGGAGCTTGGCTTGTTTAGCCTAACAAAACAGAGGATGACTGGAGATATGTTTGTTCTCTACAAATACATCAGAGGAATAAACACCAGGGATGGAAGGGAGTTATTTAAATTAAGGGCTTATGTTGGCACAAGAACAAATTGATATAAACTGGCCATCACTAAATGTAGGCTTGAAATTAAATGAGGGTTTGTAATGATCAGAAGACTGAAGTTCTGGAACAGTTTTCCAAAGGGCATAATGCGGGCAAAAAAATCTAACTTGCTTCAAGACTGAACTTGATAAATTTATGGAGGGGTATGATGAGATTTGGGTCAGATATCATTGCAGGCACTGTGATTGCTAGTAGCAAATACCTCCAACAGCCAGAGATGGATGATACCAAGCTGAGAGTGGTTGCAAGTGCTTTGGAGGATAGGATTAAAATTCAAAATGATCTGGACAAACTGGAGAAATGGTCTGAAGTAAATACGATGAAATTCAATAAGGACAAATGCAAAGTACTCCACTTAGGAAGGAACAATCAGTTGCACACATACAAAATGGGAAATGACTGCCTGGGAAGGAGTACTGTGGAAAGGGATCTGAGGGCCATAGTGGATCATAAGCGAAATATGAGTCAACAGTGTAACGCTGCTGCAAAAAAAGCAAACATCATTCTGGGATGTATTAGCAGGAGTATTGTAAGCAAGACACAAGAAGTAATTCTTCTGCTCTACTCCACGCTGATTAGGTCTCAACTGGAGTATTGTGTCCAGTTCTGGGTGCCACATTTCAGGAAAGATGTGGACAAATTGGAGAAAGTTCAGAGAAGAGCAACAAAAATGATTAAAGGTCTAGAAAACATGATCTATCGGGGAAGATTTAAAAAATTGGGTTTGTTTAGTCTAGAGAAGAGAAGACTGAGAGGGGGCATGATAACAGTTTTCAAGTACATAAAAGGTTGTTATAAGGAGGAGGGAGAAAAATTGTTCTTCTTAACCTCTGAGGATAGGACAAGAAGCAATGGGCTTAAATTGCAGCAAGGGCGGTTTAGGTTGGACATTAGGAAAAACTTCCTGTCAGGGTGGTTAAGCACTGGAATAAATTGCCTAGGGAGGTTGTGGAATCTCTATCATTGGGGATTTTTAAGAGCAGGTTGGACAAACACCTGTCAGGGATGGTCTAGATAATACTTAGTCCTGCCTTGAGTGCAGGGGACTGGACTAGATGACCTCTCGAGGTTCCTTCCAGTTCTATGATTCTATGATTCTAATAGATGGGGTGGGCTCTGAGTTACTGCAGAGAATTATTTCCCAAGTGTCTGGCTGGTGGCTCTTGCGCCCATGCTCAGAGTCTAACTATCCCCATGTGTGGTGCTGGGAAAGGATTTTCTTCCAGGTCAGATTGGCAGAGACCCTGGGCGTGCAGGTGGTTGCCTTTCTCTGGAGTGTGGGACATGGGTCACGTGCTGGTTTGAACTAGAGTAAATGGTGGGTTCTCTGTAATTTGAAGCCTTTAAAATGGGATTTGAGGACTTCAGTAGCTCGGCCAGAGGTTATGGATCTACTACAGGAGAGAGTGGGTGATGTTCTGAGGCTTGCGATATGCCAGAGGTCAGACTAGATGATCATGATGGTCCCTTCTGTCCTTAAAGTACATGAGTTTGAGACTATATTGGAATTATCCCCAAAACAAGTATTAAAAATTCAGAGTTAAGGTTAAACGTAAAAGAAATCCAAACACGTCTTCAAATACACAGTTAGGGCACCCAAGCAATCTTAACTCTGAGCTCTAGGGACACTAACCATACAATTATGATTAGTGCATAATAGTGTTTGTGGTCCCAGGTTAGATTACATTGATTTTAAAGACATTTGATTTTCTCATGTTTTTTCACTGCGTCATTACACAAAGAAATTAAGGTTGTTTGGGTGGCCTAACTGCATTTCCATATCCCGTGCATGCATACACCAGAGGTAACAAATCCACCCAAGCTGGCCTGATGTATGTTTTTTCATTGAATCATTTCCTTGCTTTCCTCTAGATGTCTTCTACATGCTTTTATGGGATGCTTTGTATTAATGAACTCTAAAACATTTTTTGTGGTCCCAGAGTTCTATCCATTTCCCGCTCCTGTTTTGTATCCTAAAAAGCAGGTTGACAACAGATATTATAAAACAATTAAAGAGTAATAAAAAAGACATTTCCTTCACAGGAATTCATTGTTAAAGCAGAGAGTACTTTTTGTGGTTTCTAGGTAAAAATTTCCCATTACTCTCCCAATCTTCTTTATGATTCTCCTAGAACACCAGAGTATCATGACTCTTGACCTAATTATTTGATAATGACAAATTAAGAGCATTTCTTATTTATTTCTGCTGAACAAACTTCCAGAAGAACTAGGCAACAAAACTAGCCAAGATTTGTTTTTTCCTGGAGGGGGGGAAAAGCCAGTAGGTACAGTAGAAGCAAATAATGAACACTTGGAAAATTAAGAGACATCCCTTCCACCTCCAGCACTGAGCTGAAAAATAATATCAACTATCAGTCAGTGTTACATCTTGGATGTGTAATGAGATACTTTTTTTCAGGTCACTGTACATAGATGACTTCTAGTAGCATTTATGGACATTCCATGTGCTTATAAACATCAGCAATCTTCAAACACAGACAGAAAATATCTGACTCAAATCAAGGAAAATGATTCAGTGAAAAACATAGATATCAGACCAGTCTGGAAGGATCTGTGAATTCTGAAGAGTGCAGAATGTCCAGAAGACACACTTAGAGTATCCCCTTTGGATTCGTTATGGTCATTTGCTTCCTGTAGTCATTTACACCTGTACAGAGTGGGGACAAAAAATTCTTATTTATATTTTCATGCCCACTCTGCTACCATTGGAAATGATCACAGAAATCGCAAGGCAATGGACAATCTGTCCCTTTGTCTTTTGCTTTACTGTTTACTGAATTGTTTGATTACCAATCATACATTCAAATCAAATTTATTTCTTTTAAAATATCATGGGAATAAACACATCCAAAATACAGATACAGACACTGAACCAGATCCTCCTCTCATTTATTTACCCCCTGTTGGGATTACTGATTTACACCAGCATATGAGAGACAACAATGCATTGTATGCAATTTAGGGTTAATTTAGACTATGGTGATAAACATCTTGTGTTTGTATTTGGGAGCACATCATAATTGGTGGGTGGCATGAGGACATCAAGTTTAAATACTTCTCTTCTGAAAGGTTTCTGGAACAATGCATTTTTGGAATGAAATATATATATTTCCCTAACCCTAAACTTATGAATCCTCCTCGTGCTATCAAACTGTCACTTAGGGCACACACAAAAAAGCTCCACCACCACTAAATAGAAAGACTACTTTCTTCTGTTCCTATACCTTAACTTTTTTATGAGGCTAGGTTGTTGGCCTATTGCTCAACACCCAAGCTGGAGGAGCAGTGGACTGCTCTTCATCTGGTCACTACCCTTTTACTTCTCCAGCTAAAGTGGCCTATCTGGATTTAAAGGTTCCACCTGTAGAACTGTCAGGGTCATTGAACACATAAACCTTCCCAGCATGTCAAGGTGCAGTCCACATATATAATATTGGCATGCAGAATGATTTTTGAAGCTAGCTTTGTGTCTGTAGACAGGTTAATTAAGCAAATGTTACTATTATTTATTTCATATGCTCAATGAAATAAATAATAGTAACATTTGCTTAATTAACCTGTCTACAGACACAAAGCTAGCTTCAAAAATCATTCTGCATGCCAAATTCATGTAGACTTAAATGGAAGTTTTGCATGAGGGACTGGGATTTCAGTTTCTATTGTCATTTAAAGCTTTCATTAATGAGCAAGTTGAGCAGAACAAATCTTACAGCATGTATCACTGATATCTTTCAGATATCACAATATGTTAATTAAAATATAGTGGAAAATTTCCAGAGTATTTAACTTTGATGTCATTAATATATTGGGATTTTACTTCAAAATTCTAATAAAGACATAGGATCAGTGAAAACGTTTAGGAAAATTATGTCAAATTTTATATCCAAATTCTGCACAACATTCCATTTTGCCAGTTTCTGTCAGAAGATATATATATATATATGGAAAAAATAACAAAACTTCTTTATTCCTTCATTTTAAAATAACCATAAAGTATACTTTGGTAAAGATTCATAATCCAAAGTGCTTCTCTTTAAATAACAATCAATTGCTGAAAAAAATAATTAAAGTTTTTCATAAACATTATTTACATCAAGTGGTAGCAGAGTATATGCTATTGATTCCATCAAAATACAATGAAGTGAGTCATGGACAATCTTTATGATGTAAAATATATATTGTTTCTGTATGTATTACAACTTATAATAAAGCACTTACATTCTTAGATGATTATATGTAATATTTTCAGGTATAAACTCACTTTAAAAAGTCTGAGAAGTTTAAGGCACATATACATAAAAAAATAAACAGGAGTGAAGGCCTTGATTTAGGGAAGCATTTAAGCATGTGCTTAACTTAAAACACATGTATAAGTCCCATGAACTAGTGCTGTGCAAATAAGTAATTTTTTTGTTTGGTAGGCAAACTGAAAAAAATCAGAAAAAGTGTTTTGGGTCAAGCTGAAACCACTTTTAAATTTTTTTTTTGGCAAACCAAAAAAGTCATTAGAATTTAATTTCAACCAAAATGAAATGTTTCATCAAATTTGATGGCGGGGGTTATATTTTAAAAAATGAATCTGTAGTAACAGTCAAAACAAAAACTAATTTTTTAAATCAAAATTCAAAATGTTAATGTCAAAAATGTCAAAATGAAATGTTTCAACTTCTGTGATATGTTTGATCAAAACAATTCTGCAAGTTGGATAAAAATTTGTGAATGTTTCACAGTTGACCCAAATCTGCATTTTTCTGCAAAAAGATTTATCCCACAATTTTTGCCCAGCTCTAAATGGCACTTGAGCATATGTTTTATTTCTTTGCTGAATAGTGATGCTTTCCTGAGTCAGGAATACATTGCCTTCAATATCTATTTTTTTTTTTAAATATTCTCTTAGTAAACAATTTTCATGAGGTTTAATATTATCCTATATGCTGTGTTAGACCAGCTGTACACAAAGTCCTTACTTATTTCATGTTCCCAAAGGAAAGAACAACATGTATCAGGATGGGGTTGTATGGATATGAACATGATCATCAGTTGTAATTTTTGCCCACATCTCACTGTGCCCCTGTGCAATACCAGTGATGAAGGAACTGCAGAGCGTGTCTCTAACTTTCTGGGGAGAAAATGGATTGGGGGAGTTACCATCTTCCAAAATGTGCTCATTTTGATGCCTAAAAGTTTTCTGGTGAAGATATATGTACCGAAAGAGTGGCCTGATTTTCAGAAGTGCAGCGTATTCACAAATCCCATTTGCTTCAGGACAATCTGCCATTTTCAGCAGCACCTCTGAAAATCATACAATTTTATTCAGGTGCCTAAATATGGATATAGGAACATAATTTTAGGCACATAATTTTGACACTGTGGGCCTATATTTATAGTTTTATCCTCCGTGCTCTATTCAGCCAAACACAAGCAGCTGACTGATGGCACTTTCTGTACATGAACCTAATATAAATTGAAATTTCATCCCACTTAATATTCATCTTATAGAGGATATAAGTGAAAATACTGCTTCACATAACAAAGAAAACTCTTGAGCTCAGTTGAAAGAAGCCTGTATTATGGCAGACCATAAAATATATCTGATCACAGCATGTGGAATAGCAAATAACAGTGGAAACTATGTGGACCTCAGTTTCTCTACATATGGTGCCAAGTGAGAGGATTTCCTAAAAATACATGAATCTGAGATATTAATTAGAAATAAACTAGCAATATCTTTCCTGGAGTTGAAGTGTTGGAGCTCAGGAGCAACAGAGAAGGGAAAGTTGTACTGAAGACAATGCAGTGAAAAACAACAACTTTCTGTGTGCTCGGACAGCTTTAAACCTAGGAAATTAAATAATCATTTGGAGACAGTAAATCTTATAAACTGGTTTATGAATTCTGCCAAGGAAACAGTGCATTTTTGTTTTCCTGGGAGGGTTGTATTTTCTATTAACCATACAACAACCAAGGAAAATATTGAGAGGAATTTTACTTTAAATAATGGGCTTTTTGGACAATAACTGAGAACCAGAGTGGTTTTCACTAGACCACAAGTTAATATGCCCTGGTAATAGATTTTTGCCTATGAAATATGTTTTTATATACTTGGAAATCGTTCATTGATTTTTGCAATCCATAGGCCAAATATTAATAAACAGCCTCTAATTTTGCATCCAACATTTTTGGGTGCAAAATTAGAGACTATGTTGAGTAGTTTTCAACATCTGACTCTTTGTATAGTTACAACACAACATGTTCATGTTCTCTTTTCATATAAAGTACTCCCCTAAGTCTTTTTCTGCATTCCTCTCTACCCTCATCTTCTCCTATCTGGTGGTATCACCCTACCTACCAACACACCATTTCTGTCTGATCCACTGGATGCTTCATTACTGCCACCTAAAATGCCTGCATGAGATTCCCAATCAGTGTTTGCCAAGCTCCACATCCCTCCTTCAAAGGTCTTATTAAAACTTCTGCTGAAGGATTCTAGCTCTATGAAGCACTTTGTATTATGGTTTTCTTCCATATTGTCCTGTTTTGATCCCACTGTGCCTTAAAACTCCTTGGTACAAAGACCTGTCCGTCACAATACCTCTTCAGTGTTGTGCATAAAAGTGGCACTATATGAATACAGTCAGTCGTCCTGTGGCAGGTGCTATAATATTGGGGTCCAGTCAGGATTTCTTCTTCCCCCAGCATCCCTGGGCTCAAAACTTTGCAGGGGTCATTCCCCTTCTCCTATAGGGGAACTAGAACCCACTTGGCACCCAGTTTCCCTGAGCTATGTGGGTTTTGGAGAAGAAAGAAATATCTTTACTCATGCCAATGATCCTACTAAAATAATAAATATTTGCTGGCAGTATGTGAAGAATAACTTTAGGCAGAATCATAGAACTATAGGGTTAGAAGGGACCGCAAGGGTCATCTAGTCTAATCCCCTGGCAAGATGCAGGATTTGTTGCGTCTAAACCATCCAAGACAGATGACTGTCCAGCCTCTCTCTGAAAATACCCAGTTAAAGAACTTCCACAGCTCCCTAGGAAATCTGTTCCATTGTCCTACTGTTCTTACAGTTAGGAAGTTTTTCCTGAGATTTTATCTAAATTTGCTATCCTGTAGTTTGAACCCATTGCCTCTTGTCCTGCCCTCTGTGGCAAGAGAGAACAATTTTTCTCCATCTTTCCTATAGCAGCCTTTTAAGTATTTGAAGTCTGCTATCATGTCCCCCCTTAATCACATCTTTTCCAGACTAAACATACTCAGATCCTTCAGCCTTTGCTCATATGGCTTGTATTCCATCCCTCTGATCATCTTTGTCGCTTGCCTCTGGATCCTTTACAGTTTCTCTACATCCTTTCTATACATTGGTGATCAAAATTGGACACAATATTCCAGATGAGGCCTAGCTAGCGCAGAGTAGAGCAGTCTTATCACCTCCTGTGACTTGCATGCTATGCACTTCACTTTTTCTGTCTTAGTTTCCCAGTCAAACAGTGATATCAACGCTCACCTACCTTTTTAACAACATAAAGTTGCTAAAAGATACAACAGATATGGATCTTAGCCAATAATCACAAAGGAACGAATTCTGGACCCTGCTTACCCAGTAGTGCTGCCCTCTGATCAGGATATGTAGGAGCAATATTTTCCCTGATGGGCCTGTAGTAAATATCCCTTTGAGAGCTGTCAGATCAAAATTTACTCCTTGGCTGTGAACCCATCAGTCTCATTTAACTAGGGTGACCAGACAGCAAATGTGAAAAATCAGGACAGGGGGTGGGGGGTAATAGGAGCCTATATACGAAAAAGACCCAAAAATGGGGACTGTCCCTATAAAATCAGGACATCTGGTCACCCTACATTTAACTGGGGAGAAATGTACCAACTCACAGCCCAGTTTGGCCATCAGGGTTGCACCACCTCCTCTGCTCTCAACCTCCAGTGCTTTAATGACTATGTATTAGTATGCATAGCAAGTCAGACAGTGGTAAGTGGTGGACTGAGGAACTCTGCCCAGCGGAAGGAGGAAGGATTTGGCAGATGCATAAGTGCTAGGCAGCCACTACTGATTAAGTCCACTCCAAAGATACAAATAGGGTTCTATGACCTCAGAGCAGGGTGGATCAGAAGTTGACTCATAGGCTGGATTCTTGATTCTTACTACTCTGGTCAGATCTTTCTCTCAATCCCTATTTTAAAAAATGACCTATATGCATGAGCAAGGGGAAAGGGGACAGGACACAAAAGAGGTAGAATTGGGGAAAGAAAAATGGAGGAGGCATATATTGTCAGTTTCTAACTTCACAAGATTTGTATAGAATCTAATATATTTCACAGTAATCTCTATAGACTCCATAGATATCCATAAAGGGTATTTTTTTCCCCACAGATCTCTATAGAGAGTTTCTGTAATTCTTTAAAATGAATGCCCATAAAGGGAGACTGTGTAACAATGTACTTCATTTTTTCTGTCTCCCAGTGTCTCAAAGGAGAACTAAATTAATCTTTTTTACCTATCCACGGTGATGTTCTGTGAATAGATTGCAGTGGTATTACCCCAGTGCTGTTGTATAAATAAATTACCATAAAGCCTGAAGGTACAATTGGGAAAAGCAGATGTTATAGGTGGGAAAAAAACTAAACCACACTAAAATAGAGCTCAGGATGATGAAGCTTTTTCCAAGCTTTCCCCTTTTTGTTATGCAGAAGCGATTCCAAGGTTGCACTAAAACCTCTGTGTCCATAAAGTCAAACCTTTTAAACTTGCATTCATCATAAAATTAATACATTGCTAGTTTAATAATAATTTTCCCATCCATATGATAAAATATATAATTTACTTTAAAGTTTTGGTTCACTATATATTATGAAACATTTCAATGGAATCCAGCACCAAGGTAAGCCCCAGTTAGTCATTCTTACAGAGTCTGGGTGTAGACCTTTCAGTGCACTTATGAAGACCAGTCAAATTAGGGTTATGGTAGCCATACAGTGCGTGGTTGTTAGTACAAAGGAAAATTACCCTTTAGTCTAGCTTTTTATTAAAAAATTATTATATATATATCCATCCATCCATCCTGTGGACAGATGGTAGAGCAGGGAACCATAGTCTAGTTAAGTTTTGTTGTTCTTTTCAAAGTTCTAACAGTAATAATTTTCTTTGTTACGTTAGGTGCATCACTTAACCTATGTGTGCCTTAGTTTATCCATCTGTAAAATCTGTTTAAATCTACTTGTTTACTTTGTTTGTAGAGCACTTTGGTGATACTCAGATGAAAGCTGTTATGAACAGCTGTGCCTGATTCACTAGAGTTACTCTAGTTTTGTGCAGCTGTAATTTCATTTAAGTCAGTGCTCTTACATCAGCAAAATCTGGAGTAATTCAGTATCGAATCAAGCCCAGTAAATACACATTATAATTAGCCATAAAAATACTGCTGGAATAGTAATGACTGTAAAAGGAATACAAACACAAAAGAGTGCATAAGAGAGATGACATATGTTTCTGCAATTTTTTCACTTTCTAAACATCAAAAACTGCATCTTTTTAGGCCTAATTGGTCTGTAAATTAGCAGTTCAAACAAAGCACAAAGTAAGATTGTTTTCCTAATCCAACATTTAAGTGTGCTAGTAACATTTTTCTGTCTTAGAGCAGACAGAAGTTGGCCTGACCCTGGATAAATATTGACCTAATAAGTCTAGCATTGAATTAAAGCATGGATATAATGAAGGAAGGCCCACAAATGGTGAAAAGAGCACAACAATTTAGTCAGTGTTATAGATCTGCTGTTGGGACAATAAAGATCAGTGCAGTATTTCACAGAGCTTAAGATGGTCATAGGAAAAAAAAAGCCCTCCAGCTCATGGTCACGTGATAGCAAAGATGGGGATAAAGTATGTGGGTCCCTTGGTGTCTCTAGCTCCACCATCTCTCACGGTACCATGAATATCCACCATGTTCTCCATGTCTACAATGTTCAGCCTGCCCAGATTACAATAGTGTGAGTATAGTACTGTACATAATTATTTCCCCCAGGTGAACTCAGAAGAGAACATCTCAACTAGGACAGCTTCATTCATTTTCCTTTTTTAAAATAATAGTGTCCTCAGAATAATATTTATTAGTGTTTCATTCCAGTAGTCCCAACAGATTTCCTTACTTTTTTCCTTAGAGAAAAGCAATGATATAAGACGATACATGACTATGAATATGATACTGACAATAAGAAGCATTAATTAACAAATTAATTAAACACATTTTGTTCCTTTCCCCCATTGGGGGAGAAACCAGATTCCAGTTTTGCTAGAAAGTAGACACATGCATACATCTGCCCTCTAAATATTGCAGCCTCAATAAACTGTATCTAGGGCTTCTTTCTTCAGGGTGGATTCAGATTGTTTTCTTAAACTGGTTCACCCATCCCTAATCCACAGTTTGCCAACATAATTTACTTCTGCTTTTGGTGATGTCCTAGCAGCTGCAGAAATAATATAACCCCTTCTGGCCTTTACTCACATCTAAAACAAAACAGCTTTGATTTTGATGTAATGGAATAATTTATATTTAGCTACATTTCCTCAGGGCAGTTATATAGTACAGCATATTGGATAATCTTCACTGAAAATGTGTTGGTTTTTTTTACTTTGAAAATAAATGTACGAACTTCCTATTTCTTTCCTATTTTGACCTGTGCACATCCTTAAGGTTGAGTGCATGTATATGTTATGTAAGGTCCAAGGGGACAGGGGGAGATCAGTGAATAACAAAAACATGCATTTGAGCATATAACACATTTTCCCATATGGTCGATAGTCTTTGATAGGAAAAAGCATATTCTTTTATTGTAACAGAAGCAAAGTTGAGGTATTTCATAAAGTCACTTTCATTATTACCTAACAGCAAGCACATGTGCAAAACTCTGAACCTTTCTCCCTCATATTCATAAGAAAATGACTATGTATTGTAAAAAATGACAAAGGAGTTGCTTTCTCTTCACAGCATGTAGCCCCTCCCTTTATCTTTTCTTTTTCTTTCATTACACTTGTCAATATTTTACAGTGCCATCAGAAGAACTATCTCCAAATACAATTAATAAATGGTTCTCTAGGCAACTATGGTCTTGGCTGGAGCTGTGTAGTTCATTATGACCTGTTGAACCTGAGATGTCAACTCTTCCCCATTTGTGCAGGAGTGAAATAACAGACTATGTCCCATGAGCTCAGGAATAAAACATGAATGACACAGTGCACATAGGCACTATCTAGTCAAGATCTGGTCAAAGTTACAGGTTTCCCCATGGCTGACAAGCCACAAGGGAGAAGTCAATGTGGGATAAGCATGACCCAAATTTCTTCCCTAGCAATGTCTATCCTTTCCACACAATAAGTGTTCTTCCCAGGTTCTTGGAAGCAAATTGACCCTCAGATTTCAGGAGCAGAAGCTCCCTGCATGGGGAGGGAGAGAAGGATTCAAGGATCCAAAGAGACAAACTGGGGGTTAATGAGAAGTGCCAGAATCAAAAGAATGCAAAGGGGAGCTTTAAGCTACTTTGCACACACATTCCTGACTTAACTCTGTGGGGAAGACTCATACCCATTTTAATGGTATACTTTAGCGCTTTAAAAATGTGGCAGCACACTCTAATATCTATAAATGCTCATCACATTTCTCACTATAAAAGGCATTAATCATCCTATAGGAAATGGAAGGGAGACCCTCTTAATTACCTACAGACTCTGTTTTAAAAAAGTAAATAGACCTCTGATTCTAAGCATAACAATTTTAAAAAACGTGAGGAGCGTGACTAATGTTTTGAAGTTTTATAAAATGCAAACATCTCAAAACACTAACAGATGACAAAGGACAAACCTCATTTGCTCTGAGATAAAGAGGTTGATTTGATATTACTTGCAGAATGTGCCATGTCCTCAGGATTAATAAGGGAAAACATATAAGAAATTAAAAATTCTTACCAGAGAGAAGTGAAGGAGATACAGCACACAACAGACTGTTGCAAAATGGCTGCTTTAGGGCTGCAGCACCTTCATTCTGCCATATTTAAAAAGCTTGACACCTAAAAAGGCATGATGGGAAAAAGTGCCCCCTCTCCTGCAGCCAAGTGATTATGTATTTTATCTAAGTTATAGCCCTCTTGATTGAAGAGGGAAGCTTGAAAATGTCAGTCCTAAAAACCAGAAGGTAAAAAAAATATAATAAAAACAAAATTATTACTTTGAAAAAATATCATATTTTTTCTCCCAAATGATGATTTTTAAACACATGGAGTTACAGTTCTGGGTCAAACTTCATTGAGAAGAATTAGTAAGGATGAGGCAAATACAAAAGAATCTGCTCTTGGGGTAAGTTCTTTGTGTAGTGTTCCACAACCATAATATTGCTCTTAATCTGGCAGTGATAATAAAAGTACTGTTGTTTATAGTGGGAAGATTTCAGTGTGTGCTCAATCCAGGTGATTCCTAGCCTATTTACAACCTGCTATAAAGTAACACCTACACACACAGATAATAGCCACATGGCAAATTCTAATAAAAATGTAAAAGCTTATTGGTTGTTAGTTTTTCTTTTAACTTAATAAAGGGCCACATCCTGCTCCATTTCGTGACTGGGAGCTGGAGAGGGTCTAAGTAGTGTTTTATATCCACACCGGTGTAAAGATGGAGGGCAATAGAGAATCTGTCCATTGCTTCTATTTTTCTCTCAGATTAATACACCCAGATAATCTGTGAAACAAGTGTTTCTTTTTTAAACCAGTACAAGATAATATTAATCATACTGTTGTCTTGGCTTATTTTATGGCCTGGTGTTCAGCAGCCTAGCACAAAGGGGCACTGATTCTGTTTGAGGCTTCTGGAAATAATTACTACAGAATTCCCTTTACTTATACCAACATAGACTGTTATATTCATGTGAGCATCCTATTGACTTTGACAGGACTATTCCTGAGACTAATGCAAGCAGTGTTTGATCAAAAATGATGTAATATGGGTCTCATGCTTTTTACCTCATTTCATTGCCTTGTCAGAACTACTTGTGCCATTAATGAACAGTTGAAACAAGGAAGAAATATGTGCAAGTTTAAGATCAAGTAGTTAATTAATGGCACAAGTAGTTCTGACAAGGCAGCAAATTGAGGTAAAAAGCACAAGATCCATTGCCACGCTGTCTGGAGTGGCTCACAACTCTGGGCAAACTGTCACAATCTCAGGGCAAACTGTCAGAAAACAGGGCAGACACCCCTGGTGGTATGATCTATGATTATATTTCACCAAGCCAGTAACAAATGTGAACCCATGGATCACTGTAACAGTCTTACCATGGAGTCACAGACAGTCCCCTCAGACTCTCCAGTCTATCTTGCCACCCAGACAAACTGGACTTTCTGATAAAAGGTCACTTCAACTAAAAATCACACCACATCAGGTTGCTCCCAGTCCCAAGAGACAAGTCACTTTCCCCAGATCATTTGGTACTCCAGATCTTACTCCAAAGCAACGCTGGTAGCCAATTCTATAGTAAAGTAACTAAAGGTTTATTAGCTAAGAAAAAGAATGAGAGTTATTGAGAGGTTAAAGCAGGTAAAATATGTGTATAGCTGAGCCACAGTTTATAATTCCAAATGGTAACAGAGATTTAGTAATCTGCCAGTTTCCCAAAAGTCTCTCAGGGCTACCCAGAGAAACTCTAGGGACCTCAGTCTTCTCGTTCTGTTATTCCACCCTGTTAGAATCCAAACAGTCCAGAGATCCAGGATCTTTCCTTGAATCCATACTTACAGCTTCTTCTCACAGAAAACAAGCTGACAGGGTCACTACCCACGTGAGTTTTTCCTTTGATGACAGAGAGTAAGGAATGCATTTAGAATCTTTAACCTTTGATCATTACACACAATGACCATCTGTTTTGAAGTTAGCTCTTTACTGCTAAAGTTCTTAATTTGCATTCCACCAGGCCTCTTCCTTGTTTGGTGGGTTATTTATTCACAGGGGTACACACAATGTAAATGTTTGCTATTACATTATAACAGGACACTGATAAGTGGAAACAATTCATGCAACATCCCATTAGTTTTCATGAAGTTTAAACACCAAATATATTTTATACATTTAACAACGACTTTGATCTATACTAATACACAAAGTGAATTGACCTGGGGCTTTGGAATTGACCTGAGCTGCATCCAAGGGTGCTAAAGGAGTTGGCGGATGTGATTGCAGAGCCATTGTCCATTATCTTTGAAAACTCATGGCGATCGGGGGAGGTCCTGGATGACTGGAAAAAGGCTAACGTAGTGCCCATCTTTAAAAAAGGGAAGAAGGAGGATCCGGGGAACTACAGGCCAGTCAGCCTCACCTCAGTCCCTGGAAAAATCATGGAGCAGGTCCTCAAGGAATCAATTCTGAAGCACTTAGAGGAGAGGAAAGTGATCAGGAACAGTCAGCATGGATTCACCAAGGGCAAGTCATGCCTGACTAACCTAATTGCCTTCTATGAGGAGATAACTGGGTCTGTGGATGAGGGGAAAGCAGTGGATGTGTTATTCCTTGACTTTAGCAAAGCTTTTGATACGGTCTCCCACAGTATTCTTGCCGGCAAGTTAAAGAAGTATGGGCTGGATGAATGGACTATAAGGTGGATAGAAAGCTGGCTAGATCGTCGGGCTCAACGGGTAGTGATCAACGGCTCCATGTCTAGTTGGCAGCCGGTTTCAAGCGGAGTGCCCCAAGGGTCGGTCCTGGGGCCGGTTTTGTTCAATATCTTCATTAATGATCTGGAGGATGGCGTGGACTGCACTCTCAGCAAATTTGCAGATGACACTAAACTGGGAGGAGTGGTAGATACGCTGGAGGGTAGGGATAGGATACAGAGGGACCTAGACAAATTAGAGGATTGGGCCAAAAGAAACCTGATGAGGTTCAACAAGGACAAGTGCAGAGTCCTGCACTTAGGACGGAAGAATCCCATGCACTGTTACAGACTAGGGACCGAGTGGCTAGGCAGCAGTTCTGCAGAAAAGGACCTAGGGGTTACGGTGGACGAGAAGCTGGATATGAGTCAACAGTGTGCCCTTGTTGCCAAGAAGGCTAACGGCATTTTGGGCTGTATAAGTAGGGGCATTGCCAGCAGATCGAGGGACGTGATCGTTCCCCTCTATTCGACATTGGTGAGGCCTCACCTGGAGTACTGTGTCCAGTTTTGGGCCCCACACTACAAGAAGGATGTGGAAAAATTGGAAAGAGTCCAGCGGAGGGCAACAAAAATGATTAGGGGGCTGGAGCACATGAGTTATGAGGAGAGGCTGAGGGAACTGGGATTGTTTAGTCTGCAGAAGAGAAGAATGAGGGGGGATTTGATAGCTGCTTTCAACTACCTGAAAGGGGGTTCCAAAGAGGATGGATCTAGACTGTTCTCAGTGGTAGCAGATGACAGAACAAGGAGTAATGGTCTCAAGTTGCAGTGGGGGAGGTTTAGATTGGATATTAGGAAAAACTTTTTCACTAGGAGGGTGGTGAAGCACTGGAATGGGTTACCTAGGGAGGTGGTGGTGGAATCTCCTTCCTTAGAGGTTTTTAAGGTCAGTCTTGACAAAGCCTTGGCTGGGATGATTTAGTTGGGATTATGTCCTGCTTTGAGCAGGGGGTTGGACTAGATGACCTCCTGAGGTCCCTTCCAACCCTGATATTCTATGATTCTATGATTTGACATGAGATGGGACCTGGTCTGCCAGCGTCACATCCATATTACAACATTTTTTGATCAGCCTTTGCTTGCTTTAGTCTCATGAGTCTCTCTTAGATTTTTATACAAAATTCAAAAGAATGTTTGTCAAAATATTTCTTTTTCTGTACCTGGAACTAATATATCCTGACCAGCACACTTTGCTCTCTTACAGAAGGAATTATTATACTTATAGTATTTGTAATATAATTATAATATTATAATAATTCTTTTCAGTGAGTGCCTAATGAAGGCCCCTCTCTCTTCAAAATTCACAAATCTTTGATAAATCCTTAGTACAGGGAGCATTATTATAGTAACTTGAACAATTTGCAATCATTTGTAAAGATTGTAATGAAAACCACTATATTTATCACATTGGAGGGAATTTCTCCACGTGATTTTACAAGATATCTCTACACAGATGATTAGAGAGATATGGGCCACATCCACCTGAGCTTACTGATGTTGAGTAGTAGCACGGAGCTCAATGCAACTAATTCATGTAAGTAAGGTAAGCAAAATGTTGCCTATTATTAAGAGCCAGCTTCTGCTAGCTTACTCACGGATGTAGTCCTATCAAAGTTAATGGAACTTCTCACATGAGTAAATCAAAAGCATTTAACTCTGTCCCTCATCACTATGTCCCAAATAATAGCTACTCTTGAAAAAGTGTGAACTTCTAATTTTGATCTGTTTGGGCTGGGGATATCAGCAGGAATTTCATGAACATCAGGATAATTAAAACTGTGTTGCTCTATAGTCAAATGAATTAATCTCAAGTCCAAAAGGGAGTGAGTTTGTTACAATGATCTTAAAGAATTCTGATAGAAAATGCTCAGGGCCTACAGCTTTTGCTTTGGTAAGCACTTTATAGTTTGAGGATTTCTTTTTTGATAATTTCTTGATTGAGAAATTCTCTTTGTTCATAAAATTTGGATAGATTTATCAGATAGCAATTGACTTAAGCCTCTC
Source organism: Platysternon megacephalum (assembly GCA_003942145.1). Lineage (NCBI taxonomy): Eukaryota > Metazoa > Chordata > Testudines > Platysternidae > Platysternon > Platysternon megacephalum. The sequence continues at coordinate 2,503,921 of QXTE01000176.1, read as the reverse complement.
AGCTCTAGGGACACTGAAGATTAAAAATGTATTTTAATATCTGCTTTTTTATTTTGTTATTAAATGTGACACATTTGCCATGTGTCAGTTTCATATTAGTGATGGGATTTTCTTGCTCTTTTATTTTTAAGCAACTAGATTTTAAGCAATTTTAAGCGGCTAGTCTATTGTCCAATTTACTTATTTTTTCCCCTTATTTTGTTTCTGTCTTACAGTGGTCACCATAAAAATAATTTCAATTTCACCTCTAGCCTAATTAACTTCATTGCAATGTTCTTTATACTGACTCATTTTGGAACTTCTGATTCAAAATGATAAACATGAGACCATTTCTGAGGCACCATGGAAACAATTATTTGGTACTTGAAGTTATTACTGTTACCTGAACTCAAATTCTGAGGTAAAAATTAGTTGCTTTGGGGGCCAAATACAGAGTTGATCCAGAACACCTAATGCCTAATGCCCACCCCTAGCCTCAGAGTTGGCTTGGACCAGCAGGTGAAAGAAAAACCCACATTACATTTGATATTGCAGCACCCCTCACCCTTCATGGGATTGAAGGAGGAGATGTCTTTGTGGCTGGCTGACTGGACGGAAAAGTGCAACAGAATCCTATTGGCTGCAATGCACCCAAGGAGAGGGCTTATAACACCTTCCTTCCATATCCAAGGGTGCCATTCTGCACTGGGAAGAAAAGCTCCTCCCTTACCCTTGGGATTAGAGTAGGACAGGGTTTGGGGGCCTTGCTGTGGGTTCATGATAGTCACCTTTTTGGGGGATGGGAAAAAATTTCCCCCTCCCCACCAGATTGATCTGGAAAGGGTGGGTGTTTTCCTCTCAGCAGCCCAGGGACCGAGTGGGTTGATTAGTTTGTCCAATTCATTCTTTCTCAGCTTGTCAGGTGCTTAGGGCAAATCATGGATCACGAAGGCATCTGGCTTCCTGATCAGCTGGAATTGGAAGTGGATTAGCAGACGACCTCTCATAAAGAAGGTTGGGAATGGGACTGGGGCTCTTAATGTCAGATACAGTGAGAAGACACCATTTCTTCCTCATCCACTTACCCTTTGTATGAAGGGAGGGCGATGGAGTCCAAGAAACGGTGCTGGAACCTGGTTAATGGAATGGTGGGAGGGTTGATGGCAGCCCTCCACCATGTGGTACAAATTACAATGGAAAGTTGTCCTACACTGAATGAGTTATTGACAGATTGTTCCCAGATATGTTACTTAATAAATTTTTGGCCTAGCTAAACCACATTCCTGATGTTTTGTCTTATTTCCTGTAGTGTCCAAGGCAAACTGCTGTTACCTACAACTTCTGCCTCCACCAAGAATATGTGACACCAACTTTACACCTCCTCTAGATTCCCATTGCCTGCTTGGTAAGACTCATAACACAACTTGCACAGTGGTGCAAATGGTGCAGTCAGTTGCACCAGGACACTTGAGGTTATGGATACCCATCCAGAGTGAAGGATACTCAGATTTAGCAGCACACATATTTTCCTGTTCATGCCATCACCAGCCTAGGAGAAATTGAGCTGTGCTGTGCTGCAGTAGAAAGGGGCTGCCTAGGAAACCATGGCTCGCTCGCTCCCCCAGGGGCAGGAGAATGGCTGGGGTTGGGGGACCTGCTGGCCAGGGCGACCAATTGCCCTGGGTATGAGCAGCTGAAAAGGGCACATGGAAAAGGTGTGTGTGTGTGTCGGGGGGAGGGGGGGATTTGCAGCAGCAGGAGATGCATGGAGGCATGGCGATGGGGACCCAGAGATGGGAGACAAACCCCACATCTAGAGATGGAGCATGCCATAAAATTAGATGTTTTGTATGGGGCAGGGGAGTGGGAGGCTGAGGTGGGAGGGCTAAATCAGATCTGGGGATGAGGGAAGGAGGTTGGAGTACAAGTGGGTGGAGCTGGGTGTCTGGATCAGAGCTGGGGGCCTGGGAGGAGTGGGGGCGGTTGGAGCAGAGCTGGAGGGGATTGAAGGGGAACTGGGGTAGGATGTGTGGGTGTTTGAAACAGGGCTAGGTGGGTAGATCAGGAAACTAAAAGAGCTGGGGAATCTGAGGGCTGGGCTGAAGGAGGCTGGACTGTGGTTGAAGGAGATCTGGGGGAGGGGGCCTAGATCAGAACTGGAGAGGAGTGAAAGGGACCTTGGGAGGAGCTGGGTGTGTATAGGGGGATAATGAGAGAGTTGGATGGAAGCTAGGCAAGACCTGGGGGATGGGGGCTAGATTGGGATTGTGAGGGATCTAGGGGGGGCAGATTTCAGAATCAGGAAGTTGGGCCCTAACCAATTCTTGCACTAGAACCTTCTGGAACCTTGCTATGTACAAACTTAAACCCCGTCCCGCCCCTTACACATCACCTTTGAATTTCTCTTCACTGGTTCTGAATACAGGGAAATGTAAGGGTGTTGGAATATTTCACACAATGCAGCTACAGAAGTGGAAAGGTGTAGGAAGAAATCAGTTAGCAGGGAGAAGTAAGAAGCTGCAAATTAAAGTAGGCCAGTACATACTTTAGTTTACACTTTAAAGACAATAGTGATATCTCCCTTTGAAGAAGATCCATGTAATTAACCTCACCAATGGAGAATCAAAAAATGTGGTCCTACGTGGATGACACTGAGCCTTTTTAATTATTGTTTGTGGCAACTAGATACTCACTAGAGAAAAAAAAAAGTGAAAGCAGATCAGGCCAGGAAGTGCAAAGACATGCTAACATATTCATAAAATAACTGAGATTGGAACATTCTGAAAAGTTGTCTGAGTGTGGGTTAGGGTTGGTGAAGTGATGTCAGTACTTTTATCCAACATGCTTAATCAAACCCTAACAGAGACACAGAACATGTATGTCAATGATATTTATATATCATAAGGCTAAGATCTAAAACCAACGACAAACACTCCCACCACACAACTGGACCTTTCACTTTAGAACATTCACCCTCTGCCTGTAACACCAGCCGTTGGTATCAGTGGAGTTTGAGCCTTATCACATGACATGAGTATTAACTTTTGTACAGGGCAGTCATTAGGGGATAGCTAGCAGGGCATGCAACAGGGGGCCCTGCAAAACTAAGTTACGGGCAGCTGGTGATTTGACTTCAGCCCCACGCGCAGGACTCAGGGTTCAGCTTTGGTGGGGTTGGGGCCCACTCCTTAGTTTCTGCACGGGGCCCCAGTGAATCTAATGCCAGCCCTGCTTTTGTAACTCTGACCTGTGTCAGGCCAGGATATAAAGTTCACTTTCCTAACTACATTCCTGTGTGTCACACCAGTGCCAGCTGTGTCAGGACCATGCCACTGCTGTATTCCTGTAACAGAAAGTTATTAAGGGTATTAAATGGCTCATCTAGTAACCTCCCATTTGGCTACATGATAGGTGGCAGCTAGACAGGCTGAATGAGCATGTGCTCAATTAAGTAGCATACCCCTAATGCCTTCTATCATTAAATATACAACTTTCAAGATCACTTGTTTAGTGAGATTTATTTTTTTTTAAACCTGAATTTTCTCTCTCTGTCCTTGGCTGGTTTCTTCTTATCCTGAATGCAGCAAAATGTCACTGCACTGGTCGTCAAAATGTTCAGGTTCAAGTGATCTTCAGATGGGTCAAAGACCTAATTATGCCCTGAACATGAAAGTTGGGCTTCTTTTTACAAGCAACATATTGATTCACTGAGTTCCATAGCACTGAGCCTGCACCCATGTAATATAATTTAATGTGTAAAACACAAGAGCTGATCAACTGTTCCCTAAAACACAGATTAAAACTGAAATTATATCTTCCAACAACTCACTTCGTTTCAAAGGAAAACATATTTTCAACAGTTACTTTAATTTTGAAATCTGCATTGGCTAAATTGTTCTAAGACCTTGATTTATTGTCAGCTCAGAGAGAGATTTTTTCTTAAAGAAAGTCTGACTGAATTATACATTTTTGAATGGTGAATATGTGTATGTTTAAGGTGTGTTACTATTTTTAATTGAATGCATTTTAAAGTAGCCTTTAAAAATTGCTAACAATCTAAAGAAGGCTTTCAGTATTAGACAGTACAGCTATGATTCAGTAAAACAATTAAGAACATGCCTGACTTACAACAGACGAGTTGTCCCATTGACTTCAATTTACTTTAATTGATACAGTTTTACTTTACTTTAATGGATACAGGCCCATATNGGGGGGGGGGGGGGGGGGGGGGGGGGGGGGGGGGGGGACATTTGGGATACTAATGTTACAAATAAATTAACAAGATAAGACTGGAGATGGCTCCTATGCATGATGCTGACACTTATCTGTCTTTATAGATTTCTCAGCACTGTTGACCTTCCCTACTGTATCCTCAGAACACTGCTGCAGTTCAGCATCTCTTAAGGAAACTCTAGCCTTGCTGCAATTAAAATGTACTTTGATCATTGAAATGTTGAGTATCTGCTTTAAAACAACTATGTTAACATGTTTTATAAATTTGGTAGGGGAGGAATGTCCCATATGGGAACTGTTAAGAACAAATTTACAAAAACTGTTTCATAGTCACAGCAGCATTCTTGAACTAAAGCTATGGATTGCTTCGGCTCTTCTATTCAATGCCCAATTGCTCTCACCCTGTGCCCTCTTTGCTCTCACTTATCTACTGGGATGGGAGGTTGCGCAGGGCCTTTGCGTAGGGTAATAGTAGCCCTTCCTGCAAGTTCTCTAACCTGATGGGGATCTCTCTGTTTGAGGATCCACTGTTTCTCTCTCACACTCTCTTTTCATTTTAAGAAACTGTTTATTTTATTCCACATAGTGGTTCATTAGAACCGTTAGCGGTTGTTTCTCATTAGTGAGCACACTCCCTTTAGTGACAATCTTTGCATTTTAATTTGAACTTTTGTTGCTGTCCACTAAAATTAAAGAGTTATGAAGGAGTCTTAATAACTATTTAAGCATCTACACTAGCCTGTGGGGAATCTATTTTAATCTGTACAAAAGCTTTTCTCTTTACTCCTACATTTTCTGTCTGGCTTTACCGCTTCTGCTTTTTTAAAAATTGGGCTGAAGAGCAGCTCAGGCAATTCAGTCATCCCAAACTGTATCAGGCCTCCAAAGCAAGTCAGCTAATTTAATTTAGGAAATTTCCTATCCAAGACTCCACTCCTGCAATATGATCTGTTGTGGGTATGTGGAGACCCACCAAAGTCATTGAGGCTCTTTGCCTGATGAGGCAGCCACAACACTGGGTATAGTTTGAACAGATCAGCTTCCTAGGCACAACAAAGGGAAGGACAAACTCTCTTGGACTCTGCTATGAAGTAGTTTTAATGTAAGAAGAACATGATCTGGGTTTAAGAGAAAAGTGGTTCTTGAGACTCTGAAGTGAAGTAAATCATAGTTTAATAGATTCCAAGCCAGAGGGGTCCATTGTGATTATCTAGTCTGACTCCTGTACAGTAAAGGCCAGAGAAATTCCCCAAAATAATTCCTAGACCATATATTTTAGAACAAAGATCCTATCTTGGTTTAGAAATTGTCAGCGATGGAGAATCCACAATTACCTTTGGTGAATTGTTCCACTGTCAAAAATGTACATCTTATTTCCCATCTAAATTTGTCTAGCTTCAACTTCCACCCACTGGGTAGTGTTATAACTTTCCCTGCTAGACTGAGGAGCCCATTACTAAACAGTGTTCCCCGTGTAGATACTTATTGCCTATAGTCAAATCACCCTTTAACCTTCTCTTTGTTAAGCTTAATAGATAGATTGAGCTCTTGGAGTCTATTGTTATAATACATGTTTTCTAATCCTTTAATCATTTTCAGGGCTCTTCTCTGAACCCTCTCCAATTTACCAACATCCCTCATGAACTGTAGACACCAGAATGGGACATAGTATTCCAGCAGCAAACACACCAGTCCCAAATACAGAAGTAAAATACTCTCTCAATCCCTACTCAAGATTCCTTTGTTTATGTATTTTAGGAATGCAGTTAGCTCTTTTGGCCACAGCATCACATTGGGAGCTCATGTTCAGCTGATTATCCATCATGATACCCAAATCTTTTTCAGAGTCATTGCTTAAGGCCTAGATTTTTTGTTCCTGGATTTATAAATTTATATTTGGCAATATTAGAACAATATTAGAACACTATTAAAACACATTAGCAACCAATTTACTAAGAAATCCAGATGGTTCTGAAACATCTGTCCTCTTCATTATTCCCCTGATTTTTGGGTCATATGCAAACTGTATCAGTGAGGATTTTATGTTTTGTTCCAGATGACTGATAAAAATATTAAATAGCAAAGGGCAAAAGCCAGTCCCTGTGGGATCCTACTGGAAACTGACCCTCTGGAAACGATTCCCCATTTACAGTTACATTTTGAGACCCATCAGCTAGCCAGTTTTTATTCACTTTAGAGTGTTCCATGTTAATTTTATATAGTACTAGTTTTAAATTGTTATGCGGTATCAAGTCAAATGCCTTATTGAAGTCTAAGGATATTACATCACCACAATTACCGTTATCAACCAAACTTGTAATCTAATCAAAAAAGGAATCGACTTAGTTTAATAGTATCTATTTTCCATGGACACATGCTGATTTGCATTAATTATATTACCCACCTTTAATTCTTAATTAATTGAGTCCTGTATCAGCCTCTCCATTATCTTGCCTGGGGTTGATATCAGGCTGGTAGGCCTATAATTACCTGAGTCATCCCAGGTAATTATAACTTGGCATAACATTAGCTTTCTTCCAATCTTCTGGAATTTCTCAGTGCTCCAAGACTTACAGAAAAACAAGCTCCTCAGACAGCTCTTTTGAAACTCTTGGATGTACGTGTGACGTTGTATGATTGAAGTATGACCATTTGTATCAATGATATTGCCACTGTTAGACAATTGCAACAAATCTTGTACAAAGCATGTAATGTAAGGTGTCAATGGAAAAGTTATGTTTTGCTAAGTATGATTATCCTGTTTATATGCAGTATCATTTTGTTTCTGAAGTTACAAAAATTGGCTATATACCTGTATCACCATTGTGTTTGTTCCTGGGGTAATACCCATGAAGTAGTTTAACCCAGTCTAGCCAGCACATTGTGAATGGACCTTTCAAGCTTGATTGCCCATTAAGGGCACTTCACTCTCACAATTAGCCATAGAAGAAACTCATTCCACCCAGATATCTCTTCCTGCTGATGCCTAAGCCTCTCAGGGGCCAATGGCTGCCTCCTGTGAGTCATCAAGCCATGTAATGATATGTGATATGCTTGTGTGACCCTGGACTCCATTTTGTGCCAGTAACTTTCCACAGAATGGGTTGTGAGCTTTGTTTGAAACAGAAAAGTTTCCAGGCACATGGCAAGGGGTAAACAGCCCCCTGGAATAACACCATTTTGCCTCTTTCCTCCTCTTATTCTCTGGATTGTGGATTTACAACTAAAATCAACATATTCAGCTATGGACTGAGGACTTTCCCATCTTCTGGAAATACCAAAGACTTTACAAGCCAGCAGTCCATAACATCACTGCTATTACCCTGATATAAGAACATTGCCATTATTGTATGTATAGGACCTATTAACTATGTTAACTCTCTTCTCCTTTTCTTTATTAATAAACCTTTAGTTTTTAGTTACTAAAGCATTGGCAGCAGTTTGATTATTGGGTAAGATCTGAGTGATATATTGACCTGGAGGTGTGGCTGATCTCTTGAGATCAGAAGAACCCTTTGTTTGATGAAACTGGTTTTCAGTAACCACTCATCACAAAGTCTGGTGTCTGGGTGGTGAGATAAGTGTTGGAATGCCTAAGGAGACTGCATTTTTGACTTCTTTTTAATCAATGTGGTGAGACAGAAGCTTACTTTTGTTACTGTTTGGTGTAATCTAATGATAGAATAACCACCGGTGTGGGGTGAGTCTGCCCTATTTTTCAGCAGTTTGTCCCGAATCTGGCATTCTCAGCTGTGACTCACTGGGGCACGGTGACAGTAAGATATCTAGACTTGCTGATTCAAAAATGTCTAACGTTAGTAGCTTCTCTTTAACATCCTCCCACAATATTAGTGGAATGGAGAGCTTTATCATCATATGATGAGACTAGAGTGTCTGGTTTATTCCCCAAACACATAATAGAAAAACATTATTGAACACGTCTGCCTTTTCTGCATTATTAATGATAATTCTACCATTTACATCTAGTAATGGGCCAATATCATTGTTAGGATTGTTTTTTCTTCCTGATATATTTAAAGAGCTCCTGATTGTCTTTTTGTCCCTTTGCTTTCCTTATCAAGTTTCTATATTTCCTAAATAATGATTTATATGCATTACTATCAACTTCCCCTTTCTTCCATTTGTTATATATTTACATTATTTTATTTTTTTATAGCTGTCTTCACTACCCCACTAAACCAGGTTGGTTTTTTAACCAGCAGAGCCTTCTTCCTCAGTTGTGGGATTGTGGCTTTTGGGCCTCTAGTAAGGCATTCTTAAATTATTCCCAATTATCATTCACATTTTTCTGATTACTTTTTTCCTTCCAACTGTTTTGGCTCATAATAGTTTTTTAGTTGTGTACAATTGGCCCTATTAAAGCACCAAGTATATATATTACTGGTATGGATTTCATTCTGCTTGCATATTATAAATGTCATCAAGTCATGATCATCTACCATTAAGTTTAGTTCTGTGTTCAGTTTCTCTTTATCTGTTAAGACAAGTTCTAATAAAGAATTCTGCGGGCTGGAACACTTTTTGAGTTAGGAAATTGTCCACTATAATGTTCAGAAATTGCAAGGATGTTTTAGTACTGGCAAATAGAGACCTCCAGCATCTGTCACTCATATTGGAGTCCCCCATGATCAAACAGCTTTCTTTTCCTGTGTAAGGAGGTGGTCATCCTGTTCTCTAATGGTAGGCTTGTCTGTAGCAGACATCAACTAATACCCCATCCTGAGCTTTATCTGTTAGCACATTGATCCATAAGAGTTCAAGATCATTTTCTTTCAAGTTGTCAGTGACTTGCAAACAAGTTATGCCATTTTTGACATAGAGTTCCACTCCTTCCCCCTCCCCCCCTTTTCCCACTCAATGCTTCCTAAATGGTTTATAACAATTGATTTTGACATTCCAATTTGAGAATCATCCCACTAAGATTCCTGTTCTTATTTGTTACCCAGGCTCATAGAATTAGTATATAGGCAATTCAAGAATTTCTTCTTTTCACGTCCTTTGGTTTCTTGATTAATTTCATTCTCACTATCTTGTTTCTTGAACTCAGCATTCATATCTTCCTTCTTTTTTTCCTCCCCTTTTGCTGTTAGTTTAACACCCCCTTCATTACTCTAGCCAGCCTGTCTTCAAGGAGGTTGGTCCCCCTTCTACTGAGATGAAGGCTATCAAAAGTATATAGCCCCCTCTCCCTATAGAATGTCCCACAATACCAAAACACTCTAGTATAGACCACTTACCTAGCCAGTGGTTCACTTCCAGAATATTCTGTCTTCTTTCTCTTGTGTGAGTAATTCTCCAGCTGATGATTCTCTTGATTAAACATTTTTAGGCATCTAGTTAGGGAGCAGAGACTATACCATGTGAGGAACTGTCCCAGATTGAGGTATCATTAGAGGAGGTTTTGGAACAAATTGATAAATTAAACAGCAATAAGTCACCAGGACCAGATGTTATTCACCCAAGAGTTCTGAAGGAACTCAAATGTGAAATTGCAGAACTACTAACTGCAGTCTGTAACCTATCATTTAAATCAGCTTCTGTACCAGATGAATGGAGGATAGCTAATGTGACGCCGATTTTTAAAAAGGGCTCCAGAGGTGATGCTGGCAATTACAGGCCTGTAAGCCTGACTTCAGTACCGGACAAACTGGTTGAAACTATAATTAAGGACAATATTGTCAGACATATAGATGAACATAATTTCTTGAGGAAGAGTCAACATGGTTTTAATAAAGGAAAATCATGCCTCACCAATCTACTAGAATTCTTTGAGGGCATCAACAAGCACGTGGACCAAGGGGATCCAGTAAATATAGTATACTTAGATTTTCAGGAAGCCTTTGACAAAGTCCCTCACCAAAGGCTCTTATGCAAAGTTAGCTGCCACAGGATAAGAGGGAAGGTGCTCTCATGGATTGGTAACTGGTTAAAAGAGAGGAAACAAAGGGTAGGTATAAATGGTCAGTTTTCAGAATGGAGAGAGATAAATAGTTGTGTCCCCCAGGGGTCTGTTCTGGGACCAGTCCTATTCAACATATTCATAAATGATCTGGAAAAAGGGATAAAGAGTGAGGTGGCAAAATTTGCAGATGATACAAAATTACTAAAGATAGTTAAGACCCAGGCAGACTGTGAAGAGCTACAGAAGTACCTCTCAAAACTGGGTGACTGGGCAACAAAATGGCAGATGAAATTTAATGTTGATAAATGCAAAGTAATGCACATTGGAAAGCATAATCCCAACCATATGCATATATAAAATGATGGGGTCAAAATTAGCTGTTACCACTCAAGAAAGAGATCTTGGAGTCACTGTGGATAGTTCTCTGAAAACATCCATTCAATGTGCAGTGGCAGTCAAAAAAGCGAAGAGAATGCTGGGAATAATTAAGAAAGGGATAGATAATAGGACAGAAAATATCATGTTGCCTCTATATAAATCCATGGTATGCCCACATCTTGACTACTGTGTGCAGATGTGGTCGCCCCATCTCAATAAAGATCTATTGGAATTGGAAAAGCTTCAGAAAAAGGCAACAAAAATTATTAGGGATCTGGAATGACTTCGGTATGGGGAGAGATTAATAAGACTGGGACTTTGCAGCTTGGAAAAGACATGACTCGGGGGGATATGACAGAGCTCTATAAAATCATGACTGGTGTAGAGAAAGTAGATAAGGAAGTGTTGTTTACTAGTTCTCATAACACAAGAACTAGAGGTCACCAAATGAAATTAATAGGCAGCAGGTTTAAAACAAATAAAAGGAAGTATTTCTTCACACAGTGCACAGTCAACCTGTGGAACTCAATGCCAGATGATGTTGTGAAGGCCAAGACCATAACAGGGTTTAAAAAAAAAACTAGATACATTCATGGAGGATAGGTCCATCTATGGCTATTAGGCAGGATGGGCAGGAATGGTATCCCTAGCAGCAGGTTGCCAGAAGCTGGGAATGAGCGACAGGGGATGAATCACTTGATGATTACCTGTTCTGTTCATTCCCTCTGGGGCACCTGGCATTGGTCACTGTCAGAAGACAGGATACTGGGCTAGATGGACCTTTGGTCTGACCCAGTAGGCCATTCTTATGTTCTTATGATTTCAGTGACAAATACCACACTATGTATAATGAATAACAAATAATGGAAGCAAACAGTTCATATACAGTTCATACTCTGACATTTGTTTGCATAAGCAACTCAGAGATGACCCCTCAATAGCAAATACCTTCATAGACATAAGACACACATTCCTGGCACTTTTGCATCAATGGCAAAGATCCTACTGACTTCAGTGGGGCCAGGATGTCAGCCCAGGATCAGTTTGCAAAGATTTATGGATAGAACAAAAAAGAGCTACATTGACAATTGATACTAGAAATAATGAATAATTCAATCAGCTTCATTTAGGAGAATAGTCCAAGAAAGAGTTACACCACTTATTTTAAAACGAGAAAAAGAAAACTGCAATAAATGTGATAGTGACTTTATTGAGCAATAGTTGTTTAAAAATATTTTCCCCAGGGTAGAGTTGTTACTTTTCTTGTGAAATAATGTCTTCAATCTTGGTCTTCAGACATTTTATCATAATCTCAGTAAATGTTTACCTTTGGGAGACCATTTTATCATGATTGCCCTTACAACTAGTTACTATTTATAATACTGAGTATTTGTAGTTGTTGTATGCAGAGTTGTAGCCATGCTGGTCCCAGGATATTAAAGAGATGAGGTGGGTGAGGAAATATCTTTTATTGGACCAACTTGTCTCTGTCATCAACAAAAGTTGGTCCAATACAAGATTTTACCTCACCCACCTTGTCTATTTGTAGTTGTGACAATTTCGCTCATTGGATATAGCCATGCTATTGAACAGCCAGTGACAACAACGGAATCTCGGTCCATCTCCTTCTTCCATCAAACAAACTGCAGGAAGAAGAAGCTGTTAGAGCAGGGGTCGGCAACCTCTGGCATGCGTCTCACCAGTGTAAGCACCCTGGCGGGCCGGGCCAGTTTGTTTACTTGCCGGGTCCGCAGGTTTGGCCGATCGTGGCTCCCACTGGCCGCGGTTCACCTTCCCAGGCCAATGGGGGCTGCGGGAAGTGGCGCGGGTGAGGGATGTGCTGGCTGAGGCTTCCTGACGCCCCCATTGGCCTGGGATGGCGAACCGTGACCAGTGGGAGCCGCAATTGGCTGAACCTGCCGACGCGGCAGGTAAACAAACTGGCCTGGCCTGCCAGGGTGCTTACCCTGGTGAGCCACATGCCAGAGGTTGCCGACCCCTGAACTACGTCTATGCTGTGCACTATCCTAATGATGAAGGCAACACGCCCAGCAAAACTCATTTTGTGCCCATCTCACCTCCAAGAGGAAACATTTCAGTAAATGGACAGTGGAATTATTCTGTCCATCATCCAAAACCAGCTCAAATTAAGTACAATGCATAAGTCTTTGCAGGCTAGATTGGAGCCAGAGTTTGGATACAAAGAGCAATATTTGTAGATTCAATCAGCCCAAGGAAACTGTTATTTAGGAGATATTTGAAAGCATAAAAATTGAAACAGTACTAATTGAAATGGTTTGCTGCATTGGCCTAACATCTAAATTGCCTTTCTTACTTTTATATACATATGGGGCAAGTCCCCTTTCAGGGTCCCCCAAATGCACTCTCTTTCAGTAGACTTAGCATCCAAATGCCCGTGCGACCACCTCAGTAGAAAAAACACATTCCTCCTTTGTAAAAGAAAAATCGTAGTTGGATTCAACACAGATGTTATGTTGTGACTTTTGTTGGGGCCATTAGCAGATTCCCAACTATCCTGCACATGCTTAAAGAACTATATAAAGCAAAAGCTTCCAATACTAACACTACTTTGAAATGGAAAGCATATGGGAGGCAGTGGTATTCCAAAGGCTACTGAAGTCACTGTGGAAAAAAATCCCATTAGCGTCTTTGGATCAAATCCATGGAGTACAATGAAAAATTATCCATGTGTTGTTTGGTTATCTTCTTAGGTTGGTTGGACCTGAGAAGATAAGAAAAGTTGTGTCTAGGGCAGGGGTCGGCAACCTCTGGCATGCGGCTCGCAAGGGTAAGCACCCTGGTGGGCCGGGCCAGTTTGTTTACCTGCCGCGTCAGCAGGTTTGGCCGATCGTGGCTCCCACTGGCCACAGTTCGCCGTCCCAGGCCAATGGGGGCTGCAGGAAGCGGCGCGGGTGAGGGATGTGCTGGCCGCGGCTTCCTGCCGCCCCCATTGGCCTGGGACAGCGAACCGCGGCCAGTGGGAGCCGCGATCGGCCGAACCTGCCGATGTGGCAAGTAAACAAACTGGCCCGGACCACCAGGGTGCTTACCCTGGCGAGCCGCGTGCCAGAGGTTGCCGACCCCTGTGTTAGAGGCATAAGAGTTCAGATGTTTGCAATGCATGTTATGCCTATTGCAGAAGCTGTTCTTTGAATCCCCAGAATATACCATGTTGAATCTGAACAGCAGATACTGGAAAAAAAAACAATACACGTCTGAACCCCCCAAAGGGGAGAAAAAAGTAGAAAATATGACTAGAGAATAAAACAAAAGTGAAGTGTGGGACTGATCAATCTGCAGGACCGCTTGTGTTTCTTATTAGGAAATCCCTTCAAAAACAAAAATCAACCCCTCATATGAAAAACTGGAAAAAAGTCCTGCACAGTTACTTCAAAGGATATTTTTCATCTTTGAAACAAAAGAGGGATGTGGGGCAAACCTGAAACCCATTGCCATCCACAAGAAATGCATCCATGACAACGTGCTACTGATGGATTTTCTGATGCCATCAAACTACATCTAAATTTAGAGCTGTGCAAAATTATTAATGTCCACTTGATCTTGATCCTAAGCCCATTCAGATGAGTGGGACTTTTGCCATTGACTTCAATATGCTTTAGATCAGGGCCTTAGAGTATATTTATACAACAATAGTAGTTCCTGAAATTTGATTTTTTTCACAGATCTATGAAGATATGATCCTTTTACTTTCTTTTGCTATGGTGAGAATTTATACACACAACTCTAATGAACACTGTGCTCTCCCTTTTTCTCCCATTATTCAGTTGTGTTTGAAAAAATTATGTTTGGAAAATAAAATAAAATCAAGAGCAAAGAGTTTAGATAGAAAAAAATGATTGATTTTGTTAAGAGACTCATTCAGCTAAACTGAATTGAACAGGATCTATTTTTCATAAACCCATGTTGATTTGCATTAATTACATTACCCACCCTTAATTCTTTATTAATCGAGTCCTAGATCAGCCTCTCCAATATCTTGCATGGGATCAATTGAAACTGCACAATCAAGTGGGAGGGGGAGAATTTAAATTGATACCTGGTTCCATAGAAATTCTATCCATATCACAGATTTTTAATCAGGATATATATCAAATTCCACACATTATGTAATCAGACAACACTTCCACTGCTTGATTACATGCTGCAGTGGTGATGATGGTGGAATAAGTAGCCATATGCACAACTTGACCCTTTTTTGGCTGTCAAATATGTATATAATGAACTATACAAAGATCAAGACCCATAGCCTACATTTTCAGAAGTGACTAGTGATTTTATATGCCCCATTCTTGGGAACTCAACATGAGATCCATGAAAGGGTCTTGATTTTTAGAGGGTGGGTGCACATTCTGAAAATCAGGCTACTTTAAGGTGTCTCAAATTCAGCACTTAAAAACAAGCCACCTCAAATCACTAGCCACTTGTGAAAAATTAGACCAAGAGCTTTCATACAGTAAACATAAGTTAAATAATTTGTAGCAGGTGGAATCACTTTGTTTTGTTTTGTAATTTAATTGCAAATAACATGCTACACAGTTTGGAGGAGGAAACAAAATCTAATAACGAGACAGAGCTGGGATAGAAGAGAAGCAACAGTAAGTCTAAAAGCATTTAGCTTATTATGAAGGAAGGTTGACATTAGGAATGACAACAAATCATCTTCCAATGAACTGTTCTGGAAGATATCCCAAAACGCCAAGTGCTATATGGGTAAAACACCAACTCCATGATAGCAGTATATTGGTTAGCATGCCTCTATTCATGCAACCTGCTATTTCTACTTTGGCATATTATTTAATTTGCTTATCATAAAGGAGTAGAAAAAGATAGGAAGAGCAGAGATCCACCAATGACTTCTGCAGTTGGAAAGAATAAATAATGTGGTAAATGCCCTTCTGGCCCTAATGGTTGATCCATGGACTTATGTTTTCCCATTGGTCCTTCATGGAACTCATAAAATCCTGTCTCATATTCATAACAAAATTCTGACCTTTTTTAATTGGCTCTGAGAGTGCCCTGTTAATCCCATCTCAAGTACTGTATATGGTTTCAGAAACTTTTTTTCTGACCTGTGAGAAAAGATTGTGGTTATAGTTGCTTTAAAGCAGTGGTTCTCAACCAGGGCTACACGTACCCCTGGGGGTACGCAGAGGTCTTACAGGGGGTATATGAGCTCATCTAGATATTCGCCTAGTTTTATAAAAGTCTACAGAAAAAATACTAGCAAAGTCAGTACAAACTAAAATTTCACAGACACGATGACTTGTTTGTACTGCCCTATATACTATACACTGAAACATAAGTACAATATTTATATTCCAATTGATTTATTTTATAACTATATTGTAAAAATGAGAAAGTAAGCAATTTTTCAGTAATCGTGTGCTGTGTTACTTTGGTATTTTTATGTCTAATTTTGTAAGCAAATTGTTTTTAAGTGAGGTGAAAGTTGGTGGTACGCATGACAAATCATCTCTTGAAAGGGGTACAGTTGTCTGGAACAGTTGAGATCCACTGCTTTGAAGGACTTGAAGTACATGGCACTCATTTTCTTTTCCAGGCCTTTAAAAAGGAATCTAGTTAAATAAAAATATGTTTGACAATTGCTGTAGTAATATTCAAGACAGACACTGTATAACACCTTTCATTCTAAACACTAAACTGACACTAAACTGGGAGGAGTGGTAGATACGCTGGAGGGTAGGGATAGGATACAGAGGGACCTAGACAAATTGGAGGATTGGGCCAAAATAAATCTGATGAGGTTCAACAAGGACAAGTGCAGAGTCCTGTACTTAGGATGGAAGAATCCCATGCACTGCTACAGACTAAGGACCAAATGACTAGGCAGCAGTTCTGCAGAAAAGGACCTAGGGGTTACAATGGATGAGAAGCTGGATATGAGTCAACAGTGTGCCCTTGTTGCCAAGAAGGCTAATGGCATTTTGGACTGTATAAGAAGGGCCATTGCCAGCAGATCGAGGGACATGATCATTCCCCTCTATTCAACATTGGTGAGGCTTCATCTGGAGTACTGTGTCCAGTTTTGGGCCTCACAGTACAAGAAGGATGTGGAAAAATTGGAAAGAGTGCAGCGGAGGGCAACAAAAATGATTAGGGGGCTGGAGCACATGAGTTATGAGGAGAGGCTGAGGGAGCTGGGATTGTTTTGTCTGCAGAAGAGAAGAATGAGGGGGGATTTGATAGCTGCTTTCAAATACCGGAAAGGGGGTTCCAGAGGATGGATCTAGACTGTTCTCAGTGGTAGCAGATGACAGAACAAGGAGTAATGGTCTCAAGTTACAGTGGGGGAGGTTTAGGTTGCATATTAGGAAAAATGTTTTCACTAGGAGGGTGGTAAAGCACTGGAATGGGTTACCTAGGGAGGTGGTGGAATCTCCTTCCTTAGAGGTTTTTAAGGTCAGGCTTGACAAAGCTCTGGCTGGGATGATTTAGTTGGGGATTGGTCCTGCTTTGAGCAGGGGGTTGGACTAGATGGCCTCCTGAGGTCCCTTCCAACCCTGATATTCTATGATTCTATGATTCACACCCCTATGAGGTACTGTCATTAAGTTAGTAGTATTGATGCCATTTTACAGAGGGTTTAAATGAGTTGCCCAGGATTATCAATGGAAGCACAGTTAGAGCTGAAATTAAGGTTTGGTAGTACAACTGGAAACTATTGGATTGCCTACTTTCATGGTGTGTTGTGTGTGTGCAATNTACAGAGGGTTTAAATGAGTTGCCCAGGATTATCAATGGAAGCACAGTTAGAGCTGAAATTGAGGTTTGGTAGTACAACTGGAAACTATTGGATTGCCTAATTTCATGGTGTGTTGTGTGTGTGTGTGCAAACATTTCCTTTCGTCCCAATCCACATCCCCTGATTTTTTAAATTGAGTTCTAGGTTCCAACAACTCCAAAAACTCTAAGCAAAACTCAGTAGAAATCACTGACATTCACCTGATGTTTTGTTAAACCCATCAGGCACTACAAATGTTACATGATTTTGATGCAAGACAATAAATCGGTCCAGATTCACACACGCCCAAGTGCATGTGAAAGGCACATGAATCTTTCCACAAATCTTGTCTGAGTTTCAAGTTTGTAATGAAACACAACACCAGGCGACTTCTACTTTGTTCAGGGTTTTGCTGTGAATATTTGCATAAGCATTTCTCAAGAGTTCCTGACTTCCAGTCCTGTGCTAAGACAGCTCTCATCTATCTTTCTTTATAAAAAGTTATCCTTGTCCTGAAAAGATTGAAAATCAAATGCTACTTGATGTCCCTACATCTCAAAAATTCCTTGCTTGTTATTACCACTGTATGGCACATTAAATGTAAAGACAAGTTCTGCCCCAAAAACTTATAATGTAAAAGACAGACACAAGAAATGCAGAGGATTGATAGCGATTTTTTTAAATCATTATTAGAATTCAGTCCTAAAAATTCAGCTGTAATATCCAGGTGTTTCACAAGAGTTAGATTGTAGGCATAGGCAAAATAAATTGGTATCATGGAGGGAGTTGAAAGAGGAGGGCGTACGTTCTTGCTGCGCTGGGACTGGAAGGTTGTTCCATGCTTAGTACTACCATGGAAGAAAGAAATGAGCAGGGCATCGAGGCTGGCATCATTGGACTGGAATTCAGGATGTAGGGGATGCAATTAAAAATGAGATCTGAGATTTAAGTCAGGGAAGAGTTGTGGAGGGCCTTGAAGGCAAGGACTAAGTGTTTAATCTTGAGGCCATGGGCAAGAGGGAGCCAGTGGAAATATCTCTCAACTTTGTCTCATCACAAAGAACATCACTCATGCTAAAGCCAAATGTACCTCTGTCTCACATAAATCTTGTTTCCTCACAGCTGGTTGCTTTGAATTAATGACACTATTTGTCACCCATTGTAAAGTCCAATGTCACACAACTGGGTTTTGGCAAGATGAAAGTTTTGCTTGCAGAGCAAGCAACAGGGCATAATATCTATATGAATTCTAAACCAGACAGGCTCATATGGTAGGGTGACCAGATGTCCTGATTTTATAGGGACAGTCCCGATATTCAGGGCTTGATCTTCTATATGCATCTGTAGTGGGGCGACTGCCACACTCCCATGTTAGAGGGGGCTGCAGCAGGCCAGTGGGCCTGTGCAGCCTGGCAGCCAATTAGGGAAGGGCTTATTGGGAGCCAATCAGGGCCCAGATTGGAGACAGCCAATCAGGGCCAGGCTCAGCACTATAAGAAGGCTGCTCAGAGAGCGAGAGCAGGCAGTCTGTCCCAGGCCTTTGAGAGGGGAAGGTCTGTCTCCAGAACAGGAGACCAGCACCTTGGACAGGGTAGTGCTGGGCAGGCTCAGGGGGAGCACAGTAGGGCTCTGGCCTAATACCTGCCAGACTGCAGGCCCTGAGAGAAAGGGTCTAGAGGGTGCAAGGAGCTATAGGGGAAGTGGCCCAGGGACAGTTGAACAAGGGGAGAGAAGGAGGGCAGGGAGGCTGCCACTAGAGGATCCCTGGGTCGGGACCCAGAGTAGTGGGCGGGCCTGGGTCTCCCCCTTGTACTACACCTGGCCATGTAGTAGGGTGGCCGAGACCAACTGCAACCAGCCCTCGAGACAAGGGGGTAGATTTTGGAGGTTGTGGTTGGCCACTGAGGCCAGTGCAAAGACTGCTGAAGGCACCCCCCGGAAGGTGGTGAGGATGGACTAGGGGGCACTGCTGGAGGGCAGTGGCCTGAGGAGGATGCTGCCGAGCGGGGAGCAACGCGGGTCCAGACACCAGGGAGGAAGAGACGACGGACGGGACACCACCGGCAGAGGGCGCTTCCCATGGACTGAGCTAATTCTCGGAACAACCAGTGGGAGGCGCTGCGGTGGTGAGTCCCAACCCCGTTACAGCATCTATTATCCCCCACCCCTGCCCCGATTTTTCACACTTGCTATCTGGTCACCCTATCATATGCTACCAAAAAAAGCTTTACAATTCATGTCCATTTGTTTTGGTAGAGGTGGATATTTGAAAGTGCAAGGAGCAAATTACATGAAATATTCAGCCATTTCATTTTTAATATCGCCGTGTGAGTGTGTGTGTGTGTATATATATGTGTATGTATCGCTGCTGTTATAGCAGCCATTAAGATTAAACATTACAGAAGAGGGAAGAAAACCATGACTTCTTTTAAAGAAAAATGTCAATTTGTTAGCCCAAGACACAATCAAATACTCTGTCTGCTATCTGGATTGGTGATATGGTATGTGTGGCATTTTCCTGCCTTTCATTGCTTTGTCTAGATATAAAAAACTTGGAGTGATTCTAATATAATTTGTGGTCTCGGCTCTTAAAACATTGTTTCCCAAATGTCTGTCATGCAGATTGTCTAATCATGCTGACATAATTTCTACACATCATTCTATCACTTTGCTTGTAGGAACCATGGGAAGTTTCCCACCTAGATCACACAATAGAGATATATATTTTTATATATCAGACCATCATTGATATGTGGTAGTTATCCATCCGCCTATGTATTAATTATACAGTGACACTCCACAGAGCATGTGTGGTTTATATATTCTGGGGGACATGATCTAAAGAGAATATTAAACACAGTTTATTTTAATAGAGAGATATTTTAATACAGCCTAAGACAGTAAAAGTAGGCCTAGTTTCATTTAGGAGCTACACTACTAAAAATAGTTGCTAGTACTATCATAATTCCATTGCTCTACTTGCAAATTAAAGGTCAGACTGGAGTAGAAAATATATATATTTGATATAATTGTATTAGGCTTTTAGTTTGTTAATTGAAGTTCATGGCACACACCTGTGTGCTTGTTTCTTTTGGTGTCAACATTCCCTAGAATACAACATAAATCCAGGAAAAGTAGGAGTGTGACTATCTGCATTTGCATAACAGGTATGGTTGAGAGCTCAGTCCTGCTTATATTAATTTCATTCATAAACACTACTGTAGTAGCTGAGGAGAGACAAAAATGCTATGAGACTTTTCTGCTAAACACTGTTTTGTTACTTTCTCTTCCCACCCCACTGAGATTGTTTGTCTAGTGTCACCTGGAGCAAAAATTTGAAAAGTGCCTAAATGATTTAAATGGGACATAGGCTCCTAAATCACTTATGCACTTTTGAAAGTGATTATAAGATCTCTTTGGAAGGGACTTTGTCCAAGATATTCAAAGGTAGTTAGGTGCCTAGATCCCATTTATCCTCAAAGGTATCAGGTTCCTAATTCCCATTGATTTTGGTGCATTTATGGATATGGACCTTTATTTGGTACATATCTGTACAATCCCTAATTGAGTAGGATCCTGATTCCTGACTTGAGTACTACTACTAAAACTAAAATTATCATCATTATTGTCATCATCATGAATACTGGGAAAATATAGTAGTATATTTTGTTCTTGAGTTTTTATGACTGTTTTTAAATTAGATTACTTGGGTTGTCTTTCTTAAACTAGATATTTCCATAAATATTGTGTGCAGTTTTCTGGAGCATTTCCTTTGTGGTGGTAGAGCTGTTTGAGGTTTATTACTCTAACGGTATCCTCTATGCACCCCTCAAAGCCCTTATGAACCCATTTTTCCTCTCATTTAACTTCTGCTGATAAGTTGAAGAGGACTAGATTGTGAAAGGACTGACTGTCAACTGTGCTCCTGGGGTCTGATCCAACTTGCACTGAAGTCAGCAGGAGACTTTCCCATGATTTCAACAGCAGTTGGATTGTACCCATAGGATCCAACCCAGCACATGAGTAAATAAGTAGTTCCTTCTAGCTTCAGTGGAATTACTCATGTAAGTTTGTTCACACATGTATTTGCAGAAGCGGGGATGTTCACTGGCTACACGTACTGTATAATGTGAAGCTCTGCTTAGGAGTTAAAAATGTTGATCTGTACCAGCTCTCATTTGCTACTGCTTTAGGATTGGGAATAGAACCTAGTTTTCCCAAAGGCAGTACAAAGCATGCCACTTAGCCACAAGACTAATCTGGACACTTAGCTTCTGAGTTTTAAGTTTTGGGTTTATTGTTTTAGTTTGTAAAGGTATATTAATTTTCCTAATAAGGACTGAAGTTAGATGCAGGTGAAGCACAATGGAAAACTGTGGCTAGACCAGCAACTTTGATTTCAAAGACAACTTTTATTCTTTAATAGTTCTATATAAGCAGGGAGTATTCATTACAGGTAGTGAGGTACAGTAGGAAGTTTCCATCCTGTGTGCAATCAGTGTATACACATTTTAATATTTATTAAAAAACAGGCCATATTTGTACTTCATGGTGGCAAAGTTTAGTGCATGTCTTTCAGGATTCACATGAACAAGACCAATATAAGACTGCAGTTGAGATTTGCCTACTCAATGGATTCAATACAACAGGAAACCAATTTAAGGGGAAATTTCATTTAAAAAAAAAAGCAATGAGGTTGGGGAGCTTGAGAATGAAATTTAGAAAACAATTTCTCATACAGTTCACCCTTGTGTCACTTCCTCCCTGGAGTGTCATGCAATGTTATAAAAAGCATTGCTATAACAACACTAATTAATTTTAGTGGGATTTCATGGGTTACAGTAAAAAGCCAAACCACAGTAGTCCCATTCTATGTCATAGCTGGTTGGGTAAGAGAGAACTGATATTGAAATTGGAAGTAGTGCAGTAATTACTGAAAAGGGCTGCCCAGGCCAGCCCTTGTCATGGCAACATATGCACACACCCCTCTTCTTTATGGACATAAGGGTGACAATCAACAACAATGAAGCCTATACACATATTATTCAGTACATTACAGGATACATTGAAATAAAGGGTGAGGTTTATTCAACATAGTAAATCCCTTGAGAAATGATATCTGTCAATGTGCTCAGGCTTTTGCTTCACATAACTTGGAGGATTAGGGACTCCAGGAATTCTGAAATGAGTACTAAATCCACCCTCTGAAGAGTCTGAGAGAAATACTATGAATAAGAAAGTGATAAATATCTGGAGAACTGTAAATAAACAAGTACTGCCAAATGCCCTAATCTTTCCCAGACATGTTAAAAGGTTTTCATCACTATGAAGATATTGCAGCAATTCTATATTCCATATATTATTGACTCTCCAATTCCATTATAATGACAGTACAAACTCTGTCACTAACTTCACCAAGACATAACCAATCTTCCTCAAACAGTGTTCATGGCCTTCTGCCATAATATGGCTTTCTGGGAATCTTGAGGCGAGCTAGACAATTTTCTAAAATAGTAGTTTTCTTTTGAAAAGTTTGCAAACACTATTTTGCCCCTTCATCATCAAATGTGCAGCTTGGAAACAGTTTAAATTATAAACTCCAAAATTATTTTGTCATGCTGGTGTCACTGAGGATGAGGGCTTTTGAGCAGTTATGGAGAGTAGGAATAATAGTAGTTATTAAAGATTGATAATGAGTACATTAGGGTATGTGCATGGCACATTTTACTGTATATGTGGTACAATGTAGATCTTAGTGAAGAGTCCAAGCTTCATATGCAAAGGCTGTAGGCAAAGCCTCATGTCAGAGCTGCCATGCAAATTGTCTGAAGACAGTCTGTGACCTTTATGTACAATGAGTCAGCGCTGTTGTTCCATATAGATATCAAAGACAGAGATGTTCTTCCAAAATCTTTTTTAAATTGAAGAAATTCTCATGCAAAAAGCTTTGTTAACCTGGAGTCATGTTACAAAGGCTTTTCTGGATGGATAACTTCTCACCAGCATTTCTGTATGGTTATATTCTAAGGGCAGGGCTACACTAACTTGATTGAACTTACATCGCTCAGGAGTATGAACCCCCCCCCCGAAAAAAGACACAAGTTTCACACTATCCACACCAGTGCTATGTCAGCAGCAGAGCGCCTCCCACAACATTGCTTACACTTCTCGCGGTGGTGGACGAATTATGCTGATGAGAGAGCAGAGTGTCGGCATAGCGTGTCTTTATCAGACATGCTACAGCAGCGCAGCTGCATGTAGTGCTCTAGTGTAGACTTGCCCTAAATGTGCAGTAGGATCCAGGAAGGGCTAACCAAATGACGCCTAGTTGAATAGGTGAAACACAGAAAGATGGGATTCCAGGAGGATGTACACTTTTTCCAGATGTAGCATCCCATCTCATCACTGCCTTATTCTCCTCTCACACTAGTATAGACAGGGAGAACCCCATCTAACTCATTATAGTGATTTAATGGTGTCAAACCAGTGTGAGTGTAGATTCAGGCCTGCAATCTTGATCCTTTTCCTCTGTTTTACTTTATTATGGATTTGAGGGAACACTAGGGACCCGGATGATCCACCTATCTATAATGTGTAGGAAAATAAACTTCATGAGCATGGGGGGCTCCAATTTGAGTGTCATATTCTGGAGGTCTTATCCTGCCAGTTCTAAAGCATTCTTGCATTTTCTAAACATTGGAGATAAGATTATAGAAAACAAATTCCTAACGCAAAGAGTGTTGCAGCCAACACAGGGAAATTCTTTATTAAAACTTGTCCTAACAGATAAAGAGAATCTGATCACAGAACAGAAAAATAATAGTAGATTAGGTACATCTGATCATGAGTTGATGAACCTTGCAATGTGCAAGCAGAATGAAGCCCAGACCATTAATATAGATACTTGGTGCTTTAATAGGGCCAATTGCACAAAGCTGAAAACAATTGAGCCAAAAAGTTGGAAGGAAAAATGTAATCAGAAAAATGTGAATGATGATTGGGAATCATTTCAGGACACCTTACCAGAAGCTCCAAAAGCCACTATCCCACAACAGAGGAAGAAGCCTGTGCTGGTTTAAAAACAAAAAAAAAATACCTGGTCTAGAGTGGAAGTAAAGACAATACATATATTAAAAAAAAATGAAAAATTTATATAACCAATATAAGCTTTATAAGAAGTTGATAGTAATGAATATAAATCATTATCTGGGAATTATAGAAAACTGATAAGGGAAACAAAGGGGCACAGGTATAAATCTATGGCCAGCAGAGTTATGGACAAGAAGTAGTTTTTAAAAAATATATTAGGAACAAAAGGAATCTTAACAATGGTATTGGTCCATTACTAAATAGAAATGGTAGAATCATCAATAATAATGCAAAAAATGAAGACGTGGTCAATAAATATTTCTGTTCTGTATTTGGGAAAAAACAGATGTGATATCATATGATGATGGTAGATTGATGATGATGGTCCATTACTAGATGGAAACAGTAGACTTATCAGTAATCATAGAATCTTATAAGGGACCTCAAAAGGTCAATCTAGTCCTGTCCGCTGCACTCATGGCAGGACTAATTATTATCTGGACCATCCTTGACAGCTGTTTGTCTAACCTGCTCTAAAAAATCTCCAATGACAATACCTCTCTAGGCAACATTTTCCAGTGTTTAACTACCCGGACCGCCAGGAAGTTTTTCCTAATGTCCAACCTAAACCTCCCTTGCTGCAATTTAAGCCCATTGCTGCTTGTCCTGTCCTCAGAGGTTAAGGAGAACATTTTTTCTCCTTCCTCTTTGTAACAACCTTTTATGTATTTGAAAATTGTCCCCTCTGTCCTCTCTTCTCCAGACTAAACAAACCCAGTGTTTTCAATCTTCCCTTATAGATCATATTTTCTAGACCTTTAATCATTTTAGTTGCTCTTCACTGGGCTTTCTCCAATTTGTCCACATCTTTCCTGAAATGTGGCGCCCAGAACTTGGCAGCTACTCCAGTTGTGGCCTAATCAGCGTATAGTAGAGCAGAAGAATTACTTGTGTCTTACAACACTCATTCTAATATATCCCAGAAACATGTTTGCTTTTTCCCCCCACAGTATTACACTGCTAATTCACATTTAGCTTGTGCTCCACTATGGCCCCCAGATCCCTTTCCGCAGTATGCCTTCCTAGGCAGTGATTTCCCATTTTGTATGTGTGCAGCAGATTGTTTCTTCCTAAGTTGAGTACTTTGCATTTGTTCTTATTGAATTTCATCTTGTTACGTCAGACCATTTCTCCAGTTGGTCCAGATCATTTTGAATTTTAATCCTATCTTCCAAAGCACTTGCAACTCCTCCCAGCTTGGCATCCTCTGCAAACTTTATAAGTGTACTCTCTATACTATAATCTAAATCACTGATGAAGATATTGAACAGAACCAGACCCAGAACTGATCCCTGCAGGACTCCACTTGATATGCCCTTCCAGCTTGACTGTGAACCACTGATAACTATTCTCTGGGAATGATTTTCCAACGAGTTATGCACCCACCTTATAGTAGCTCCGTCTAGGTTGTATTTCCCTAATTTGTTTATGAAGTTTCATAAGACTGGAAGAAAGATAACATTGTGCCAATTTTTTAAAAGGGTAAATGGGAGACTCAGGTAATTATAGGGCAGTCAGCCAAACATCAATCCCAGGCACTATAATTTAGAGACTGATATGGAATTCAGTTAATAAATAATTAAAGGATGACGTAATTAATGCAAATGAACATGGTTTTATGGCAAATTGATCCTGTCAAACTAACTTGATACCTACTTTTGATGAGGTTACAAATTTGGTTGATTAAGATGTTTGACTTGGTACTGCACCACTTTTTTATTACAAAACTTGAACAAAATAAAATTCACATGGCACACATTAAATGCATTAAAACTGGCTAACTGATAGGTCTCAACATGTGATTGTAAATGTGGAATCATCATTGAGCTAAATGTATACATTTAAGAAAAAAAATGTAGGCCATGCATACAGGATGGAGGACTATATCCTGGGAAGCAACGACTCTAAAAAGATTTGTGGGCTGTGGAGGATAATCAACTGAACATGAGCTCCCACTGTGATGCTGTGGCCAAAACAGCTAATTGCATTCCTGGGATGCATAAGCAAAAGAATCTTGAGTAGGAATTGAGAGGTGTAGCAGAGCGGACTCACCACTGCAGCACCTCCTGCTGGTCGTCCATGGGAATTAGCTCTTCCAGCATCCTTGAGCACCCCCTGCAGGCCAGTGATCCACCTTGCCACTGGCCCCATGTCCCTCCCTGGACCCCGGTGCCCTTTTATCTGGGGGGCTGCCCCCTGACAGTATCCCCACAGTTCTGGGTCTCCCCCTCTCAGGGGAACCCCCACCCACTAGTCCCCACCTCGCCTCAGTATAAGGCTACTGCCAGTCACCAACTAGCCCCCGCGCCCTGGGGGAGACTGCAGTATCAGCCACTCATCACAGGCAAGGTTGGGTTTGGACCTGCTGCCTTGGCCTACCCCTGGGCTGCCCTCTGCAACCCCCGATACCCCTTGGCCTTCTACTAGACCACAGCCTGGGGCTTTCTAGGCTGGAGCTCCCCAGCCCTGCTCCACTCAAGTACTCTGTCTCTAGCTCCCTACAGCCACATGCATCTCTCTCTGGGCCTCTGGCTCACAGCCTTTTTATATAGGCCAGCTGAGGCCTGATTGGGGAAGTGGCTGCAGCTGGGCCATGCCCCAATCAGCCCAGCTGTCTTAAACCCTTCAGGGCAGGAGCAGGGGACCACCCCGCTACAAGAGGTTATTTTATATCTGTATCTGGCACTAGTTTGATTGCTGCTCGAATACTGTGTCCATTTCTGGTGCTCACAATTCAAGAGGGATGTTGGTAAATTGGAGAAGAGCCCTGAGAATGATTAAAGGATTAGAAAACATGCCTTTTAGAGGTAGACTCAAAGAGCTCAATCTTTATAGCTTTACTAAGGGAAAGTTAAGGGTGATAATTACAGTCTATAAATTTCAACATAGGGAACAAATATTTCAGCTCTTTAATTTATTAGAGAAGGTATAACATCATCCAATGGCTGGAAGGTGAAGCTAGACAAGTTCTCACTGGAAACAAGGTGTAAATTTTTGACAGTGGAAGTAATTAATCATTGGAACAATTTCCTAAGGGTTGCGGTAGATTCTCCGTCACTCACAATTTTTAAATCAAGATTGGATGTTTTGCTACAAGATATGCTCTAGGAATTATTTTTGGGAAGTGCTGTGTTATAGAGTATGTCATTTTAGATGATCACAGTGGTCCCTTCTGGTCTCTAATCTATGAATTTATGAATCAATGAGCAAGGTGATACAGTGAAAACATTGTCATTTTCACTAGTGTTAGCTGCGGGTGTTTTTAACAAATCACTAAAGTCAACCATGATAACAGAAACCTACTGAACATGGAAAGAGACCAATAGAAGGGGTATATAAAACATTTGTGGATTATTTGCAAAACCAAGGGGAAACAGTAAATAAAGTTATACAAGCTCGGGGTGTTTTTTGCGGGGGGAGGTATTTTTCTTTTTGCTTCTGTCATAATTTACTTTAATGTGCAGTATTTTTCTCTATCACTCGTTTATATTGGTCAGGCTATAATTTTTCTCTATTGACAATATTTTTCAATTTACAATACATTTAACAAAAACAGATTTGTTTGTCTGTTTACAAATGATCAGTCTGAATTTCCTTCATTTCTCCTGTTTGAGGAGCTTGCTTTTTTTCAGGCAGGTGCTTTTCTTGGCAAGGATTGATGAGACCTGCTACAGCCAAGCAAGAAGCCCTAGGTGACCAGTTTACCCTTCCCCAGTAGAGTACCAGCTGGCAATTGCCCCCATTCTGGGATGGCTTGTCCTTCTTTTCACCTTGTCATCAAGCCAAGATTGTACACTGTAGGAGTACAGGTAAGCATCTGCCTCTATAGTCATTGCCAACTGCTCTCCATTATCAGCTGCCAGGGGTGGTTCAAAGAATCGTGCACAACTTCCTCCAGATGCAGGTCTTGAGTGTTTTATGTCTGCAACTAACCCTGCCTTTGCTGGGTGGGGAATCCCAAATGTAAAATACTTTCCAGAGTTTCATCCCAGCTCACCATTAAACATAAAGTGTGTTGGGGCATCTTTTTTTATTGGCAGGCGTTCCAGGGTGGGCTTTGTACACATGCTTCATCTAAATAATAGAAATATTTCCTCTGAGAGAATCTCTTACAATGCAAAATTAAAGGGAAACTGTTAATTACATTGGCCACCCTTACAACTTGCCAGTTTTGCCTTTGATAAATCAATAAGGTTCCTGAACTCTCTGCACTGCCCCTTGTACTTACTCCACAATTTTCCTCAAATACGGAGGCAATTACTTAGTTATCCAAGTTGTTCTGTGGGGCCATGATTTGGCAAGTAGATGAGCTAGTGCAGTCTCCCCTCTCATGGCTTCACACAGTCCCATTGACTCTGTGAGGGTCTGTACTTGTGCTTGGGGATGCCTTTGCAGGCTGGAGACTTTTGGCAAGATTTTAAAGGCAAATTTTAGGCAGCTACTGCTGTTTGAAAAATAACTAGAAGCTGCAATCAGACATTCTCAATTCTCCCTTGTGTTCCTTGTGACCCTCCCAATTCTCCCTGCTGGCTTTATCCCTCTGAAGACTTAGGGCCTGGTATTTCAAACCTTGCTTATGGGTATTCTCACATTAATAAGATTTTCAGGGTCAGCCTCATAGATAGAACCTCTCAGCAGAGGGTTAGGTCTTCCAGGGAAAAGCCTAATAGTCAAATTAAAATAATCTAATTAACCCTTACTTAATTTGTCTGCAGTGTGCCAGCCACTCCTGAAGGATAGAAAAGAGCCCTTTAAGAGGAAAGGGAGCTGGAGAAAACATTGATGCAGGAAAAGGAACTGTCTCTATCAATGGAAAACCTCCCACAGATAAAGAAACGCACTACGTAACAGAGAATCTCCCTCACAATACAGCTTAAAATATCCTGATCAACAACCTCATGGGTCTCATGAAAAATGTCAAAGAAACACCTTCCCATCGGAATGTGGGTTTTCATCAAAATTGAAATTTTCTGTGGGAAAAGGTAGATTTTGGCAGATTTTTCCATTGATAAAATTGAAACAAACATTTCAATTCAACTCGGGTTGACATTAATCTCTGCCTGCCTGATCCATCAGAGTGCCTCTTGGGAGCTATAGTCCTGGGTCCCTCATGTCCCCTTCTCCCTTGTGGGATCTGCTCCCCTGACAGATTATATCTCCCATGATACACTATGATCTCTCCCTGTGTCTGAGCCACTCTGGTACTCCCTGATGGCCAAGGTCTGAACTGAATTTTTCAGTTTGTCAGTATTCAGTTCAACATTTCCAAACTGAAACTGGCTGTGATTTTGTGATTTCAACTTTCCATTCCACTGGGGGTGGGGGTGGGGGGAGGGAATCCAAATGTAAAGATATTGGAATTTCCCAAGGGATGGAAATTCCATTTTTCTATTGGCTCTATCCAGCATGTGTTTAACTTGTGTTCTGATGTCAGCACTGAATGTTTGCTACTGTTTCTGCAGTGGTAGCTAAGGTTTGTGCTGTACAGGGAGATTACTTTCTTGTGCGTAGTGTGTTTCCTTATCTGTTGGAGGAGAAAAAACATTTCTTGTAACCTTTGGAAAGTTGTCACTGTAAGTAGAAATGATGTGTGGGCTTGAATATATGGTTAAGAGATGTCCCCAAACTTGGCACTGTTTTCTTGCTTCTTATTATGGGGGAAATGATTTATTTAACCAACTTCAATATTTTAAACATTATTGGTTATAAAAGCAGTTTTGTCTGCAGCACAATTAGAATGGTACTGTGCTACTAGGTTATGCAATATCTATTTTTATTTCCCATTTGGTTAGATAGTGAAGTTTGTCTTTTTTGTTAAAGCCTCACTAAGCTCTTATATATGCCAGATAATGAGCCTTTTTATTAGTGTCCCCAAACCCTTATCTCAACTTGTGTTTATTTCTTGTAAAAAATCATTTGTGTGGATTGGTAGCCAGGTGCAATGTCTCAGCTGGAAATATTGATAGAAGGGTATATTGCTCCCAACTAGACATTTGTTTGTTCCCAGGGAGACAAAAATGAAGTTTGGAAACAGCTGGTCTGTCTTTGTTACTTCTGTATTCCCTAGATCAATTGTTAGAGTTCTCACCACCTTCCATTTTCTGAGCTCTGCATAAGCTTTAGTCAATTGGGGAAATAAAGCATCTATTATTGGCCTTCTTGAGAATCATCTTTTGTATATTAATCACATTAGGGATAAAGTGGCAGAGGGATTCACTGTCTCCATTTTGTCCACTGGAACAGAGTTAGTGTGGGCTGTCTAGCAGAGTTTTCTCTGCCTACCCCGTAGGCAGTGGGAGGAAGTATTACCTACCAGCAATGGTAGCCCAATGCTAATGTATATCTCTGTGGTGACCTGGTCCCCTGCAAAAACATGCTGTTCATTCCTACTTGGTTGGTGTAGTTCATAACACCCTCTATGGGTCAAATGACATCCTCTGGTGTGTACATGTCACTCCCAATGATGTAATTTGTCTCTAAAATGTTATTCCTAAAGGCTAGTAAATTATTCTTCTTTTAGCATCCTCTGAATAGAGTAGACGATATCAGGTCCTGCTATACTATCTCTTCTTATTAAACAGAATGATAGGGAAATGATACAAGAGGCATTAACCAATATCATGTAACAGATGATTCTGATCTTTGTTACTCATACCCAGTTCTTGGCAGGCTGCTTAAAAGGAGACAAAGGAACATTACATTGGACAGTTTAGCCAGGCAACATTCCGTGATATCAGCAGAGGTGGAGAGTTTGGCTAGTTGCACTCCACAGGATGGATACCGGTGACTGGGGAGGAGAACAAATGTGTGTCACAAGAGCAGAAAGGCAGTGTTCAGGCAAAGCCTGATGAAAGAAATTGCCATGGCAGGGAGGCACTGAATTACTTGAGTGAGGCACAGTATGCGTTTGTTTTTTTGTTTTTTGTTTGGCTTCTGTACAAGTTTCAGATACATGGTGCCCTTGCGAAGGAAAGCAAACAGGAGAGAGATCATGAATGCAAATAGGAATGAAGTGAGAAATTTTGAGTTGGGAAATGCCGCTCCTCCATCACATGATTTAGAGAGCATATTTTTCTCCATCTGTACCTCTGCTGGCCTTTTTTTTGGTGGGGGGAGGGGGACAGGAGAGAACTACTGGGGTAAGAATAGCCTGTTTGTTTTCTTCCCTTAGTCTCTGAAGCGCCATCCCGATCCCTACCTATTTGCTTGTTTTCATTATTCATTTACTCAGTCATTATTGATATTACCATAGCACCCAAGCTCCTAATCAGACGGGGGTCCCCTTTATGCTAGGTTCTATATAAAACAACATCCCCTGCCCTGAAGAACTTACAGGCTACAGATCAGACAGAGAAAGCGTGGGGGAAGGAAATGGGACATATCTTAGCTCATCAATCAGTTAAAGGGGGGGAAAAAAGCACATTAAAAAGTGTTTCTTTCTGAAAAGATTCTTGACATTGCTTGAGTGTGAATTATTAGTGGCCCGACTTTTTGGATGCCATATAAAAACCTGTTCCAGTTCCCATAGGCTGACTCATTCTGGAAGGATACTACCAGGAGGAAATATGAGTGCAGTCAGTAGCACCTGGGACAGATAGTAGCTGGTCTATATTACAAAACTCTCCCATGTCTTGCTGTAGATTTTCGAATAAGACCTCCTGCACAGTATCTTTTCCAATGTTCTACTCTGGTTTTACATTTGTTTTCCCTTTGTGGCAAGGCTATACAAATATTTATGTATTGTCAATTTACATTTTGAAAAGGAAATAAACAGGTTTGCAATTGCTTTTTTAAAGAGTTTCTTTCATTACACAGATCATCAAAAGAAGAATCTCTCCCCCCCCCAAAAAACCCTCATTTCATTTTTCATAAGCAATTTTTAGTTGTTGATTGATATTAGGTTTTTGTATCTCCTAATAACTGTCTGGAAAAGGAAATTGTTGCTAATCTCAGGCCTGAGGGTTGTGGCTTTAAATATATAGATATGCAAGCATACTCATCACTGAAAACCTGAGCAAAGACATTGGGATCGGGCCCAAAAGAAATATAGAAATGGATTATGCAACAGGACCATGGATAATCATTAGCCCCTCAAGAGAATATCAGAGGGAGTTAGCGAGCAGTTGGTGTATTGTGACTGCTGTGTACCATACCAAACACAGTTGTTTCACTGTTATCTTGTTCTCCCCCATCTCCTTGTTTTTTAGTATTCACCTATCATGTCTTGCCATAAACTAAGCCCCCAATCCTGCCACTTGTTATGCCTGAGAACACCACTGACCTCAGTGGGGTTCCAGACAGACACAAGTTCCCACCCATAGTGGAGCAATTGAAGGACCAGGCCTACGCTTGTAAACTCTTTGGCGATGGGGCTGTGTTTGGTTTGTGTTTGTTTTGTGGTTTGTTTGTTTGTTTGTTTTTGTTTTTTGTTTTGTGATATTTGCCTTCAGTGCCTGGAACAACTTTTAAATTTTGAAAAGGAAATGAACAGAAATGATCAGAGAGTATTGCTCTCTGAGTGGGGGCTCCAATAATAAATAATAGAATAAATACATTCTCTCTAAAGGAGTAGAAAATTTGGTAAGAGGTGATGAGATACATGAGTTATGTCTATATGAGATACCTGAGTTATGTCTTACTCAATAGTATACCAGATAAAAATAGAAGAATTGTGCCCTTCCACCTACTCAGAACCAACTATCCACACAACACCTTGGTCAAAAAACTCTTCTACCAGAGAAAACCTGAGCAAATACAACCTATTACTTATTCCTGAGTACTGTGGCAACAGATCTATGATGGAAAATTTAAGATTACAAGTGACCTGGGTATTGATAACCATGGAACTTCTTCCCATAGGCTGCCTTATTCTGAAAGGACGCTGCCATGAGGAAAAAAGAGTGCAGTCCATAGCACCTGGGACAGATAGGAATGGGACCATGTGAAAAAACTCTCCCATGTCTTGCTGTTAGTGATGCTTTAGTATTGGTATTACAGTATAGCAATGACTAACCCTTCCTGCCAATTGAATTCAGAATCTGCTACATGCAGACAGATTTCAAAACAGGTGTTTTCTGTTGTCAGGAACCTCCAGACAATAGTGACAGGAACCTCTACAGAAATGGCAGTTACTCGTGCTTTATGTATGTGTGACTCTCCACCTCACCAGGTTTCTCATAAAGCAATACTCTAAATCCTATTTTAGGGATACAGTTAACTTGTGTACCAATCAGAGTCTATGCGCCTCCTCTCAGTGTGAGCTGGGTTGTTGCTACTGTGCCCATTGCTCTTGACAGTTTGTCGCTGGCTGCTGTGTGTAAAATGGCTAACCCAATAAGGCATTGCAGAGGAGCTGGTGTTAGCTGTTCACCTTGCTAAGGCAGCTATATCTCAAGTTTCTAGTGCAAATTATTTGAAT
This sequence comes from Platysternon megacephalum, assembly GCA_003942145.1. NCBI lineage: Eukaryota > Metazoa > Chordata > Testudines > Platysternidae > Platysternon > Platysternon megacephalum. The sequence goes on along the minus strand of QXTE01000176.1, from coordinate 2,470,057 downwards.
CCCAAACACCACTTATACCTAGATGTACTCCTTGGAAAATTCCATCACGGGTACATTTCACACTCCCCTCCTGTCAGGCTCCAATTTTAGCAAGCCAAACTCCTTTGCTTCCTAGTTGAAACTTCTTTTGAAATTGCAACTATTGTATTTGCTATTAAGTCTGCAAATATTTAATTTAGGGACTTCAAAGACTTTGAATAAAATATAACCCTAATTTGCTAGCCTTTTTCCTTTTCATTAAAATTGTTAGTGTAACATTTGTTTCCAAAGCTGTTTCTTCTAAGCTGCTAATGTGCCCCCTCACCATCGACTTCCATCCTCTTCCTGCAATCTCATCAAAGAACACTATGTTCTACTTTCTATTAAGCACCACAGTAGGTCACTTTGACAGATTATTCTTTTCAACTTCTCACACAAAAAGAAATTTTCTATATTCTTAACATTTTCAATCTTTGCTCTTCCTAAGTTACAAAAATAACTTCAAAGAAAATGTGAAATTGAATCTAGCATTCTACAATTATTTCCACACTTCCTTGTCCTTGATGAGTGACTGAAAGAAGGATGGCACCAGGGATTGGTAATGGGATATAAAGTCTTCAGCTTTAAATTACCAATTCCAATCTACCCGTTTGGTAGTGAATACAAGTTGTTAATTATAACTGGCTATTTCATTTCCTGTGTGAAGTTAGTTGACTGAGTCCTAATGGGCAAGTGGCCTCATCCATGGTATGCATACATGCACAACAAATAGGACCATGTTTCTCCTGTACAATAGTATACATACCTTTGCATAAAAATGACCATACTAGGTCAGACCAATGCTCCATCTAGCCTAGTATCTTGTCTTCTGACAGTGGCCAGTGCCAGATGTTTCAGACAAAATGAACAGAAAGGGAAATTCAAGTGATTCATCCTGTCATACAGTCCCAGATTCTTATGGTTGGATGTTTAGAGACACCACTAACCACTTTGGCTAATAGCAATTGATGGACCTATTCTCCATGAATTTACCTAATTCTTTTTTGAACCCAGTTATACTTTTGGCCTTCACAACATCCCATGGAAACAAGTTTCATAAATTGACTGTGCGTTGTGTGAAGAACTACTTCCTTTTGTTTGTTTAAAACCCGATGCCTATTAATTTCATTGGGTGACCCCTAGTTCTTGAATTATGTGAAGAAATAAATAATGCTTTCCTATTCACTTACTCCACACTATTCATGTTTTTATAGACCTCTATCATATCCCTTCTTAATCATCTCTTTTCTGAGCTGAACAGTCTCAGATTTTTAATCTCTCCTCATGTGGAAGCTGTTCCACACTCCCACTCATTTTTGTTGCCCTTCTGTTTAACCTTACCAATTCTTATATCTTTTTTGAAATGGGGCAACCAGAACTGCACACAGTATTCAAGGTGTGGGAGTGTATTTATATAGTGGCTCTATGATATTTTCTCTTTTATTATCTATTCCTTTCCTAATGGCTCCTAATATTTTGTTAGTTTATTTGACTGCTGCTGTACGTTGAGTAAATATTTGCAGAGAACTATCCATTATGATTATCATATATATATATGGGAGAGCAGTGAAGTGGCAAAAATTGCAGATGATACAAAATTACTAAAGATACTAAAGTCCGAAGCTGATTGTGAAGATTTACAGAAGGATCTCACTAAACTGAGTTACTGGGCAACAAAATGGCAGATGAAATTCATTGTTGATGATTGCAAAGTAATGCACATTGGAAAAAAATAATCCCAACTCTATACACAAAATGATGGTGCCTAAATTATTTCTTACCACTAATATATATATAATTTTTGCAATTTTTGACACTTCACTGTTCTACCTTTTTTCCAGATCATGTAT
>QXTE01000176.1:2241916-2467568 GCA_003942145.1 Platysternon megacephalum | reverse complement strand
AAAGATAAGCATGGAGAAATAGTTTTACCTTGTGTAATGGCCCATCCACTCCCAGTCTTTATTCAAACCTGATTTGATGGTATCCAATTTGCAAATTAATTCCAATTCAGCAGTTTCTCGTTGGAGTCTGTTTTTGAAGTTTTTTTGTTTTAATATTGCGACTTTTAGGTCTGTAATCGAGTGGCCAGGGAGGTTGAAGTGTTCTCCAACTGGTTTTTGAATGTTATAATTCTTGACGTCTGATTTGTGTCCATTTATTCTTTTACGTAGAGACTGTCCAGTTTGGCCAATGTACGTGGCAGAGGGGCATTGCTGGCACATGATGGCATATATCACATTGGTAGATGTGCAGGTGAACGAGCCTCTGATAGTGTGGCTGATGTGATTAGGTCCTATGATGGTATCCCCTGAATAGATATGTGGACAGAGTTGGCAACGGGCTTTGTTGCAAGGATAGGTTCCTGGGTTAGTGTTTTTGTTGTGTGGTGTGTGGTTGCTGGTGAGTATTTGCTTCAGGTTTGGGGGCTGTCTGTAAGCAAGGACTGGCCTGTCTCCCAAGATCTGTGAGAGTGATGGATCGTCCTTCAGGATAGGTTGTACAGACTAACAGACTAACACGTCTGCTACTCTGAAACCTTTAAAAAGATGGGGACTTGTTTTTGTTTTTAGCTAGCTGCTCCTCGAAGCATTTCTTGGACTGCCTTATTATATTTCTACACTTGACTTGACATTCTTTATGCTCCTTTCTATTTTCCTCTGTAACATTTGACTTCCAATTTTTAAAGGATGCCTTTTTACCTCTAACCACTTCTTTTACTCTGCTGTTTACCCATGGTGGCATGTGGGGGAGGTGGTGCTCTGTTTTAAATTTGCAGTATACATTTAGTTTGTACCTCTATTAGGGTGTTTTTAAATAGGGTCCATGCAGTTTCCAGGCATTTCACCCTTGTGTCTCTCCTTTTTAATTTCTGTTTAACTAGCTTCCTCATTTTTGTGCAGAGACCCTTGTTGAAGTTAAATGATTTGGTATTTTTCCCCACAGGGATGTTACATTTAATTACATTAGGGTTGCTGTTACTGAGTGGTTCAGCTATCATCCATCTTGGATCAGAACCAGGGCTTACACTGGCCAGTCTCTACAACATGGGATTTTTACTTGGAGCTGATCAAAATTTTTCATACAAAATTTTGTTTTCAACCAAAAAATGGTTTTTGTTCAAGCCTAAACACTAAAGTGCAAAAAAATTGGGTGGTTTTTTGTTTGCTTTTTTGTTTCAGTTTTCCAGATATTTGTTAAAGCCAAATATTTCAAAATTTGGAAAAAGCAAAAATGAAATGCTACCTCTGTCACTCTCCAACTTTTCAAAGGTTGGAGAAGTTTTGAAAAATTACAGAATTGCAAAATGAAAAATTTAAAAGTGAGAACAAAACAAAAAACTTTAACAGAAAAACCTCATGAATATCGCATTCATCGTATTGCACTCAGAGGAAAAAAAGAGGAAAGGAGAAAATGCCAAAAAAATCCAAACTTTTGAAATTTTGATTTTTTTTCCAAGAAAATTATTTTAAAAACATGTTTTTATTTCAAACCCCAAGAAACAGAAAACATATTAATTTTAACAGGATTTTTTAAATTTTTTTGGCCAGTTCTATTTTTACCCTTTAACATTTTGGGGGGGAAAATGCAAGTGAGTACTGTAGTCAATGTAGGTATTAAAAATATCCAATGGTCTGCAGGAGAGCTGTGTAAAACATTCAGTAAACATTAAATTCCCTTACAATTTGTCAATATTTAAGTTCATCCACCTTCCAAAGTCCCAGGGGAAAGTCCTGGCTCCAGTGAAACCAATGGGAATTTTGCTACTGATTTCAATGGAGCTGGGATCTGACCTCCTGTGCTTTGGATAAAATGTTTGTTTTCAGTGTCCCCCCCCCCCACACACACACAAAGATTGGCATTACATTTCAGCACTATNAAACATGTTTTTATTTCAAACCCCAAGAAACAGAAAACATATTAATTTTAACAGGATTTTTTAAATTTTTTTGGCCAGTTCTATTTTTACCCTTTAACATTTTGGGGGGGAAAATGCAAGTGAGTACTGTAGTCAATGTAGGTATTAAAAATATCCAATGGTCTGCAGGAGAGCTGTGTAAAACATTCAGTAAACATTAAATTCCCTTACAATTTGTCAATATTTAAGTTCATCCACCTTCCAAAGTCCCAGGGGAAAGTCCTGGCTCCAGTGAAACCAATGGGAATTTTGCTACTGATTTCAATGGAGCTGGGATCTGACCTCCTGTGCTTTGGATAAAATGTTTGTTTTCAGTGTCCCCCCCCACACACACACACAAAGATTGGCATTACATTTCAGCACTGAGTGCTCACAACATTTTTGAGGCAGCTTTTTTATGGTGCATTTGAGTTTCAAACTGGGATTGGTTATATGGTGGAATTTGAATAGCTGAAGTCACATGGTATTTCTTCTAGTTACCATTTTGGCTGATTAGCTGAGCCTTCCCATATGCTCAGTAGGATCAACAATTTTGACTTGTTTTTCTAGGGAAGTTGCATTTGGTATGCTCCTTCTGAGCCAATCAGAAAACCAGAGTTTCTCAGTTATTTTCCCAGGAGCCTGAGCGCTGGGATTTCCCAAATTGCCATTTTTGGGACCTGTCTGGGTACATTTATTCTGTACAGGTCTGAGAGCTTTCAGCTGCTTCAGAGAGTGGATCTTTGCTGTTCTCTGCTCTAATGGGGGGGGGGGGGGGGGGGGGGGCGCACAGACTATCATGGACTTGCCTGGCAGACCCTTAAATCACCAGAGGGTAAAACAAGCCTGCAGTCCACCAGAAAATCCAGGAAAAGGGAGATCAGGCCACTGTTCCACTTCCTTGAATTTAAGGAAACAACACCAGGTTGAAGTGATGTGGGAGTCTGTCATAAGGTCACTATGGGGGGAAGGATTGTGTAATGACAGAATTCAGTCCAAAGTCCAAATTTCTGGATATTTCCCCATTATTTTGTTTTTTATGTGGTTTGCCATGTTGAGGCTCATTTGCTGAATGATGTTATATGCAGTTGGTTGTGGTATGGCTGGTTTACTAGCTGTTCTTAACTATTCAAGCAGACCTTACTACAGTAGGTCAAACTGTTCATAACAAATTAGCTTACTTTTCTATTTTCACAGTGTCCACAGAGAGGATTTACAAAATTATTGGTTATTCATATCTAATCAAATGCTTTGCTATGGAGTGTTTGCTAAATGATTCAGTCTGTGTGACTGGTTTCCTAAGTTACATAGTATTGTTTCTGTTCCCTTATTGGACGAACTGCATAAACATGCATGGTGCCACTGGGACTGAGAAGGCAGGTAGGAGAAAGGAGCACATTAGGAAGAGGGAGAGTGGGGTCAGGAGCTAAGCAGGTCTAAGGAATTGTAGATGATTTTCAATGTTTTGGACATTAAAGAGTATTATATCAGAGTAGGTACATGCATCCAAGACTTTAAAATATTTAGGTTTCTTCCTGACTGAGGGAGAGTGAGAGAGACAAAGACCAGATTGATTGGCTGGTTAACAGATTTAACGTTCCAGTTTCTCTTGGAATTACATTTGCGTAGAAATGCGTAGTGTTATTTGTGAATATAGCAGCCAGATCCTTGACTGTCTCATTTAATTGCCTGAGTGTCAAGCCTCCAGCCAGGGAGTCATATACAACCACACACTATTTCATATATCTGGCAACAGCATGGAATGAAATTTACCAGTTTCCATTAATCATGCTATAATTCTCAAACTGTTCACCATGGTCATTAATCAGGTGTACATGTGCAGTGCACTTTGCAAAGGGTGCATTCGTGTACCTTCCTCTGTCTAATCTTATTAATTCTGATAATGCCAGATCTTTATCATTTCTTTCTCTATAGTCACTGTCAGTCACTTCCTTCAATAGATGTGTGTGTAAGCTGATAGCCAGAAGCTCCAGAGGTCAAAGAGCTCTTTACTTTATTGATGAACAGGGAAAAGCACTACCACAGAGAACTTCATATGCATAGGTTTCCTCTGGTGACAAGTAGGGGGGTGGGGGGAATCACCATAACTATAAATGGACTTGGATTTTCAGGCATATTGGGCTTATTGGAGAAAGAGCTCATAGCATGGGTATGGAACGGCTTCCGTATGCGGAGAGATTAATAAGACTGGGATTTTTCAGCTTGGAAAAGAGATGACTAAGGGAGGATATGACAGAGCTCTATAAAATCATGACTGGTGTGGAGAAAGTAAGTAAGTGTTATTTACTCCTTCTCATAACACAAGTTATGGGGGGTAGGGGGTAGGGATAGCTCAGTGGTTTGAGCATTGGCCTGCTAAATCCAGGGTTGTGAGTTGAATCTTTGAGGGGGCCACTTAGGGATCTGGGGCAAAAAATCAGTACTTGGTCCTGCTAGTGAAGGCAGGGGGCTGGACTCAATGACCTTGCAAGGTCCCTTCCAGCTCTGAGATAGGTATATATCCATATATTAAAAAAAAAAGTATTAGGTGGTTACCAAATGAAATTAATAGGCAGCAGGTTTCAAACAAATAAAAGGAAGTATTTATTCACACAACACAGAGTCAACCTGTGGAACTCCTTGCCAGAGGATGTTGTGAAGGCAAAAACTATTACAGGGTTCAAAAAAGAACTTGATAAATTCATGGAGGATAGGTCCATAAATAGCTATTAGCCAGGATGCACAGGATGGTGTCCCTAGCTTATGTTTGCCAGAAGCTGGGAATGGGCAACAGGGGATGGATCACTTGGTGATTACCTGTTCTGTTCATTCCCTCTGGGGCACCTGGCATTGGCCACTGTCCGAAGACAGGATGCTAGGCTAGATAGACCTTTGGTCTTACTCAGTATGGCCGTTTTTATGTTCTAAGGATCCTAAGTGCTCTTGGCTCCCCTCCTGTGGACTTTGAGAGAAGCACAGACTAAGACTTTGTGATGAACGATGGTGCAGAGAGCTGCAGATCTGAGTGACTCTGGTGAGGCTCCATCTACCCAGTACCTTAGTAAAACAAAGGTTTGGTTGGTGATACCTCCAGGCTCCCTTGGGACCAGAGACAGAGCTGCATGGAGACACTTGGGCTGCTGCTACTCCCAGATCCAAATCATGGGCAGGGTTGGTGGAAGGGTAAAATCGTGCAGCTGAAAGACTTTTACCCATGGAACATTCTCACTACCAGGAACGACATTTGACAGACCACTGCCAAAGTTACTGGAAGGAGGAGAGTATTTTACTCTTTATTCTATTGTTTTTTTCCCAGTTTATGACTGTTCCCTTCCCCTAATAAAGATGTCCCTGTTTGTATACAGTCTCAGAGTACTTGCAAGTGGGGATGTTCTGCTTGTTAAGTGCACTCAGGGAATGTGTTTAGTTTTCCCAGGTTCCTGGGTGAGGGCTCAAACTGGTTTTATTATTTGTTAAGAGGAACCCTGGATATATTGAACTGGTCCTTTTTTGCTGTCATGAACCACCTGTGAAGGCGGTAGTCAACTAGTCCTATTTGGTTAACTATTAGTGTGCAAGATGTTAGGCTTGTGGTTTGGGGGACTGCTCTACCACTGCTTATTTGTCCCATAATACCAAGGGTATTTCAGAATTCTCTCACACAAGCACACTTATTGGATAAACCTGTATTTTAAGGAATCCTTATTGAGGTTGCAGGAACAAACCATCCCAATGTGTAGAAAGAATAGTAAATATGGCAGGCGACCAGCTTGGCTTAACGGTGAAATCCTTGCTGATCTTAAATGCAAAAAAGAAGCTTACAAGAAGTGGAAGATTGGACAAATGACCAGGGAGGAGTATAAAAATATTGCTCAGGCATGCAGGAGTGAAATCAGGAAGGCCAAATCACACGTGGAGATGCAGCTAGAAAGAGATGTTAAGAGTAACAAGAAGGGGTTCTTCAGATATGTTAGCAACAAGAAGAAAGTCAAGGAAAGTGTGGGCCCCTTACTGAATGAGGAAGGCAACGTAGTGACAGAGGATGTGGAAAAATATAATGTACTCAATGCTTTTTTTGCCTCTGTCTTCACGAACAGTCAGCTCCCAGACTGCTGCACTGGGCAGCACAGTATGGGGAGGAGGTGACCAGCCCTCTGTGGAGAAATAAGTGGTTTGGGACTGTAGAAAAACTGGACGAGCACAAGTCCATGGGGCCAGATCCACTGCATCCGAGGGTGCTAAAGGAGTTGGCGGATGTGATTGCAGAGCCATTGGCCATTATCTTTGAAAACTCATGGCGATCTGGGGAGGTCCCGCATGACTGGAAAAAGGCTAATGTAGTGCCCATCTTTAAAAAAGGGAAGAAGGAGGATCCAGGGAACTACAGGCCAGTCAGCCTCACCTCAGTCCCTGGAAAAATCATGGAGCAGGTCCTCAAGGAATCAATTCTGAAGCATTTGGAGGAGAGGAAAGTGATCAGGAACAGTCAGCATGGATTCACCAAGGGCAAGTCATGCCTGACTAACCTAATTGCCTTCTATGAGGAGATAACTGGGTCTGTGGATGAGGGGAAAGCAGTGGATGTGTTATTCCTTGACTTTAGCAAAGCTTTTGATACGGTCTCCCACAGTATTCTTGCCGGCAAGTTAAAGAAGTATGGGCTGGATGAATGGACGATAAGGTGGATAGAAAGGTGGCTATATCGTCGGGCTCAACGGGTAGCGATCAACGGCTCCATGTTTAGATGGCAGCCGGTTTCAAGCAGAGTGCCCCATGGGTTGGTCCTGGGGCCGGTTTTGTTCAATATCTTCATTAATGATCTGGAGCAGGGGTCGGCAACCTACGGCACGCGTGCCAAACATGGCACGCGAGCCAATTTTCGGTGGCACGCCGCTGCCTGCCAGTCCCAGCCCCACTCGGCCCCCCCGCCCACCGCTCTCCCCTGCGGGGGCAGGAGGCAGAAGCTTGGTCCTGCAGCAGCCAAGCTCCCCCTCCCCCGCTTCTTCCCCCAAAGTGGTGCGTTCCTGTCCCTCCTCCTCCCCCTCCCTCCGGGGAAGGGTGGCGGAGCCGAGCCGCAGCATGCTCGCTGCTCCGTAGAGGAGACAGAGAAGAGGTAGGGACGGGGCCTTGGGGTAGCGGGTGGAACAGGGCATATCCCTTCCAGCCCCCTGCCGTGAGCCGCTCAGGGCAGGGGGCTGGGAGCACCCCCACAAGCCGAGCACCCCAGCCCNTGGAGGGTAGGGATAGGATACAGAGGGACCTAGACAAATTAGAGGATTGGGCCAAAAGAAACCTGATGAGGTTCAACAAGGACAAGTGCAGAGTCCTGCACTTAGGACGGAAGAATCCCATGCACTGTTACAGACTAGGGACCGAGTGGCTAGGCAGCAGTTCTGCAGAAAAGGACCTAGGGGTTACGGTGGACGAGAAGCTGGATATGAGTCAACAGTGTGCCCTTGTTGCCAAGAAGGCTAACGGCATTTTGGGCTGTATAAGTAGGGGCATTGCCAGCAGATCGAGGGACGTGATCGTTCCCCTCTATTCGACATTGGTGAGGCCTCACCTGGAGTACTGTGTCCAGTTTTGGGCCCCACACTACAAGAAGGATGTGGAAAAATTGGAAAGAGTCCAGCGGAGGGCAACAAAAATGATTAGGGGGCTGGAGCACATGAGTTATGAGGAGAGGCTGAGGGAACTGGGATTGTTTAGTCTGCAGAAGAGAAGAATGAGGGGGGATTTGATAGCTGCTTTCAACTACCTGAAAGGGGGTTCCAAAGAGGATGGATCTAGACTGTTCTCAGTGGTACCAGATGACAGAACAAGGAGTAATGGTCTCAAGTTGCAGTGGGGGAGGTTTAGGTTGCATATTAGGAAAAACTTTTTCACTAGGAGGGTGGTGAAGCACTGGAATGGGTTACCTAGGGAGGTGGTGGAATCTCCTTCCTTAGAGGTTTTTAAGGTCAGGCTTGACAAAGCCCTGGCTGGGATGATTTAGTTGGGAATTGGTCCTGCTTTGAGCAGGGGGTTGGACTAGATGACCTCCTGAGGTCCCTTCTAACCCTGATATTCTATGATCACCAAAGTCATTTTGTCACAGTAACCAGATGACAATTGTGGGTTAGGGGGGAGGGAGGGAATAACCCTATTTGTGCGGGATGCAGTAATATATGCCACTCACTCTTGTTTGATTAGCTGGGATAGTGTGCCAAAGAGTTTCGATAACTGTAGCCCTCAACTTTCCATTATTAAATTAACAGACTCTCTACTTCTGCCAAATGGGTTTATTGAGAATTCATAAAACTTCTGCATTTTTGTGACTGAATGATCATGTATAGGTGAACAATAAGCTCCAGCAGAGGTGCTCTTAGGATTTGCAAAGCCCCTCAGAAAGAATAAGTTTGAGACCCCAGGGAACTCCTATTAGGGTGCCAGCCCACCAGAAATGCTAAGTGGAAATTGGAGTTTGTTCATCTGGGGCAGGGTGGAAACGCGAGAAGCGGTATATACTTCTGGATCTCCAAGAACAGTACATCTGTAATGGCCTTTGTCTGATGCTCCCTATGAAAGTAAAACCCTACACAATTCACTCCTTCAATAGCAGATTTAGGCCCCAGAAAGTAAGTATTTTTAACTATGAAGGTTCCTGAATCTTATCAGGAGCCCCAAGAAAGTTAAATTGTAACATATTGAATCATACTAGATTACACTTAATCATCATAAATCCAACCACATCCTGGCTTCTTAAAAGGAATTTACTTGGATGGATCACATCAAAGTAACTATCCAAAATGAAGATTGATCGGTGTAACTGTGATCTCTGTACTTTTCTGCTTGTCATGCTTTAATCCTATAAGCTAAGAAGATTCAGGAAACAGATCAGCTGCCTAGTCACATTTTACCTCGTCGTATTTGTTCATATGATCCTCCTTTCAGCTTTTCAGAAGGTGGTCTCCAATTTTATTAAGAAGGAGAATATGTAACAAGTAACCAGGAGATGGGGGTTATATATTTTAAAATAAAATAACCTCTTTATTTCTCATCATACATTTTTTTCCTATTTTGTTTAAATAGCTTACTACTCTCCATGTTAGGAAATTAAGTAGTCAGCAGATAAATCATGCCGCTTGAGGTACTAGAAATAGATATAGTTGAGATGTGAGGTTATTAGAATGTCTGCAAAGAGACTGAAACAATCATTTTACACACATAGGCTGGTTAATCAAAGCCTGGGTTAATTATTTTAAAGGATTAACCATGTACTGTTGGTATAAAAACCTTTACAAATTGCAAAGCCTATTTTTGTTCTCTCCCATGCTGTATTTCTTTCCCCAATAAAGCACCAGCAAACTCATCAGCACTATAGATCACATATGGGCTGACTTAGAGGTATTGAAATATGATGAGTATATACACTTGAGATGTCAGGTTATTAATAAATCCTGCAAAGTGATGGGCCTGATGCCATGATTACTACTATTCACTGGTTTGGGTTCATACGCCTTTTAACTCGCCTTCTCTCACTTGTGCATCTGCTACCCTTCTGATTTGTACATCTGCCTTTTACCCTCTGCAGGCAGATGCATTGATACTTTTCATTTTTTCTCTCTCCAATCCCCTTTTTTCTTAGCTACTCCTTCCTTGTTCTTTATCTTTTTTCCCTACCGTTTGCACACTTTAATGTTGAAAAAACAATTCCTTTCCACAAATACTTTCCACCTACCTTCTCTCCTACATCAATAACTGAACCAAAAAAGAAAAGGTGTTTCTTTTTTACAGCTAATTTGCTATGTCGCTGTGCACAGAAAAAGGTGAAACTTAAACTAGAGCTAAGGATTCACAAATGACAGAAATGGGTTATTTTTGTCAATTTTCTCCTTTACTCTTTAATGGATGCCCACACAGCCGCCTTCCATCTCTGAGATCTCTGCTTTGCGAGAGCCAGTGCAGTGCTGCTCATCTCTTAGTGATGAGTGATTTTCACAATGTTCTGCGATTCTAACAAATTTTAAATATTTTATTATTATCTAAACAGAATCAGATCCTGCACTGGAAGAAAAATTGACTAGATAAACCAATAGTATTTCCCCTCTTTTCTATACGTCTTTATTTCATTTCAAAATCAACTACCTGTAATGTCCAAATTCATTTAAAGTAAAATTCACCCCTTTACAGAGGATAAGAGCAAGGTCAGTGCATCATTTAGGTTCTACTTAAGCTCTCAGGTGCACAAGTCCTGTGCTGGCCCTCTGGCACAGGGGTGAATTTCACTCTCAGTGCAGGGATTTTTCCCTTTATGCTGCCACAATGTGGTTGCTCATAGCAAATACACTATTGTGTGATCTAATCTTCTTAGTATACATGAATGACTAAAGTTTTTGGAATGATCCCACTATAGCAACAGGTTGAATGGTGCTCTACTTTAGGTGCACACTAAATACACACGCAGCCACCCCACAAACCAATGGCTTTTTCCAGACTTGCTCTTTTGTGGTATATCTCATATCAGTTAAAAATGTTGGGAGTTGGGGGGGAGAGGTGGTTGGTCTCAGTTCTTCTTGCTTCATCCCTGTAACAAAGGTGTGACATACAGGAGTGCTAGTAAGAAACTGAAGTTTGTCTCAGGCCTGAGTCATCTGATATGCTCGCATAAGTATCCACTCACTCCAGTGGGCACTGCTATGATGCAAACCTCCAGCTCCAATCCCAGTATGAATGTTTGAGAAAAACAAGTCATTGAAAAGCCAAAGTGTATCATGATCAGTGAAAGTAGCATCAGAAGGCCCATGTTTCCTAGAGGGACTGTTATTGAAGGAACACCAAGAAAACAGGGAAAATCAGGGAGTTAGACTGGAAGTAACTCAGCCACATGGACAGAGCCATCCAAAGGGTTTAATAAAGTTTTACTCATGCAACTAAACCTGCATTCAGCATCAATCTTTGCTAATGTAACACTGTGGCAGCATCTCAGCTGTGAGGCTCTGCAGGGCAGCAGCTAGCAGTGTGAGCCTTGAAACTCAGTCTGAAGCCCCCCAAAACTCTGGATTTTGCAGACACAAACATAGCCTAGCAATGGACCCAGTGGAAGGAGGAGTTCAAGCTGTACACATACCTGGCAATGCAGGAGAACAATAACAGCAGCACCATTAGAGGTCAGTACAGCTTGGGTATGCAGCATGGTGGTGGTACAGAAGCCATAAGACAAATTACACATCTGCAAAGACCCAAAGCCACTGAACTGGGCATTGGAAAGATGTCACTATCCATTGCCCACAGTTGATGATATCGTGGCAGAACTTTCCAAAGCCAGAATCTTTATGGTCTGTGAAGTGAGGAAGAGGTTTTGTTATATAAATCAAGATAAAGAGTCCAGCATGCTGACAACCATTGTAACAACATTTAGTTGCTACAGATGACTGATCCTGCTGATGAGCATAAACCCAGCACCACAAGTGTTCCAGAGAAGTGTTGGAAGGACTGCCTGGGTTGAAAACAATTGCAGATGGTATCCTCATTGTAGGTAAAGGGAGCAATGATACAGAAGCTGAACAAGACCTTGACAAACTTTTCTACAGTGATGCAGGGACAGGAACATAAAACTTAGCTCAGAAAAAAATGCGCGTGGTGACATATGTTGGACAGCCTTAAAAACCAGAGAGACGGAAAGCAGATTCCAACAAGATCAAGGCAGTGAGAGACATGCCACCTCCAGTTCATATGAAAGGGAGATAGTGTTCCATAGGAATGATGCCTTTTCTGTACAAGTTCTGTCCATCCCTGGCTGCAGCAGCAGAACCCATATGTCAGCTCACAAGGCAGGAGGTTGAATCAGAATGAGCAGGTCCCCCACAGCAAGCATTTGACTCATTGAAACAAATGATAATGGATGGCCTGAAGTACTAACAGCCTGGACATTGACTGACACTCCAGGGTGATGCATCAGAGAAAGCGTTGGGTGTAGCTCTTTTGCAGAAGCTGCTGGGAACTTAAGTCAGCAGAGTTCTGCTAGAGTGTGAAAAGGGAGATGCTCAAATAGAAAAAAAAAACATCTGACTGTTGTATTTGGAATGGAGCTATTCTATCATTACATCTATGGCCACTCAGCAATAGTGCAAACACACCACAAAGCCCTAGAGCAGTGTTTCCCTCGGCCTGCGCCGCTTCCAGCAGCTCCCATTGGCCTGGAGCAGCGAATCGTGGACAGTGGGAGCCGCGATCGGCCGGACCCGCGGACGCAGAAGGTAAACAAACCGGCCTGGCCCGCCAGGGGCTTTCCCTAAACAAGCAGCGTCCCAAGTTTGGGAAACACTGCCCTAGAGACAATCATGGCAAAGTCCCTCCTTAGTGGTCTAAAGAGATGTCAGCACATGTTGATGCACCTCTAGCACTACCAAATAGAGATCAGACATTGTCCTGGATGACTATTGGTGTTAGCTGGCACCTGAGCAGGGCATATATATCCAGCATGGGGGAAAGGGATCAGAACATTTTAATCCATTAACATGCTACACTGTCTCCTAGTTTCAACAGAGACCCGGATGTAAATCAAAGAGGCTATAGTAAAGGACATCCAGCAATAGGCAATCAAGAGAGTGATATTAGCAGGGTGACTAGAAGACAAAAGACAAGTACAGATCGGAATAGGACAATATTTTCAAATGAAAGATGAACCGAGTGTGCAGGAGAGAATTATATTTGGAGGCCAGAGAGCTGTTATCCCTGCCTCATTACATAAGAATGGTATGCAAAAAATACATGCCTTGCCCTTGATTTTGACAGCTGTGTTAGACAGGCTTGAGAATGTACTTTCTGTCTGGGGATGAAAACCCAGCTCAGCTCCTTGATAGAAGGGTGTCACACCCACAGGTCATGTGATAATTGCAAGCAGAAAGAGACTCTGTTACCATTTGAACTGCCCGCCTGACCATGGGAAAAGGTGGGGGCGGATTTATTTACCTTGCAGGAAAATCAGTACTTGATTACAGTGGACTATTATTCAGATTTCTGGGAGGTCAATACCCTGCCTATTACAAGAAGCCAGTCAGTGGCTAGCAAACTGAAAGCCCACTTTCTGAGAGATGATATTCCAGACACTGTATTCACTGACAATGAACCCCAATTTGTCTTGGAAGAATTCAAGAAATTGCATGCAAATGGGAGTTTGACCACCACACCTCCTCCCTAGCATACCCACAGTGTAATGATAAGGTGGAATCAGAGGTGAAAATACTAAGACTGTTACACTGGCTATTTTTTCTGCTTCAGATTTCTTGTTAGCATTTTTGGTACTCAGGAAGACCCCATCACAGAAGTGCCAAAACAATCCAGTGCAGGCATTGATGGTGTGATGGAGCAAAACCATGCTACCAATGAGGGGAGACCTTTTGCAGCCAGAAGGATGGAGTCATCACTGAGAGCAGATGGCCAACAATCAGAGAAAGCAGAGTATGACAGGCCAGTCAAGAACCCTACAAGCTCTGGAGACTGGTATTGTTACATCTGAAGAGCAGTGCCAAGAAACCTTGCAACTGTTCTAAATGGGCAGTCAAGAAGTTTCCTGGTGTAGAGGAACTCTAGCGTAAATCCAATATAGCTGTCTCCATGTCAGCCCTGCCTGGATTCACCACTATAACATTGTGTGTCAAAGGCCAGAGCTCACCCCATGCTGGTGAACTTCACAGGCTGAACAGCCTCTTGGGTCCATTACAAGCTAGCACAAGCTTTTAAGCTTCTTTGACTGGTTAAAATCCATTTCTTGGCCAACCCTAAGATCAAGATGAAAGTGCTAACAGGTATCTCAAAACCACCTTTGCATCTCCTAAATTCAGCTGAGTCAAGCTCTACTGTGCGGCAACACAGGTTATAAACCAGTGTGTGTGTGTGTGTGTGTGTGTGTGTGTATGTAGCCCAATTCTGCATTCAGATGGGCATGTGTAGCATACGGGCAAAGTACACATTCACAATCTGCTTTCATGGCTGGTCTACTATTATTATTAGCTGATGGAGTTACGTTAACTCAAGGGGTAGTGATCTGTGCGGTGGTGCCAAAAGTCCCAGGTTAACAGGCTGCAGATGCAACAAAGAGTCCTGTGGCACCTTAAAGACTAACAGAGTGAGTAAGGTGCCACAGGACTCTTTGTTGCTTTTTACAGATCCAGACTAACACGGCTACCCCTCTGATAGTCTGCAGATGGTTCATGAAGGGAATGTTTATACATGTACTTCTCCCACTGATTTCTATGGGAGTTTCACATGCACACCAGATGTAGATTTGGGTACATAATATTTCCTATCAATTTACACACCAGTTTTGTATGTCAAAAATAGAAGTTGTTTGGGGACGGGGGGAGTTCCTACTTACAATTCACCAAATATACAGTGAATGTTTAAGAAGGCTCAGTGAAAACCAGGAGTAAGACAGACATATTGGTCTTTTGTTCCTCCATTGTTAACTGCTCTGTAGTATTCTCAAGCAGTCAGCAAGGTGTCTGGCTGTCTGCAATATGAATGGCTGAGCATTTCTTGCAAAGAATGGAATACACTATGTTGCTGGAATTGCATACAAAAAAATCTTTAGTGATATGGAAAAAGGCTTTGGGACCTTGGATGTCAGTTCTAGGAAAGATGAATTTATAGGTAGAACAATATCTCTCCTAGAACTGACATCCGAGGTCCCAGAGGCTTTCTCCATAACACTAAGGATTTTTTTCATGCATTTCCAACAATGTGATATATGGTGCACATAGTATTTTGAACTATTTCACACTCAGTGACACCAGCAAACTTTGGATCAGAAAATCAGTTCCCCCTTGCCCCCAATATGATTTCAGAACTTTTGTTTCTAGCAATTATTTGCTTAGCAAAATGGAAAGTAGCATTTTGCAATGAAAGGGAAGGTCAGAGCTCAAATTCAGCTTGCCTTGACACTTGCTTTTCATCTAAAACCTTTCTTTGTGTTCATTAGGGATACATGATCTACTCTGGGAAACTAAATGGCAAGATGTCTATAGGTGCAAATTAAACCAAACCTCTTTCAAGTTGTATAAGCTTCTTATGCAGCCCACTCAATTGCAGCAATCCTTCTATCCGAATATTGCAAAGCATGCTCTCCAGGTCTGTCTCTCTTTCTTTTTTACAGCTGGCTGATCCCCTTCCTAAACACAGCTGAGCCAAACTCTGGCATCATTAGTGGAAGTTTTGCCATCGATTTCAATGGAGACCTGGCTTTGTCCCTACTGTTCTGAAATAACAACTTTCCCATCTCACAGATTCATAGATTCTAAGGCCAGAAGTGATCAGTGTGATCATCTAGTCTGTCCTCCAGTAAAACACAGGCCAGTGAACTTCCCCAATGTAATTCCTAGAACAGATCTTTTAGAAAAACATCCAATCTTGATTTGCAAGTTGTCAGTGATGGAGAATCTGCCATGACCCTTGGTAAGTTGTTCCAATGATTAATTACTCTCACTGTTACAAATTTACGGCCTTATTTTCAGTGTGAATTTGTCTAGCTTCAACTTCCAGCCATTGGATTGTGCTATACCTTTCCCTGCTAGATTGAGAAACCCATTATTAAATATTTATTCCCCATGTAAGTACTTATAGACTGTAATCAAATCATCCCTTAACCTTCTCTTTGCTAAACTGAATAGGTTCAGCTCCTTGAATCTATCAC
The DNA here is from genome assembly GCA_003942145.1 of Platysternon megacephalum. Classification (NCBI taxonomy): domain Eukaryota; kingdom Metazoa; phylum Chordata; order Testudines; family Platysternidae; genus Platysternon; species Platysternon megacephalum. The sequence continues at coordinate 2,451,902 of QXTE01000176.1, read as the reverse complement.
TATAAGGAATGTTTTCTAAGCTTTAATTATTCTCATGGCTCTTTTGAACCCTTTCTAATTTATTAAGATCCTTCTTGAATTGTGGGCATCAGACCTGGACACAATATTCCAGCAGTGGTTGCACCATTGCCAAGTACAGAGGTAAAATATCCCATCTACTCCTACTCGAGATTCCCCTGTTTATGCATCCCAGGATCACATTAGCTTTTTTGGCTACAGCATCACACTGGGTTTTCATATGAGCCTACCCTATCCATATCACTTATACCAAACATAATATCCTCAAAATGATCCCGTTCTATTATTTTAACTCCTCCTTAGATACAGGTGTTCTACCAATTATGATCTATATATGGTTTTATATACTTTTTTTGTTTTACATGTTCTCTGTCTCTACTGAAGAGGTACTCCCCTTAAATATGTGTTGGTTAGGTACTAATACAAACTGAGGAAAGACCTTCAGTATTTGCTTATAGAGCCCTTAACCAGTCAAAATCTCTGATTCTATAATGCCATTCTTGGAGAGTACAACTTTTGAAGAATGTAATCTTGGAAATTATAGCAGTGCAGTAAGATGAATCTGTCCACCCACTATTTTGACAAAAACAAAACAAAGCAAATCAGGGGAAAGGAAGAAAAAAAATTCACCTGTATTATTACAGTAGTTTGTAAGAGTGTGGGGACTACTGTTAGAAAAAACAGAAATAAAACTCAACAGGTGAATATATGTGGTCCTGCAAAGATTTTTGGATTTTTAAAAAAGTCTCTCCTAGCCCTGATTTTCCAGACAAACTGATAATATCTTAGTGGAAGTTTTGGGATAAACCCATCAGCACCATGTTTTGTGTCTAGAGGCATATAGCAAGCAAGGTAGAGCTTGGACTAGAGACGTTATGTGATTACCTTGCAGATAACCGTATTCTGCACTAACTGAAACATCAGATTGTCTGTTTGAGTAGCCCGCCAAAAGTGAATTAAAGTAGTTCAGTCTTTTCCTTTTTCTCACCGATTCCCCCTATGCCCCTCCCCTATCGACCTTCTTTTGTCCCCTCAATGTCTATATTTCTTTTTCTTTTTTGAACCCTAAGGCCAGCTCATAACCCTCCTTCTGTGAGATGTTATTCTTCCATGAAATCACATCAGCGGGTGATTGCATTGAAACACAATGACACAAAACCATCACATATGGACACATCACAATGTAATATCAGGATCTTGTGCCCATTATCACTCTGTGGCCCTCTGCAAATGTAATAAGTAACAAAGTGGTTTTCTAGCTGTTGAAGTCTTATTGACTCCATCCTCAATAGAGGGTGCATGGGAATCAAACCTATTTTACGTATATGATAATGAGTGAATGTATAGTTTTACATCAAATACCAAATCCATCCTTGGTGTAACTACTTCCAAGTCACTTAAACCATGGTCCAATTTTATTCCTGATTGGTATAAGAATTTGTTTTTCTTTGACCTCATAGCTTCACGTTGCTTAGCGGTTTGGACAGTTTTGTGTTCATATGCAAGTGCACATAACAACATAATAAACAAAAACAAAGTCTTCTCTCTTATACTGAAGCAACTCCATTCACTTCAATGGTATTGCACTAGTCCAGGGGTAGGCAACCTATGGCACGTGTGCCGAAGGCGGCACGTGAGCTGATTTTCAATGGCATTCACACTGCCCAGGTCCTGGCCACCAGTCCGGGGGGCTCTGCATTTTAATTTAATTTTAAATGAAGCTTCTTAAACATTTTAAAAACCTTATTTACTTTACATACAACAATAGGTTAGTTATATATTATACACTTATAGAAAGAGACCTTCTAAAAACATTAAAATGTATTACTGGCACGCGAAACTTTAAATTAGAGTGAATAAATGAAGACTCGGCACATCACTTCTGAAAGGTTGCCGACCCCTGCACTAGTACAACTGAAAACAGAAACTAGACAAGGATTCAAAGCAGCAGGATAGAATAGGATGCATATAGCCTTTTGTTTATCCTTGCTGGTGTCTGTATATTTACTGGTGTCTGTAAAACTCATAAAAATGTACAGCATGCCAGTGAGAGATATATAGTGTCATTTTAATGCAGTGCTTTTCACTTTGTATTCCTTCCCCTTCTTCCTATTTAGGTGGCAATCACAAGACTTGGATTCAAGATAAGAAAGAGATTTTACTGGCAGCAATGCCCGGTTGTTAGCAGATTCCATGAGTAATTGTGTGGGCAGCTTTCGAGCTGCTTGTGGGTCACTCCCATGATTGGACTGCTGAAGAGATGTCTGAGCTACCTTCTCCTCCTGCCTGTCATCCCCTTTTAATTCATTTTTGATTCAGGGAAATGTATATTATTTTGTCTAGTTGTGAATAAAAATAAATATACTCTCTCATTAAAATCATAAATAGACAGGCCTCATAAGACAATACAAGGAGAATATTTATGTATACTGCTGTGAGTATGAGTTTTGGTATGCCCCTCTTTGATCCCTCAACACCTTTGTTTTGTGCATCAGCAGTTGCTTTTTTTGTTTGCATTTATGAAGGCATTTACATATTTTTGATTATTAGAATTAGAATTATTTTCTTAGTAAGAAGGCCTTCTAATATGGTGTGGAAGTTGTGATTTGGAAAGGTCACAAACCTATATCTGGAAACACTAAATTTAAGTGGTTGAAGCTCAGTTTTCATCTCCAAAGTTTTCATTTGCTGCTTTCAAAAATAATATTTGCATTTCCATTTTGGTGAAACAATCTTATGTCTTCCAGTAAAATAGACAGAGTTAGGAAGCCAGATAAATGGTACTTCTACCTAACAAAAGAAGGACAATAAAAAATGTGATCTTTTGGACTGAAAACAAAATTATATCTAAGGAATAGTGTTGTCAGGAGGCGGCTGCAGGATGGTTTCTGTATTTGTGTGTTCTGACATTGTCACTTTTCAGGGCAGAACATGGTTCTATTTGAAAAAGCAGAGGTCTCTGCCTGGGGCGCACAGCAGTTTCAAGTGATCTTAGTAGTTCTTGATGTGTGATTTATAAATAGAAAACATCTTCAAAAGACTGGCCTGATGACAACACTGCATTCTGCAGTGCCCCATGGAAGGCCCAGGTACCCTAAAAGGAGGAGTCACACACAGTCCCCTACTTTGAGGAGAACATATGCATATCAGGGAAGTAATACCAGGGTGCTCATTCTCAGGGAAAGTATGGACATGTGGGTAAGGGGAGGCTAAGGATATTACTGTTTCTAATTAATTAAAAGGAAACCATACATACATTCCACCTTCTGAGATCAATAATAGACAGGAGGGTGGGAGGAAAAGATGGGTAACCCTAGGGTCAAATATCATCCCACTGAAATCAATGGTAGTTTTACCATTGGCTATAATGTGAGTAGAATTTGGCCCCTAGTTTTCAAAGGCTACTTGTGACAAGGGAACTTTGGTAGATGTCAGTGGTTCAATTTCCTCTCTTCCGGCTCCATCACTTCAGTCTCCCATTCTTGGATGGGCAGATTCCAGTGCTTCAAAATGACTTAGTCCTCTAGCCAAACGATGAAGCTCCTTCCCTATTGCCTTCTGGGGTAAATAAAAAAGTGCAGAAACAACAAACAAAATCTTTTCAACTCGGCACCCTCAGCACAAGCTTCCCTATATACTTTTGATCCTCCTCTGTGTCATAAGGTCTCAGCTTACTCTCAATTTCATCGTTTCTCTAAGCAGTCCCCCTCCTGACCCTGGGCATCCCCATGTATCTCCTCAAATTGTTCAGTCTGTTTCCTAAGCCTTCTTCCTGGCCTACTGTAGACAGCCTTCTAGCACTTCCTGCCATTCATCTGGCTCTGCTATGAAGGGTGTTTCTACTCACTATAGATCTCTCCTCCTTCTGAGTGACTGAACAGGTTTTCTATTGTAGGAAGCACTTCCTCTGGTTTACAGTCATGTGATGATTGGTCACCTGACCCAAACACCAGCCCAAACTCAAACAATCACCAGAGAGGTGGATAATTAGGCACTTAGGCACTGGTGTGGCTGAGTCCAATTTCCGTAAAGGACCAGCCAACCCTGTGACTGTGCTGAATATACTTATAGACAATTATATGCATATGAGGTATCCTTGTATGGTATCCACTAATGACAGGTGAACTACAAAGTGTCCTTGGTTTCAGCTGCATTTGAATACCGACTGGATAACATCAGACAAGCAGCACTTAAAATATGATAATCTTAGGTACCAATCTTGAAATAGTTTCGAAGGAGTGGTCTGCATACTTGCTATATGGAAGGAACATGGTTATTCAATACCGTGGTTGTTTCCATATTTAAATATAATATTTTATTCATAGAAAATCTGCAATCTGTCAGTAGTGCAGGAAAGGATGAGCCATTGTTTTGTAAGTTTTTCTTTCGGCAGCTATTAACAAAATTTCCGAGCATATATTTGTGAATCGGGGAGGGTGAACATGCACATCTAGAGACTCAGCACTGCAAAAAATACAATGAAAGAAGAGAGAGACTAGGGAGACAAGAATGAGAGAGGGGGGTAAAAAAAAGAAAAAGAAAGAACCCCATGAATATTCACTCAGTAACTTGTCACTACCAATGAGAGGTGAGTGTTCCTGAATTCTGGGGTAGGCAAGGCAAAGGGAGACCATACCTTCACCCCTGGGATCTCCAGGCACAAGAAGAATATATTAAAATTTAAAAAGACACTGTCAAATACATAACACATTGGCATCTGCTCTTGCCTTCAATTTGTGTTGTGTACTGTAGGCATAATCTTACCGCAGATCTGAAAATACCATCAAATAGCACTCAATTCTTTTAAAGCTGGTTTAATGCTGGCTCTAAATCTCATTAGCAGCTCCTGACAAGAGGGGCACTGAACCACATTAATTGTGCATCTAATGTGGGATACAAAAGGTCAGACAATATGTGGGAATGTCCACTGAATGGAATGAAGATGAAATAGTGGTAAGCCCACCTATCTGTGTCTTAGTCCCTCTATTGTGAACCGGCATTCAAAGTTAAGCAGAATTAATGGAGATTCCCCAAAGCTTCTTTTCCTTTGGAAAAAATATTAAATCTCTAGAGCACAGGGCTATGTTTACATTAAAAAAATCTTCTCTCAAAGTGTGTCTGTAAAATTGTACTTTATGGGTATTATATTGTATACATTTTATCTAGCCCAGACAATTAACTTATTTTAAAAACATTGTATTTCATACATAAAATAGAGTGTTAGCTATTTAATGAACCATGTGAGAATGTGAAATTTCTGCTTCTCTAACAATTAGCCCTTCCAATTGCCTATCTCAAAGGCATGGAACAAAAACAGTCAAGAGAAAGGGTTAGTACTTTTGACTGAAATAGTCTTGAGAATGAATATTTCTATATTTAACTGGTGGGAAAATAAACCAAATAGGAGATAGTAATCACACTCAAAAATTGATTGTGAAATGACGTATCTGATTGCCTGACAATGCAAAGATTTCTATTACAAAAACACCACAGTAATGTAAATGCCAGTTTAGGGAGAGGGTAGGATCTCATTGCAGAATTATTATTCATTTTGGAAAAGCAGCTGTAAAAAACCATTTAATTCACTACAATATCTGATGACATTTCTCTCATCAGCAATAGTCTCACTGGAGATGTACCATCTTGTTTCCACATGCAAACCTGGTGGGGGCACTAGGTCAACATATATATGTTTCTGCATAATCTTTTCACTTAAAGCTGTATGCAATTACATTAATGTGACAAAATATACACAAATATATGGCTCCTACTGAAAATAAAGTAAAACAAACACCTGAATTTGCATTTTGGATGGGAAAAGTCCATATTGTGATCTGAGATATACCAGTGAAAATATGTAATGACTCAATTTACATTCTGAATTATTTTGCTTGAATTACTCTGTAATTTCATGCTGCATCTCAGAATAGAATATGGCCCAAAACACTTCAAAAAAAAATTAAATGACATGTCAGCATATTCCAGTCCTCTGGAGCTACAAATTCGAACTCTTTGGTAACACACTTTGTTATCATTTTCACAACAGTGCAAATACTTGAGATAGTAAATTTTAATATGTAACCATAGAATCATAGGTTTAGAAGGGACTGCAAGAGTCATCTAGTCTGCCAAGATGCAGGATTTGTTGTGGCTAAACCATCCAAGACAGATGGCTATCCAGCCTCCTTTTGAAAACCTCTATTGAAGGAGCTTCCACAGCCTCTCTAGCTAATCACAACCACACTTATTAAACATCACTTGATCTCAAATAAACAAATAATATATGATCACAGTAGGGTTTTTTTCCATTATTTCCTATAGCTTAAGAAGGATGAATGAAATAATTTAGCACAGAAATGCCTATTTGTTCTATAATCCAAAGCCATATCAAATGTATACAATTGTGAAACAAATAGTACGAGGAAACAAATCTGCATGCACTCACCAAAGTATAAAAATGTCAAATAACCTTGGAATTCTTTGGAGCAAATTACAAAATTAATGGGAATTAATATATGTGTGTGTGCACACGCGTGTTCATCTATCAGTTAAAAAGCTGTACTTACTATTAAAAAGATGTAATATATCTATATCTATTAGAGCAGTGGTTCTTAACCTTTACTGAAGCCTGCACCCCTTTGGTTCTCAAAATATGTTCTCGCACCCCTTAAACCCAGATATATTTTTTGTTTGTATATTGCAGTAATCGTTAAAAAATGTATAATGTTAATCATAGAATCATAGAATATCAGGGTTGGAAGGGACCTCAGGAACTCATCTAGTCCAACCCCCTGCTCAAAGCAGGACCTAATCCCAACTAAATCATCCCAGCCAGGGCTTTGTCAAGCCTGACCTTAAAAACCTCTAAGGAAGGAGATTCCACCACCTCCCTAGGTAACCCATTCCAGTGCTTCACCACCCTCCTAGTGAAAAAGTTTTTCCTAATATCCAATCTAAACCTCCCCCACTGCAACTTGAGACCATTACTCCTTGTTCTGTCATCTGGTACATAGGTTTGATTAAACGAAGTAGTTGTACTTACGTGCCTGTGCTTAATTTGTGTGTTCAATTATTTACTTTGTAAAAAAATCTGGCATGTCTCACACCCCCAGAAAGGGCATCTCGCACCGCCAGGGCGTGCGTGCACCCCAGGTTAAGAACCACCATATTAGAGTGTGTGCATTCATTCATTTACCTACTAGTCCACTCATCTACTTCTAACATTATCTAATGGATACTGTGATACAGCAGGGCCAGGGAGCGGTGGGAGAGTGGTAGAGGGGAAATATATAAGCCCTAGGCTAATTAAGGAATATAGACTAGGGAGGTTAATTGGAGCACCTGTAATCAATTAAGGTCCTGCCAGGAACCTAATAAAAAAACCCTGCTTCTGGCAGACAGGGTGTGCGAGGAAGGAGAGAGGACTGGAGTTTGGAGGTGTGTTGGTGACAACTGAAAAACCAGAGAACCGGAGGAAGGGAGACCTTGCTCCAGCAGGGCAGGGAGACTCCTTCCCCCAGTGTCAAGGACTGAGGGTAACCCTACCCAAGGGGGAAGAGGGTAAGAAATCCGTAGGGGTTGAGAGGGGCTGGGGATCAGAGTGAGGAGCAAACCCAGACCCCTTTCCTGCTTCCCTCCTCTGCCACTTTCCCGGGCCACTAGCGCTGTCCTCGGCACCCCAAGAGCAGGGGAAAGGGGTAGTGTCCTAGGCCCCCTTGCCAAGAAAAGCACGGGACCTACCATACCAACATCAGACATTTTGCCACACGTGGTGTCAGGGGAGGGATTTCCGTGACGTGACCGTAACCCAGGGTGGGTCACGACCACACCACACCCCCAAGATGGAGGACCTAGTCTAAGCACTGGTGCAATCCGCCACCGCCGCCCAATAGGAGGCTATCCAGGTCCAGGCAGCCGCCCAATAGGGGGCCATGCAGCAAGAGACCAATTGCCTGCTGATGTCCCAGGCCACCCAAGATCGGGCTATGCTGCAGGAACTAGTGAACCAGATGAAGGCCCTTACAGAGCTGAACTGTGGGTATGACAGGTCGCGGACCATACGGGCCAGCTACTGTCTGCAGAAAATGACCCGGGAGGATGATGTGGAGGCGTACCTCCTGGCCTTCGAGAGGACAGCCCTGCTGGATGCCTGGCCCCGAAACCAGTGGTCGGGTATCCTTGCCCCATTTTTGTGCGGGGAGGCCCAGAAGCCTACTATGATATGACTGCAGAGTAGGTGGCAGATTACCCCCAGCTGAAGGTGGAGATCCTGGCCAGGTCCGGGGTAACGATGGCCTTGCGAACCCAGAGGTTCCATGAACGGCAGCCTTGTGAAGACAAGACACCGCGGTAGCCTGGAAGTGGTTACGCCCAGAGGCCCTCATCTCTGAGAAAATGATGGAGCTCCTGATGCTAGACCGCTGTACGAGGGGACTACCCTCAGACCTCTGAGCCTGGGTAGGCCAGAATGACCCCTCCACCTATGATGAACTGGTCACCCTCGAAGAGAGACAACTGGCAGCCCATGAACTGTTTGAAACCCCAGGAGGTGAAACACGGTGTTCCAGGAAGCCAGTCCCAACCCTGAGGCCCAGGATCATCAAGAGCTCCAGGAAAGCCATAGCTAGAAGAACAGGCACCAAGGAGCAGCCTGAGGCCCTGAAGGGACCTGGGAGTCTGGGGGGAGAGGGCTGGGGGAGCGGGTCAGAAAGCCCAAGACAGAGGGCAACCTCCAGGATGAGATATCGTTGTTACGAGTGTGGGGAGTTGGGGCATATAGCAGCCCAGTGCCCCAACAGGGAGGAGCCCATGCAATGCAATCTGGGGGATCCTGGGGACCAATGTGGCCTAATCAGCCCGGTGGGGGTTGTGACGGCTCCACATGAGTACACCAGCCAGTAAAGATGAATGACATCCAGACCATAGCTCTGGTGGACTCTGGGAGTGCTGTAACACTGGTCTCAGGAAAGTTAGTGGGGCAAGACCAACTGAGATCTTGAGCACCAGAGTGACATGTGTCCATGGCACAGTGAATTTCTACCCCACAATCCCAATACAGATTGAGATCCAGGGGTACACTACCAAGGTGACTGAAGGAGTGGTCCCCAAGCTCCCCTACCCGGTCTTAATTGGCAGGGACTTTCCCAGGTTCGAAAGCCTACTCCCCCCCCTTGAGTTAGGGGAGGGCAGTAAACCCTGGGCAGAGATCGAGGTGCCCATGGATGGCCCTGCCCCAATTTTTGCTGGGTTTTCCACAGAGTTATTTTCATCCCCCGGGAAGTCCTGGAAATCTAGACAGGAAAGGAGGGCAGATAAAAGATTAGGAACCAGGATTTTGGCAGCAAACCAGAGAGCTTCCCTGGTTGGGAGGAGGCCCCGTCAGGGAAACCGCAAGGTAGCACTGACCGGTGGAGACCAGAGATGGCCCTCAGCACAAGCTGAAGCACCCCAAGGGAAGGAGAGGAGACCGATCCAATAGAATCAGGCCAGATCGGTCCTGCATGCGAGTGTTTTGGGAAGGACCAAGCCTATGACCCACCGTATGCAAACGTGAGGGAGGAGGTAGTAGAGGTAAATGGTTTGCCAGTAGAAGGGAAAACTCAAGGCCCAGAGTCATACTATATAATCAAACAGGATCTGTTGTACCGGGTAGTGCCAATACGGGGGGAAGTAGTAGAACAGCTGTTGGTGCCACGGAAGCACACAAGGGCCGTATTAGAGTTAGCTCACAGTCATCTGTTTGGGGGACATTTAGGAGCAGATAAGACCCTGGATAGAGTCCTAAGGAGGTTCTACTGGCTGGGGGTATGGGGAAGAATGTCATCGCATATGTGGCCCAGATGAGAGAACGAATAGCCCAAGTGACCCCTGTAGTACGAAAGCATTTGGAGAAAGCACAAGAGGCCCAGCAAACCTACTACAACCGTCAGGAAAAAACACGGAAATTTCAACCAGGAGAATGGGTGCTGGTACCAACAACAGAAAGCAAGCTCCTGTCCAGCTGGCGTGGACCCTATGAGATCGTGGAAGCCGTTGGGGAGGTGAATTATAAGGTGAAGCAGCCAGACCGCTGAAGGCCAGAGAAGATCTACCACATCAACTTACTGAAACCGTGGCTCAATCGGGAGACGTGCCTGGCCGTCCTGCCAACTCCACCCCAGGCAGATGGCCCACAAGGGCAGGTAAGAATATCCACCAAATTAGCACCAGAACAATGAACAGAGGTTGTCGAGATGATCCAGTGGAACCAAAACCGTTCTCCACAAAACCAGGCTGTATGATGCTGATCCAACACCACATCGTTACCTGTCCCGGAGCAAGGGTGATGATAAAACCATATTGCATACCAGAGGCAAAAAGAGAAGTAATTAGGGTGGAAGTAAGGAAGATGCTGGAACTTGGGGTGATTGAGGAATGCCCAAGCCTGACAGCACCCTGAGGTTTTGTAATGACTTCCGGAAGTTAAACAAGGTATCCCAATTTGATGCCTACCCGATACCATGTGTCGATGAGCTGGTGGATCAGTTAGGCAAGGCCCAATACTTGACCACCTTGGACTTGACAAAAGGCTTCTGGCAGATCCCCCTGGCTGAGGATGCCAAGGGGAAAAAAATGCTTTCTTTAAACCCGATGACCTCTTCCAATATACCATCCTCCTTTTCGGGCTCCATGGGGCCCCCGCGACTTTCCAACGATTGATGGACAGATTACTTCAACCCCATGCCAAGTATGCTACCACCTATTTAGACGATGTGGTAATCCATAGCCCTGACTGGGAGACGCAGCTGGGGAAAGATGCTCTTAGACAGGCCGGCCTCACCACTAACCCATCCAAATGTACAATAGGGTTAGCTGAAGCCAGATACCTTGGATATGTATTTGGAAGGGGCCTGGTGAAGCCCCATTGGAACAAAGTGAAGGCAATACAGGAATGAGCCCGCCTGAACCGCAGGAAGCAAATCAGAGCGTTCTTAGGGATAGTGGGATACTATCGCCGGTTCATCCCTCACTTCACCACGAGGGCAGCGTCTCTGATGGACCTAATAAGAACTCGGGGCCTGGAGATAGTTAAGTGGACCAAGGCGGCGGAAGAAGCTTTCACAGACCTAAGGACGGCCCTTTGCAGTCATCCAGTGCTCATAGCCCCAGATTTCAAGAAAGAATTCATCCTACAAACAGATGTATCAGAGGTAGGACTTGGGGCCTTCCTTTCACAGATGGTGAGGGATGAGGAGCACCCGATCCTTTACCTCATCCAGAAGCTCCTGCCCAGGGAGCAACAGTGTGCCATAGTAGAAAAGGAATGCCTATCGGTTAAATGGGCCATGGAGATTTTACAGTACTACTTACTTGGGCGGCAGTTCACCATTGTGACGGACCACGCCTCACTCCAATGGATGCACACAAACAAGGAGAGGAATGCATGAGTGACTAGATGGTTCCTATCTCTACAACCTTTCCACTTCCGGATACAGCATAGAGCACTGTCTCTCATCCCAAGTAGCGCAACCCTGTGGTGTTGAGCAGGGGCGGGGGGATATGTGATACAGCAGGGCCAGGGAGCAGTGGGAGAGTGGTAGAGGTGAATATATAAGCCCTGGGCTAATTAAGGCATAGTTCCCTGTAGACTAGGGAGGGTTGCTACAGGTTAATTGGAGCACCTGTAATCACCTACCAGGAACCAAATAAAACCCCCCTGCTTCAGGCAGACAGGATGTGCGAGAAAAGAGAGAGGACTGGAGTTTGGAGGTGTGTTGCTGACAATTGAAAGACCAGAGAACAAGTGTCAAGGACCAAGGATAACCCTACTCAAAGGGAAGAGGGTAAGAAACCTCCAGGGGTTGAGAGGGGCTGTGGCTCAGAGTGAGGAGCAAACCCAGACCCCTTCCCTGCTTCCCTCCTTTACCACCTTCCCAGGCCACTAGCGGGGCCCTCAGTGCCCCAAGAGCAGGAGAAAGGTGTCCTAGCCCCCACGCCAAGAAAAGCGCAGGACCCACCATACCAACATCAGCCATTTTTCCACTATACTGACAGGCAAGTGAGATGTTATTAACTTTTTGTAATCCTGACACAAGTCAGGTGAGTAGGGCCAGGACCCCAATAATATCTGTGTCTCCATCACACCTTCTAGAAAGTTCAGCTTGGCTAATGTTTTAATGCTTACAGCAGTGTAACATAGTTCCTAAAAGCATATCTTTGCGAGGCCCGGCATGGTATGTCACCAGAGTTAATAGTATGGCAAATAGGAAGCAAAAAATACATGCCTCCCTTAAAATGAGGAGAAAGCCAGGTGATCGGAGGGATCCAAATCCTGAGAGAATATACCAGGAATATCTCCCATTTTTCTTATTTTAGGAAAATAGATTTTAACACTAATTGTTAAGCTTCAAATATAAAAATTCCTCAGAGCCCCCATGCAAAGTGGAATCTGGAATCTGTTGGTGAGCATCATAAATCAAATGTAATGAAAATTACAAATACGGGTAGACAGAGCTATGCAGATTTACACCAGCTGAAGATCTGGTCCGTACAATTCATGTGTTCACAGTTAAAGGTGTTCTTTTTCTCAGGTGACATTCAAGCTACATTTTCCTTTTATTCTCTCACCTGGAACATGTCACCTCCACACAAACCTGTGTAGGCACTTTCACCTGAGGCTGGCCTTTATGAAGATGGATATTCATACTTGGCAAGCAACGCCAGCTCCTTTCAGAAATAGTCTCCGCTTCTTTGTAAATGTCAGACGAGGCCTACAAAACCAAACAGTTGCCAAACCCAGAATGTCTGCATGAATGTCACAATGATGCTCGCTACATGCATACTGTATGTGTAGGTTGCGTACGTGTCAAATTCTGTCAGGTTTACCTTAAAGAAATGCAAGGTTTAGGAACAGTTACCTGCGGCCGAGGGTGAAATCATATTTATGCTCTGCATGGGTCAGTAGTTACTGGATTTTGCCACCACTGGGAAGAATAAAAGCATGTTGCCTCACCTCTACTTTACTGTGCATTTCAATGTCTCTAATCACACTCTCTGATTATCCTTGTTTTAACCACGTATACTTCAATAATCAGCTCTCTTTATTTTAGTTCAAGATNGAGCCGCGTGCCAGAGGTTGCCGACCCCTGCTGTAGAGTATTGATTGTTGTTGCTATTTACATTTACTTTGGTGATAATGGTTAATTTCATACCCATCAAGAGATATCTTGGCTGGTGTTCATCATGTTTCCATGGCAGCAAGTTTTTATTTCCAGGGGAATAAAGGACCTGCTCTGTCACTCACTATCATGGATGAGGGTATACAATTAACCTCTGCCACCAGTATATCAGTTAAATTTGTGAATTTTCAGACAGCAATATATAGCTATAAAAGACGGGTTTTCTCCTGAAACCCTTACTTATTCATGGAGCCTTACTGACATCAATATCACATGAGCAACACTTCCTCATGGGCGTCAAGACTGCAGGTTTGTGCCCATTTCTAAATAATTCCCTCTCGTGGTAATTGAATCCAGTAAAATAAAAAAAAGTTATTATAGTCTCAGTTCTTTACTCCGAATAACATTTTTTGTGCCCCAGCTTCCTCTTCTCTCTGTGGGTCACATGATTGCAAATTATTTTATTTCAGAACTCAAGTTGACACCAGCAAAATAAAAGCTGTCAGATAGGGACATTTTAAATGAGTTATCTCAACCACTCCAGTTCCTCTGCATATAGAAACACAGTCTGTTCTGAAAGCAGCTGTTTGGCTCACTCCATTCCTAGTTGCACTGATCCCTCAGTTCTGGGTGTACCACCCCCAGAAATACTGATTCAGCAATAGCCCATCAGCCATTTTTGCAGTTCTTATACATAGAATCATAGAATATGAGGGTTGGAAGGGACCTCAGGAGGTCATCTAGTCCACCCTGCTGCTCAAAGCAGGACCAATCCCCAGACAGATTTTTGCCCCAAATCCATAAATGACCCCCTCAAGGATTGAACTCACAACCCTGGGTTTAGCAGGCCAATGCTCAAACCACTGAGCTATCCCTCCCCCTGCCCTTGCTGTAAAACCACTTTTCAGAGATGTAGCCACTGGAAACAACCCTTCTTTGTCTGCAGGCATGGACAGGTAATTTGGGGTCAACATATACTGTATATCACAAGTTTTTTTAAAAGGGTTTTATCATTTATGTAGAATAATTGTGCGAATGGTGTACATAATCATGTACAATGAAAGCTACATTTAACTCTTGAGGTAATTATATTCACTAATGGCCAAATTCTGCCTCAAAATATGCATACAGGTTGCCCATTAACTTTGCTGGAAGTTATGCACACATTTATTAAGCAGTTGACCTAAAAGCATCATTTAATTTCTTCACCATGAGAAAATTATTTTAACAAAGGAAGATATTGAAAAGCATCACATTCTCACCTCTAAATGATGGCTAAGAGATTAGCCTCCAACAAACCTTTCCACATTTAAAAAAATGTAAGAAACGTATTGTTTCCCGCCTTAGATTGGTGAAGTTTTGCTACTGAAAATCCATCTACCACAGATTTTTGGAAAGGGCCCAACAAGCCAAGTGTATACTGGGTAATTAAAGGTCTAAAATTACCCCAAATAAAAATGCTTTACAGGGAGGACTGAACATTGGAATTCTTTTCACAACCTAGAATTGGGAAACAAGGAGTCCACAGAGCCAGACCATGTGTTCTACTATAGCCTAATGAGCAATGCACAGGGTTTGCAGTCTGGCCAAGTCCACAACTACTCTATCAACTCCATAACGCTCCTTCATGTGGCTTGTTCTGTGATCCACCAGGGATCCCTGAGTTCCTCTGTATGTAGTTTTTTACAGCCTTTGTGATCGTCCTCTGTGACCTCCCAGTGCAGTGGAAATGGGGCATTTCCATTGCATTTGAGGCTTTCTGAGTATGCAGAACAGTGGCTCTGGCTCACAGGATCTGGCCTTATATGTGTTGCAGTTCCTTAAGGTATCTCAAACTATTCTCAGTCAGCTCCAGATTATCTTTGTATCCAAACTACCCCCCTTTGAAGGATCACATGTAAAATATGTGAATGCCACTTTGAGTCTATTAATTCAGTAGATTCAATATTTTTGAACAATTGCCATTATCTAGCAGATCATAACAAAAGCCGTCTGTCATTATACTGCCTGTGGTTCCTATTCTCAGAGAATCCCAGGGGCTGCTCCTTCCTCCCAACCCCTATAAGTGAAAACCATCCCATTGGAACTGGAAAGTGGCAGGCCACGGAGCACTGTACCTTTGGTCTGTGAAGCCCTAAGCTTGAAGGAGTAGAGCAGGATATGTGCCACTAAGGACCTGATCCTGATGTGCTTACTCACTATGAGTAGTGCTTATTTCATTGATTTCAATAGGACTGTTCAAAGATCTCAAAGCAAGTGATGGTATCGGCATGTGGCCCTAAGAGAGTGTGCAGCATGCACACTCCTGCTCTCTAAGGAGAGCTAGGAGAAATGATACGTCTGGCATCGCTGTCCCTTGCAGGCCATCCCCAAGGGTGGAAGAAGGGTTCTGTTTCCCTCCATCTGTGGAGTTTACACAATTTGGCCCAGGATAATACAGAAGGCCTAATTCTGCCAACCTTACTCACATTGGGAAGCATTTAATAAAACAAGTAGTCCTACTGAAGTTAAAGAGATTGTTCACATGAGGAGTTCCCTACAAATGTGGCTAACAGTTACAGATTTAGTCCCTGCTATATGATACAGTAGTCTATAGCATGTTTGATAAGTACTTGCAATCAGGTGCCACATATAAAGCAAGCAAAATCATTGTCTTGACAATCATGCATCTCAACTGAGCTTTATGAGAGCTTGTCATAACTTCAACTGCCATAGAAATCCATGCTCATAATAAGAAAGATACATTTAACAGCATCTATTAATCATATAATACATAACATTTTTAAATAAACAGAACAGTAAATTAAAATGTCATCAAAATGTTTCCCCCCTCCCCAAATATGTGATACAATATGACGTTTTCATCTGGTTCTGTCAGGTCACATCATATTTTGTCACATCACAGGATATGTTTAACCTAATGCAATGTGATATATGTGCAATGTCTATATCAAAAATTTAAAGGGATACCTTTAAAAAAATAAACCTGAATGTTGGATCTGCTACAGATTACAAATATACTTCTGCTTCCTGATGATAGACAGGTGCCCTTATGTTCTCAGAGTCTGAACCTGAGTCAGTAGCAGGTACTTCATCCCCAGCTACTTGCAAATAATAATAATAAAAAGAGTGGACAATTTCATTGAAATGCCACTTACTTTTTTCTTGTAATGGGTCTTGACAAGAAAATGTTCATGCTGTGTGACTTTGAAAATGCCCTTTTCTGGCAGCCAGCCTTTCTGCCAGCACTACTGTTTGCTGGCATTAAATAACAGGAACAAGGGCCAATTTAAAGTCCAGGAATAAACCAATTTGCGATGCACAGACTCCCCATGAAGCAATTATTCCCTTGGATGGGCAAATTGCCTTTATTATTCCATAAATTTTGCACAACTTAAATATTCAGTTTCTGATGTACATTACTTGCACGGTAATAACATATTTGGTACAGTTGTCCAAAAAAGACAAGTACTGCATTACTGCTTTAACTTGTTTAGTGTGACATTCCTGGGGGTAGGAAGTGTGGGTAGAGCAGGACTGTAGTATGCCCTGTGGAGATGAATTGGACAGGTTTAAAACAGAGCTTTCTGTTGTCTTTGAAGGTCTGTGAAGGTCCAAGGCAGAGAATACATAGTTTATTCCTCTACTGTTCAAAACATGGAGCTGCCCTCTCTTTTCCCCAGTATTTTGAGGTGTGTTCATATTTTCTACAGTCCCCTATAGTTGATTCTCGGTAGAATTTTTGGGTAGCTTCAGGGCCTCCCTGTCATATGCAGCTTCTGTAAGTGTAGTAGTAATTCTTGCTATCTCTGCAATAAGTCCCATTCTCTTGCCTTTAACAGTTTGGGAGCAATAGGAGGCAAGGAAAATAGAAGCAGAAAAAGAGAGCAAACCCTTTATGTTCTATAAAGTGTGCGGTATTATTGTCTTAAAAGTACTTCCGCAAAAAATGATTCACTGTTATTTTGTTTTCAAATTTGTTCCATTGATACGTCCAAGGAGATTTTTTTTTTCTGCTGCAAACAGCTGTAGGTGTCTGAAGTTGGACATCCTAAAATTGAGACACCTGAACAAAAGGCCACTTTTGAAAACCTGGCCCAGTATTAGCAGAAGAGTTTATAAGGAAGGTGATGCCCACTCTCTGAGGTGAGATTATAAAGAGGCCTGGACCTGCACCATTTAAGTCAATGGGAGTCTTGCTATTATTTCAGTGAGAGCAAGATCAATCCAGTGAGAATGGAACAGATATTAGTAGCTGGACATTAACTTTATTTTTTTGTTATTTTACCTTTGGGATTATATTTTAAACTATATTTTCTCATCTATGGCAGTAGGATGGGCAGCCGAAAGAGACGCAGGGTAATAGAAATACAGCTATGTATAGCAAATGTCTTAGTTGTTCTGGTAGAATGAAATAGAGAATTCCCACTCACTGCTACACTAGATTCTACAAGCATACTTGTTAAACAGAAGGAGGGAACGAGAACTAGACAGACAAATGAGCTGGTCTGTCTGCCAACTCCTTCCTCAATCCTTTAAAACGACACTTAAAAATAATCTGCTTCCTAGATAACAGTATTCCATTCCATTCTATCATTTTCTCTATGGGTATAGGGAGTACATATTAAAATGATGAAATGTAAAATTGTTGTTCTGATCAGCTATGGTTGATAAAATGTCCTTGGTACATTTTTTGCAAGTGTAGGAGTGTTTAGCCCCAGATTCCTGGCCAAATTCCACCTGGGTAATTACTAGAGCTGGGCAGAGAACAGTAATTCCATTTTGTGGAGAACTCTGTTTTTTTGAAATTTGCTTTTGTTCCGTTTGAAAATAATATTTTTTAAAAAATAATTAAAAATCAAAATGTTTTGGTTCAATAATTTTGAAACAAAGTTCTGCCTGATGGGCTGATGGAGATCAGAAGCCCAGAAGCCAAGGAGCTTTGTCTGAGTAGGAACCTCAGTGCTTGTTAAAGCATGGAAGCTTGAATTTTTGACATAACACTGCTTGATTTCCAATCAAAATTTGTCAAAGTTGGACAGATCCCCTGAGAATGTTTTGATTTCAACAAATCTGCATTTTCCAATGGAAAATCATTCCATTGGAAAATTTCTGACCAGCTCTAATAATTGGATACAATGGGCCAGATTCTGCTCTCAGTTACAATGGTATAAAGTCAGGAACTCCAGGAACTTCAGTTAATGAACTAGTATAAAGAGATCAGAAGCAGGCCCAAAATTCTTGCCTTTATTCTGCATAATGTATTGCCCCCTTAGTCTGGCAAAAGTATTTTAATTTATACTCATGTTTCACCTCTTCAACCTATTGAGAGCTGAGATTGAAATTTGGCCCTTTCTTTTAATAGGAATTTTGTCTGAGTAGATTAGAACTCAAGAATATGACTCTCTGTTAAAGTAAGTCAAATGTAAATCATATTAGATTAAAAAAAGATAGAGTTTTTGAAGGAAAGGGATATCTTTATTTAAGCCAGACATAAGAACATGACTCCTGTGGTCCAATATGCTTTTCTTGATTAGGTGTGTCTAACCTATCTATGAGTACTTCAAGCAGATAAAATGTGTGGCAGGTAAGTAGTGGTTAAGGAATTGTTATGTCTGCCTCACATTCTGTTCTATTTAAAATCCTCTTTCAGTATCTATATTTTTTTCTTTTCACTTTTTGAACCCAATGGATCATATACAAGCTAGCCTATTCAATATTAGAAATACAATAAGTAGTAATAGTTAGAATACAATGTTGTACTTTGCCTCTACTGTTTCCCTAGATAAATCTGGTTTAAAAAAATAAGATCTTTGATGCTTTGGTTTCAGTTCAAACTTGAGATACTTATTTATGTCTAGTTATGTCCATAGTACTCATCACCACAGCAAAATGCCCAGGACCTTGTCACAGCTGTTGACTTCAGCATTCACAGGTGTGCCTAATGGCAGATTTGGCCTTAACATTAAATTTCCAGGGTTATTAATAGTTCACCAGCTTTTTAAAGCTAGAAAAGATGGAGGTGGTAGTTGGGGAAGGAGGAGTGTTGATCAAAGTTGGTTTAGGTTGATGTGGGCTTTCATCTTTTTCTTCCCTAAAGAAAGCAAAAGACCTCAAAAAATCCAGGTCATGGGACCCAAGCTGGGGAGGGGGGATAAAAAGGAAGATTTTACTTTTTCTGAGCCAAGCAGAAATTTCCTTTATGACCTTGGAGTTAAATTTTCAGAAGTACACCTCTACCTCGATATAACGCTGTCCTCGGGAGCCAAAAAATCTTACCGCGTTATAGGTGAAACCGCATTATATCGAACTTGCTTTGATCCGCCGGAGTGCGCAGCCCCGCCCCCCCGGAGCGCTGCTTTACCGTGTTATATCCGAATTCGTGTTATATCGGGTCGCGTTATATTGGGGTAGAGGTGTATCTAAGTGACTTAGACCAATTTCATGTCCAAAGTGCCTAAGTCACTTGGGAGCATATGTCCCATTGTAAGCTAAAAATTCTGACATTTTTACTTTTAGTCTCTCAATGGTTTTTCTGGACTCTTTATGTTTGGACTTTATTATTGGATGACTTACATTTCAGAGAATTATATATATGCCTATATCTGTATCTGCTTCTTCATCATTAACTTAAGAAATAATCCTTGTTTCTATATTCATATTATTTAGTGCTATTTAGTCTATAGAAATGTGTAATTTTAAAACAAACTATTTTATCTGCCAGGGAGAAAATATATATGATTCTATTTCTTCTAGGGACCAAAAATGCTTAAAATAATAAGTAAAATAGCAGATATCAAAATGAGCACAACACAACTAGTGGTTAAGTACATTGAAACAGGTGAGGAAGCTAAACCAGCCAAAGTGCTCTCCAAAGTTTTTACAAGAGGGTGGGAATGTGGCTTACACTATTCCTCTTTTCATACACATCCCCTTAGTTTAATCCTTGTACTCAGCCATTATATCCCCTTTTGCTGGGCTACTTTCATGAAGCACCATATTGGTAAAATCACATAAATAGACAAAACATTGAACTTCTGAAGCAGGATACATTTGCTGTCCAGTACATTTTAATAATTCAGATGGCAGTTTCTATATTGACTAACTATGTTGAAGAGGAAGATCTCTAACAGAACAAAGTTTTTGCATTTTTGTAAACTGTTGAATGCTGCTGCTAGGCCTGTGCAGGAATTCAAAGAAATCTACTGCTTTTACACACCACTTACTTTTCACACTTTTTGTGTTTTTATTGCTTTTCATTTCTTTTCTTTTTTTCCATTTCTCTCTCTATTTTTTTTTTTTTGAAGGGGACACTTATGTAATTTCCCAATCTATATATCAAATCATGCAGGTTTTCAGCAGTTTGTGACCAACTAATGCACAATACAAGCACAGAACTCTCAGTGCCTCCTTCATAAGTGAAGGTGGACTAAAAGGTTATTTTAGCAATTTTCTCCCCATTCATTACTTGCATTAGCCCACAACCTACATACCATTCTGATTTAAAAAAAACAAAAACAAACCCTCTTTGCATCCCACCTTTATTGCCTTAGGAAAATATAATCTTGTTGCTTTTCCTGACACATATTGACTAAAAAATGTACAGATATCAAAGACTAACAGGTAAACATATTGTTTTATCTTTCACTCCCTAGAATCAAATGCAGTAGGTTCTTGCCTGCTTTCCTTTCCTTTGGTAAAGCTATGTTAGTAGAAAGAATATATAAATGGCTAATCTTTTGCTTTTAATTGTAATGAAAGATACTGTATTTCTAATGGGTCACTAAAACGTTATTCTTGTTTTACAGTATTTTGTCTATGTAACTTCTTCTGAAGTCAGTGGAGCTCTTGCATGTGAAAGGATTGCAAGACTGGACCCAAAAAATTTCAGGTTCAAGATTTAGCCTTCTCTAAAATTGTGCAGACCTTCCTGAGGATACAATTGTACAATCCTTCCTGAGGATTTCCCTGCTGATTTCAGACTGTACATAAGGATAATGTAATGACAGGACACCTTACTATGGAACCCTTCAAATTAGAATGCTTGCTCTGTGCCAGCACTGATCTCCCCACCCCTTCCCAATATGGCATCTCTTAGTGCAATAAATGTAGCTTCTCCCAAGCCCTCTTTGTGGCCCTTGGACTATTGCAGGGATCGGCAACCTCTGGCACGTGGCCCATCAGGGAAATCCGCTGGCAGGCCGGGATGGTTCGTTTACCTGCAGCGTCCGCAGGTTCAGCCGATCACAGCTCCCACTGGCCGTGGTTCATCGTTCCAGGCCAATGGGGGCTGTGGGAAGCGGCGGCCAGCACATCCCTCGGCCTGTGCCGCTTCCCACAGCCCCCATGACAGTCAGCCATGTTAAAATTGTTATAAGTGAGATAAGTTATAAGGATGTTTTCCTAATGCTAAATAATTCAAAAATAAAATTGTTTAAAACATATTTTTCTTCTATTAATGGAAGTGAACTAATAAGATACATCCCAGTTTTATCTTTAATGCTAAGAAAGACAATGCATGATAAGATCTCTCATAGATTCTATTTCTTTCTAACAAAGATGGTAAATCATATTTTTAACCGATAATTTTACCTATTTTTGTGTCATAACCGTGTGGTTCTCATCAATATAAACTTCTTTGGTTCTTTAACCAGTGCTACAGGGACAAAGAAGATGCATTTATCTTGAGTGGATATTCAGGGTAATGTCATGATCATGTTGATATTTACAGGCCTAATCCTGCCATTCTTATTGACTAAATCCCCCATCAACATACTACTGATTTCAATAGACAACAACTTGTCTGAGTAAAGACTGCAGCATTAGATCCTATGACATGACATGTGAGACTGATGTTTTAATGGCAAGTAGGCAGACTAGGTGCAATTGAGCTATGCCAAATTGAATGACAATCTCCAGTAAGTTCAGCCCTTGTAATAATATCAATGAGGAAAGGAATCTAAGCTAACAATTCAAATCCTTCAGGGCTAGATTGTAATATCATAAATACTTTACACAGTGTGTAGTTAACCTGAGGAACTCACTGCCACAAGACAAGTCAAGAGTGGATATACCAAAACAAATAAAAATAAATAAAAGATATGAACACTGAACTTCCAGAGTTCAATAGAGTTTTAAAAAATAGGGATATACACCTTCATTTTTTCAGCACATAAACTAATTGCCAGCTGAAAGGGCTTATGGATGTATCCAGAATTGTTCTTTCAGGGCGGGGTGGAGGGGGAAGGAGTTGTACACATCATACACCCCAGATGCATCTTGTTCTGGACAATGCCAGAGACAGGATACTAGAATGGAAGGCAGGGCTGGCACCAGGCACCAGCGTAGGAAGCAGGTGCTTGGGGCGGCCAGTTCAAAGGGGCGGCACTCCGTCCGGTATCGGGGCCGCACGTCAGGGTCTTCGGCGGCAATTCGGCAGTGGGTCCCTCATTCCCTCTCTTCCTCTTTGAGCTGCCGCCGAATTGCCGCCGACGAGGAAGGACCTGCCGCCAAACTGCCGTTGAAGAAGCAGCGTGATTGAAGTGCTGCCACTCGTCTTCTTTTTTTTTTTTTTTGGCCGCCTGGGGCGGCAGAAAAGCTGAAGCCAGCCCTGATGGAAGGACAACTGATGTGACCCATATTCAACTAAGATGTGACCCATATTCAACATATTCAATGGTATCTTAAATCGCAGATAGTCCATGACACAATAGTGTGTTAACAAAAAGATCTTTAGGCTTGAAATAATGATAATTGTATAAGGGAGCGGATAAAAGGGATAATGCCCTTGTATTGCTCCTAAGGCTCTTTAGAAGGAAGTTATGGCCTGTTTGGATGCCTGGAGGGACTACTGAAAGTGTCTTTGAATGACTTTTTGAATAAGTGCACTGTAATCTCTGGCCGGCAACACAGAGTTGCTGATGAGACAACATTACTGGGGATTTGTTAAGAGGATCTGATTCTAAGCTGGGTGGATGGCATCTGAAATCAGTGCTCATTATTTTAGCAGAAATATTCAGCTAAAATACCTAGCACACAACCCAAAACCTCCCCAGGTGCCAAAACTTCCATCTGCTGAAACTTCCAGCTTCCTCCTCAATTAATTCTCTTGTGAAATTATGTATTGTCTATATGAAGATGTCAGCTATTCAAGCTGAACAAATTAGGGGTAGAGTAAAATAAATTGCATTTACTAGCAAAAAAACCAGAGGATATAGTAGGAATGCTTATTTTTCATATTAAATAGAATCAAAACCTCTGGTTGAATTTTCATAAAGCTGCCACAGCATTTCCCATTTGCCACAGACACCAGAGGACCTTGCAACAGAATGTAGGATCAGCTTCTGTAAAGTACACCAGCCTTGAGTATACATCTCAGATTTATGCAGATTAACTCGGTTTGTCTGTATACAACAATCATCTGGAACTATAATGCATGGGACAGATTAGAAATAACAGGATAGAGTCGAAAATGATTTACAAAATCAGATGACAAGAAAATTATAAAGTTCCAACCAGTGGATGAAAGCACTATTTGTTGTAGACAGGAATCTGGCAGAGAGTTTGTAGAGAAGAAAGAGATGAGTCATTCTACAGCTGGAAGCCTTCCAAACTGAGATTGTTGGGCATTTTCAATACCCAATTTGGAATAGTGTTTGCCTTAATCTTTTGTAGAAAAAAAATACTTCAGAAATAGGGTAAACTAAAAGTGACAATATGACTTTTAGAAACAGTGAGCAAAGCAAATCCCACTTAGTTATATGTAGCAGATCTTTTACCAATCTATTTGTCTACAAACCGAAGTCTCTAAGGCCAACAAGCTAAGGAGATGGGGAAAGAATTACAAATCCAGGGCCACACTACTGAAGTCATACCACTGAATTTGATGGATTTGACACCAGGGATGAATTTAGCCCATGAAGTTCAAAACTGAAAAAGAACAAAGAAAGTGAAGTAAGGAACAGTTTCTAAACAAATATAAAGGGTTTCTGGCATGAGACAGATGAGGAATGAGTGAGCCCACAAAAATTTTGGCCTGGTCTACTTAAAATTTAGACCAGGCCAAACTTAAAAATTTAGGTTTGACATAGGTATGTCACTCAGGAGTGTGAAAAATTCCCCAACCAATGTAGCTATGCTGACCTAACCCCCCGTGTAGACACAGCTAAGCCTACAGAAGCATTCTTCTGTAGACCTAGCTACCATTGCTCAGGAAAGTGGTGTTCCTACACCAATGGAAAAGGCCCATCAATCAGTGTAGGCTGCGGTTACACTGTTGGGTTATGCTAGTATATCTCCAGCACTGGAGCTATGGCGGTATAGTTCTATAGTGTACCTATGGCATTTGCTTCAGGAAGTGATTCAAACTGAATAAAAAGATTGAAACAATCTTGAAGTAAGCCAAAGAGAAAAACAGCACTGGCGGGGAGGGGAAGGAGGACAGCCTGTTATCAGGATACAGCTAAGGCTGTATCTACACTACAGAGCCTATGCCATCATAGCTATGCCAGCACAGTCCCCCTAGTGTAGATGCAACCTACATTGACAGAAGGAGTTTTTCTGGTGTAGGAAAACCACCTCCCCATATGTCAATAGCTATGGCTTCATTTACACTGGGGATTTTGTCCACATAGCTATGTTGCTCAGAGATGTGTTTTTTGATACCCTAGACCCCACATTGCTATGCAGCTACAACTTTTATATGTAGCCCAAGTCTATGACTTCCATTGCTGCCAGGCTATGCTTGGGTCTTAGCAGTGAAAGTGTGAGAACACAGCCAGGTATGTAAGGTGTGGTCTGTACTTAAAATGTAGGTTGACATAGCTACATTGTGTAAATAATCTACACCCCTGATTTTTGTAGCTATTTCAACCTAAACCCTCCCCCCTCCCAATGTAGACCTAGCTATGTCAGTGGAAGAATGTTTCATCAACCTAGCTACCATTGTTTGGAAAGATGGTGTTTCTACATGGAAGGAAAAACCCTTCCATTAGTTTAGGCTGTGTCTGTACTACAGGGTTATGCCAACATAGCTCTAGCAACATAGCTATGCCGGTACAGTCTCTGTAGTGTAGACATATGCTAAGCATTGTTATACTCGATCAGACTATTGTCTTATTTAATCCAGTATTCTGTTTCTGACAGTGGCCAGTACCAGCTGCTTCACAGAAAGATCCAATAAGCACTGCGTGGTTTTCAGATAAAAAAGTTATAGAATCATTTGCCCACAAGTAACTTTTTTTTCCCTACTCACATTAATTAGAGGTTGCCTTGCATAGCTAGTGACTAGTCTAAACTCAGAAGTGGACTAGGCTGAAAAAATGGGGAATCAACAGAAGATATCAATTAAATCATATCAATTAAATTAAAATTCATTTTCCTGTGAATTTGCAGGAGAAAATGTTGACTTTGTTGATTCTCACATAGCAAGAGTTTCCTAGACATGCTATCTACATCTAGCAGCATTAGAAAGAAATAAGGAAGGTGTCATGCTATTTAGATCAGAAGCTGAGTTGAGGAAGTAAATGGACAAAAGACCTCAAAAAGAATTTTAAGGAATAAGAAATGACCCTAGAAAAGGAAAGAACAGTGAATTTGATACAGATAAGAAAATACATAGGTGGACTCACAGGGATGTGGTGGAAGTTGACCATATTTAAGTAGAACTTAAAGCTTTTACTGTACCTTTGTTATTCAGCATATTGGGGGTGGGAGGGAGGGTGCCGGTTAGTCAAAAATTCTGGTTAATTAAGAGCTATACTTACCAATTGAATACCAATTTTAAAAGAATTAGAATACAATAAAATGAATAAATTATAAAATAGTATATAGGTACTCACCAATCCAGTGGTAGTACTGCACTGCAGAGTGGTTGGTTTCTTGAAGCACTTAGGTGTATACAGGTAAAGATTTCTATACAGTAGGTTATCTTATGACACTACATATCACAATGGGCAGCGCATGGTGTACACCCAGATCACTAAAAATACACAATACTAAAACTATACTGAACATAATTTAATCTTTCTTTGATGATTCAGAAGGCACTTCAGGATCTTGCAGTGCCTCAGGGTCATCATTATCAACATCAATTATCATAGTAGATGTAGAACGTGTAGGAGATAGGGTCATTAGAGATTCAGCCCAATGACACACACTGAACGCTGCTTTTTTGAATAAATCCATGATATCAGCTTGATTACTTGTCTTCTGCCTCTTTTGCAGGAAAGTAGAGTGCAGAATGTGCAATTGCATAACCTCCTGGGCAGTATACTAGTCCCAGTTACTATATTGAAGATTTCTATTGGGAGATATTAGAAATGCTGGTTAATAGAGCTTTCCGGTTGATAAAGTGGCAGATAATATAGCTTTTACTGTGTTATTAGTTCTTTCAACAAAAAAGCCCTTTTAATAGCCTAGAAAATATAAAGTTAGAAATAATCATTATTTATTTCAAGGATCGGCAACCTCTGGCATGCGGCTTGCCAGGGTAAGCACCCTGGCGGGCCGGGCCAGTTTGTTTACCTGCCGCGTCCGCAGGTTCGGCCGATCGTGGCTCCCACTGGCCGCGGTTCGCCGTCCCAGGCCAATGGAGGTGCGGGAAGCGGCGCGGGCCGAGGGATGTGCTGGTCACCACTTCCCGCCGCCCCCATTGGCCTGGAGCAGTGAACGGCAGCCAGTGGGAGCCGCAATCTGCTGAACCTGCTGACACAGCATTTAAACAAACCGTCCCGGCCCACCAGGATGCTTACCCTGGCGGGCCGCGGGCCAAAGGTTGCCAATCCCTGATTTATTTCATTGTAATAGAAGACACACAATAAGAATATCTGTGTGCTGAGAATCCCCCCAAAGTGGGAGTATGTAGGTAAGAGAACCAGAATTGTTTTTAAAAAGCACATGGTTGCAGTGACCCATCCAAAACAGTAATAAAATTTTGGGAAACAGAGAGATATTTATTTGCAAAGAAAGCATATGACTACTGTCACATTTGAGTGGATGTCTAGTGATTCTAGTACAGTAACTATTATTTCTGCTTATGTCTTGTTCTTTAAAGAAAAGCAACTCCAATATTTGTTTGATTTTTGCAAGATAAAGGCTGAATTGAGAGACAAATACATGTTAAAAGAGAATGTATAAGTAGAATCCAAAATTAATACATAACAGGTAAGAAAAACTGGAGTTCCAGCTTTTCTATGGCAGTGAGTAGATCTTACCTAGAGCTGCTCAGAGAACAGAAATCACATTTTTGCAACAAACAGTTTGTTTCATTTAAAATTCAAAATGACCTATTGTAGCCTTACCATATTTCCATCAGCAGCCATCTTGCAGAACAGAGAGCACTGTATCATGTCTGCTTCCCCACTCTGGCCTCTGACCAGGCCACAGTCCCACTTTCTGCACATGTTATAGCTGTTGCTTATTCTCCCTCTAGTCTGAAAACATCTCTGTTGCTGTTTGAATTTGTATCCCAGTGGTCTGCTTTTCAGAGATGTCGAGTGCCCACAGATCCCATGGATTCATTTCACCTTCAGATCATAGGAGATATTTTTCAGCCTGCACAGGGGGAGGGTGGTAGCTGTGAAATGTGTGCAATGTAATTTTGGAAGATATGCCAGAAAAGTTCAAAGGTGAAAATAAGACCTATCCCACTTGCTGCAAGGTGGCAGCTGACAAAAATTAGGTAATTTCAGTTTTAAAACAATGCTGATTATAAATAAATAAATAAATAAATTATCAGAGTGAGAAGCAGAAAAGAGGAATGAGCTTATAGGATTTCAGCAAAACAGTGCGAGGAAATGAAGAAAAGAAGGTAAGAAAGGAGGAAGAGAATAATTCACGGAGGTGGAAGAAAGGAAATAAGGGAGATCGTTACCATACCAGATGGAGAGGGGTGTGATTAAAGAAAGGATTATGTGTTATTTATGTAGAGTTATGGGTGGACACAAGCCTTGTGTCCACGTTGATGCAAAACTGGCTTCTGCTGAAATTAATAAACTGATCATTTCTTTAGCATCAATGTATAGTGATGTGTATTTTTGGGACTCTAGGAAACCAACAAAAACTCAGCACACACAGACCAATGGACATCTGTCAAGTGGTAGTGACTTTTGATCTCTAACCTGGGCCAAAGTCTATTCACCACTGCCCGAAAGATAAAAGGCTTTATAGCCCATTTCCAGCACACTTCACTGTTACAACTCAGGCCGCACAATACAGTCCAAAGAAATAATTTAGTGTACAAAAAGTCAGTTTATATATTTCCCTGTGTTTTCATTTTACTGTAAACAAAGCTTTAAATATGAAGCACTAAGTAATCCCAGGTGATCAGCTTCAAGGAGTTTAGAGGCAAGCATGGCTCTCTGACCTGTGCAGACTTACTTTTCATGTCTACCAGGAATATCAGTTAAGGACTTTCAAAAGTGATTTTCCGCTCATTGATCTGAACATGCTGAAATCTAGCTAACCCTCTAAAACTGATTTGACTGGCATTTTAGTGGCACAGTATAAACAAGGTCAAGTTAGTAATTATGTCTTTGGAAAAGGCAAACACATTTCTGTACCGTTTCATTTGCTTGTCCAATCCCTAATTTTGTATGTCATCAAAGAACCAACCTGTCATATCAACTGTCTAGTGGCAGCACAATGACAATCGGAGTCCAAGGTTAAGTTTTGATCTCTGCCATTGGGTTTCTGATCCCTGGAGAATGACAGAGCTCTGGAGGAAGTATGCTCAGTGCCTGGTTACGTGAACAGTTGAGGAATGTACTTCGACTGTATTTGGAAGCTCACTGAATGATTCTATGGGGAGACCTGCCCTTGGTTGAAAGAACATTTGCCACAATGTGAAGCCTTTACAAGGTTTGGGGTAGGAGCAGTGGCACGAGGAATGAAGGGATTCTGGAAGAACAAACCTACCTAGCCCGCATCACCCAATCAAAATGAAAGGCTACAGTTTCATTCTTTGTCAGTGTGCACTGCAATGGGAAAGGTTGGTTTCAGTCAGTGTGGGAAAATTCTCTCCGCACAGCTCACTTATACCAGTGATCCTGATTCTGCCACATGATCATCCTAAAAGCTTGTGTTTTGATTTCCTGTGCTCTTGGTGCAACTGTGCTCTCTCGGGCAATAAGAAAAAAGCAAAACTTTGAATCTTTATGTGACAAGATCTGAAAAAAAAAATCCATAAAACCCAAAATTGTAAGTGTAGGAAGGTCACCAAGCATAACCAATGGTTCTCCAGTGCTCAGCTAGTAAAAGAAGAACCTGAAAAAGAAGCATATGGAATGAGAAGCTAAACAATTTCATTGCTTAGACCAGAAAAAAGTGGGAAACAAAGAAGTGAGTGGAAATTCCTATGCATTCATCACAAATTGTTTGTAGAATAAGAAAGGAAACGTGCCTTAGGTTGATGGAAACGGTGTCTATGTCAACTATGTTGGAATCATTCTTTCAAGGAAAGTTTACCCTTGTGAAAATGGTTTGGCCGTGATGTTGGCAAGGTCAATGTCAGCTTGGATTATCTGTTGCTTAAGTATCATTCAGGCAAATTAGTTCTGCCTAGGGGCTAGTCTAACCTGAACACCTAGTTCTCTGAAACCTTTTCCTTCCTGCATCAGCATTCCTTTTGTTCATGTGCCACAACCATTCTGCTTTTCTTCTTCCCCTTACTAATCTAATTTTTAACTCTGGACCCACTGACTCTAATGCACAGAGATCTGCATAGTATCGTGGTTCCTATTACTATAGTATGTGTGTATTTATCCTCACAACATCACTGGTGTGGGGGGAGGGATAGCTCAGTGGTTTGAGCATTGGCCTGCTAAACCCAGGGTTGAAATATTTTTGGGTGGTGGTGGTCGGGGACTCTCTCCTCAGGGGGACTGAGTCATCTATCTGCCGCCCTGACCGGGAAAACCGAGAGGTGTGCTGCTTGCCAGGGGCTATGATTCAAGATGTGACGGAGAGACTGCCGAGACTCATCAAGCCCTCGGATCGCTACCCCTTCCTGCTTCTCCACGTGGGCACCAATGATACTGCCAAGAACGACCTTGAGCGTATCACTGCAGACTACGTGGCTCTGGGAAGAAGGATAAAGGAGTTTGAGGCACAAGTGGTGTTCTCGTCTATTCTCCCTGTGGCAGGAAAAGGCCAGCGTAGAGACCGTCGAATCGTGGAAGTCAACGAATGGCTACGCAGATGGTGTCGGAGAGAAGGGTTTGGATTCTTCGACAATGGGATGGTCTTCCAAGAAGAAGGATTGCTTGGTAGAGACGGGCTCCACCTCACGAAGAGAGGGAAGAGCATCTTTGCAAGCAGGCTGGCTAACCTAGTGAGGAGGGCTTTAAACTAGGTTCACCGGGGGAAGGAGACCAAAGCCCTGAGGTAAGTGGGAAAGTGGGATACTGGGAGGAAGCACAAGCAGGAGACCGCAAGAGGGGAGGACTCCTGTCTCAGACCGAGAAAGCGGGACAATCAGCGAGTTATCTCAAGTGCCTATACACAAATGCAAGAAGCCTGGGGAACAAGCAGGGAGAACTAGAAGTCCTGGCACAGTCAGGGAATTATGATGTAATTGGAATAACAGAGACTTGGTGGGATAACTCACATGATTGGAGTACTGTCATGGATGGATATAAACTGTTCAGGAAAGACAGGCAGGGCAGAAAAGGTGGGGGAGTTGCTTTGTATGTAAGAGAGCAGTATGACTGCTCAGAGCTCCAGTACGAAACTGCAGAAAAACCTGAGTGTCTCTGGATTAAATTTAGAAGTATGAACAACAAGGGTAATGTCGTGGTGGGAGTCTGCTACAGACCCCCAGACCAGGGGGATGAGGTGGACGAGGCTTTCTTCCAGCAACTAACAGAAATTGCTAGATCACAGGCCCTGGTTCTCATGGGTGACTTTAATCACCCTGATATCTGCTGGGAGAGCAATACAGCAGCTCACAGACAATCCAGGAAGTTTCTGGAAAGTGTAGGGGACAACTTCCTGGTGCAAGTGCTGGAGGAACCAACTAGGGGAAAAGCTTTTCTTGACCTGCTGCTCACAAACAGGGAAGAAATAGTAGAGGAAGCAATAGTGGATGGGAACCTGGGAGGCAGTGACCATGAGATGGTCGAGTTCAGGATCCTGATACAAGGAAGAAAGGAGAGCAGTAGAACAGAGACCCTGGACTTTAGAAAAGCAGACTTTGACTCCCTCAGGGAACTGATGGGCAAGGTCCCCTGGGAGAATAACATGAGGGGGAAAGGAGTAGAGGAAAGCTGGCTGTATTTTAAAGAAACCTTATTGAGGTTGCAGGAACAAACCATCCCCATGTGTAGGAAGAAAAGTAAATATGGCAGGCGACCAGCTTGGCTTAACAGTGAAATCCTTGCTCGTCTTAAACACAAAAAAACAGCTTACAAGAAGTGGAAGATTGAACAAATAACCAGGGAGGAGTATAAAAGTATTGCTCAGGCATGCAGGTGTGAAATTAGGAAGGCCAAATCACACTTGGAGTTGCAGCTAGCCGGAGATGTTAGGAGTAACAAGAAGGGTTTCTTTAGGTATGTTAGCAACAAGAAGAAAGTCAAGGAAAGTGTGGGCCCCTTGCTGAATGAGGGAGGGAACCTAGTGACAGAGGATGTGGAGAAAGCTAGTGTACTAAATGCTTTTTTTGCCTCTGTCTTCACAGACAAGGTCAGCTCCCAGACAGCTGCACTCTGCAGCACGGTATGGGGAGGAGGTGACCAGCTCTCTGTGGAGAAAGTAGTAGTTCGGGACTATTTAGGAAAGCTGGACGAGCACAAGTCCATGGGGCCGGATGCGCTGCATCCGAGGGTGCTAAAGGAGTTGGCCGATGAGATTGCGGAGCCATTGGCCATTATCTTTGAAAAATCATGGCGATCGGGGGAGGTCCCGGACGACTGGAAAAAAGCTAATGTAGTGCCCATCTTTAAGAAAGGGAAGAAGGAAGATCCAGGGAACTACAGGCCAGTTAGTCTCACCTCAGTCCCTGGAAAAATCATGGAACAGGTCCTCAAGGAATCAATCCTGAACCACTTAAAGGAGGGGAAAGTGATCAGGAACAGTCAGCATGGATTCACCAAGGGCAAGTCATGCCTGACTAACCTAATTGCCTTCTATGATAAGATAACCGGCTCTGTGGATGAGGGGAAAGCAGTGGATGTGCTATTTCTGGACTTTAGCAAAGCTTTTGATACAGTCTCCCACAGTATTCTTGCCAGCAAGTTAAAGAAGTATGGGCTGGATGAATGGACGGTAAGGTGGATAGAAAACTGGCTAGATGGTCGGGCTCAACGGGTAGTGATCAATGGTTCCTTGTCTAGTTGGCAGCCGGTATCAAGTGGAGTGCCCCAAGGGTCGGTGCTGGGGCCGGTTTTATTCAATATCTTCATTAACGATCTGGAAGATGGTGTGGACTGCACCCTTAGCAAGTTTGCAGATGACACTAAACTGGGAGGAGTGGTTGATACGCTGGAGGGTAGGGATAGGATACAGAGGGACCTAGACAAATTAGAGGATTGGGCCAAAAGAAATATGATGAGGTTCAACAAGGACAAGTGCAGAGTCCTGCATTTAGGACGAAAGAATCCCATGCACTGCTATAGACTAGGGACCGAATGGCTGGGCAGCAGTTCTGCAGAAAAGGACCTAGGGGTTACGGTGGACGAAAAGCTGAATATGAGTCAACAGTGTGCCCTTGTTGCCAAGAAGGCTAATGGCATTTTGGGTTGTATAAGTAGGGGCATTTCCAGCAGATCGAGGGATGTGATCATTCCCCTCTACTCAGCACTGGTGAGGCCTCATTTGGAGTACTGTGTCCAGTTTTGGGCCCCACACTACAAGAAGGATGTGGATAAATTGGAGAGAGTCCAGCGGAGGGCAACAAAAATGATTAGGGGGCTGGAGCACATGACTTACGAGGAGAGGCTGAGGGAACTGGGATTGTTTAGTCTGCAGAAGAGAAGAATGAGGGGCGATTTGATAGCTGCTTTCAACTACCTGAAAGGGGGTTCCAAAGAGGATGGATCTAGACTGTTCTCAGTGATAGAAGATGACAGAACAAGGAGTAATGGTCTCAAGTTGCAGAGGGGGAGGTTTAGGTTGGACATTAGGAAAAACTTTTTCACTAGTAGGGTGGTGAAGAACTGGAATGGGTTACCTAGGGAGGTAGTGGAATCTCCTTCCTTAGAGGTTTTTAAGGTCAGGCTTGACAAAGCCCTGGCTGGGCTGATTTAGTTGGGTTTGGTCCTGCTTTGAGCAGGGGGTTGGACTAGATGACCTCCTGAGGTCCCTTCCAACCCTGAGATTCTATGATTCTATGATTCTATGACTGGTGAGATAGGGAAATGAAGACTAAAAAACAATCTTGACCTTGGCTAGGCTGCTGGTGTCCAGAGACCACCACCTATCCTGCTGACTCACATGTCTCATTGTTGCCTTATACTGCCCTGTCAGTCTATCTGGACCCATCTGTTTGTTTTGTTCCCTCCACTCCTGCTCCTCCCCCCGCATAAGCCCTTTGCGAGATGATCTATCTTTTTGTTCTGGGGTTTTAGAGCACCTCGCTGTCCTGGTCCCTAAGGCCATATGCGTCAACTCTGTGGGTGCTCTGGGGCTCCAGCACCCATGATAAAAAAAATAGGGAGTGCTCAGCACTCACCAGCCACAGTGGTTCCAGCCCCTGGGGCTCGCCGTCAATCAGCTGTTTGGCAGGATCCTGGGGCTAGCAGGAGGGACTCAGGGGAGGGGGCGGAGAGGAGCTAATGGCAGGTGGAGGAGGTGGGATGAGGCTGAGTGAGTGTGGGGTTTGGGGGGAGGGGTTTGAGCACCCCCCAGGGAAAATCAAAAGTCAGGGCCTGTGCCTAGGACTTCTAATACTATGATTTTAATACAAATCCCCATTTTATGGGTGGGTGATTGAAGCACAGAAAAACTAAGGCCTAGCTCCTTAAAAAAGGTATTTTGGCACCTAAATCCCACTGAAAGCAAATATCTTTGAGGACCTGGTCCTAAGTGACTTTCCCAAATCAAGGCCACACAGGAAGCCTGAGGCAGAGCAGAAAATTGAATCTGGATATCTTAAGTCCCAGGATAGTGATTCTAACCACTAAACCATGTTTCTTTTATTAGCATTTGAGGATAATGCTATAGCAGCAACACAAAACAAAGTGTGTGCTAGTTGGCTATTGTTGCCCACTTTTGTATTTTCAGCATTGTGCTTTCAGCCACCTCAAACATATTATTGTTAAGGTGAGCATTTAAAAGTGCTTGTAGTTAGAGGTGCTCCTTTAAACCAACTACTACCCACCCAATAGTTGAGTCATATCCTAATATTAATAATTCATTTAAAATGTATTTAAAAAACAAACCAAAAAGTCCTAAAAAATTTTTTTTTTTGGGGGGGGGGGAGAGGAGCAGGAGGGACAGGGTAGTGGGAGAAATTATAACTTTCTTTACTACTTATCTGCCATATTTCTCCTATAAAATACAATTCTTAGTAGAAAGATGAAGAGAAAATATTAGGCAATATTATGTTATTATGAATATTTTTATCCCATTTCTCATGTTCCCTGAACTATCTTAGATCCATTTCCCCTCCTTCTATCATCCAGAAGCCTGGCTGAAAATTCAGCAGCAGTTTATTGTCCAGCAGGCACTTTCTTTGAAAAAAACAAAAACACAGGTTTTGTTGTTGTTGTTTTAACTGAAAACAGAAAATGTTAAACATTTGGTTTTCAGTTGCTGTTTTTTTTTATTTTTTTAAACAAGTTGTTCATAGGATATTTTTGGGGAAAAAAAGAAAAAAAATCAAAATATCTGGTATATTATACAGTATAGAGAAAAAAGAATTTTCCTGATCATTCTGGTAATGTTAAGAACTGACACCTGATTTTTTAGCTTCAGTATGGGAAATTAATAGCTGCTTTAAAAAAAACAACCAAAAAAACCCACACACCACTCACAGGAATACATCCAGATCTGACCAAATGACAGTCAAGTACAGAACCATTTATAGATTCAAAACAACTTAGATGCATACTTCATGTCCTTGACACCTAACAGTTCTGTCAACTTTACTGAAATCATAGGGGCTCCGTTCTGCTGGGCTATTTTTAGGCTTAGATGTCATGAGTTCCAAAAGTTATGAGGTTAGAAAGGAAAATGCTTGGTATATACACAAGGCTGGTGTAAAGCATCTGGTTAGAGCCTAGCATAAAGATGGCAGATTGATGATGCTTAAAATGAAATATCACTATGGGTGGAGGATCATTCATACTGAATAAATTTATTCAATGAATTTGTCCCCTTTGTGTGTGTATGAATGTATTCGCTTTTTTTTTTTTTTTAAATCTACAAAGGAGGCAGTGTGACCTAGCATCTAGAGCAGTAGACTTGGACACAGGAGTCCTATGTTCTATTTTTCACTTGGCCACTGGGTCTGCTTGGGCTAGTCACCTCACTGCTGTGTTCTTTAGTTTCCCCCTCTATAAAATGAGGACAATGGTACTGACCTCTTTGTGAAGCACTTAGGGTTCTATCAGTTTCTTCAGTGAATTATTCTTGGACTACAGTTCATTCATAAACTGTTAATCAAGAGTATCTGAAATTCAAATTTAATCTTAGATAAGTCATGTGGCATTTTTTGTACTTTCTGATCCATGTAACTTACCAAACACAATGTGAAATCCAAATTGTAAATTTGAGTATAAAAATCAAAATTAACCATTCAAAATATATACCATTGTTAATTGTGGGATTTTAAGCTTGATTTTGGTGAATATTCAAGCATTTGAGCTCTAAATTTGCTTTTTACAAATCTTTGCACTAATGAAGTATGTTCCATATACTATTCAAGACAAGTGAACACAAAAGGAGCAGAAATGTAGATGAAGTAGATTTAATTAAAACAAATATTCAAAAAAATAGTTTCAGAGTTCATCAAGTTCTAAATACTACTAATGGCTAGCTAAATAGTCCATTCAAGTCAATGGTACTCTTTTCACTGAATTCAATGGGTTTTGATCAGGCCCTTCCACTAGAAAGCCTTTTGTGCGTTTGAGGATAGAAGATGAAATCTACCCCCTCTGAAGTCATAGATGCAGGCATTAAGAACATAGCTGCAGTATATATACACATAACTTCTTACATAGTATCTGTGCATACATTTCACAATTACATTAATGACCAGAGTGATTTTGTTCAAGACCTCACATGACACTCCTTT
This sequence comes from Platysternon megacephalum, assembly GCA_003942145.1. Lineage (NCBI taxonomy): Eukaryota > Metazoa > Chordata > Testudines > Platysternidae > Platysternon > Platysternon megacephalum. The sequence continues at coordinate 2,415,494 of QXTE01000176.1, read as the reverse complement.
TGTGAGCTAGAATGTACCAGACTCAGGAGATTCCTGTCACCCAGTAATGGGCAATTGGACAATTTATTTACATTTGCATGGCTGCCCGCAGTTCCCAGTGGCCGTGGTTCACCGTTCCAGGCCAATGGGAGCTGTGGGAAGTGGTGTGGGCCGCAGGTTGCCCACCACTGCTGTAACCCCTATGCATCCCCTCTATGCCCATTGCCAGCTGGCATTAAGAGATTTCTGGGTCACACCAAGATCTGGTGTTATTTATCCTGGGGAGTTCTTCAGGATTACAGGATATTGGCAGAGGCACTGGATCAGACAGGGTTCAAGTGTTTGCCTAGGCTCGCCACATTCACATTTGGGGTCATTTCTCAGCTTCATATTGTCACCAGTCTTTGCCACCCAAGCTGTTCAGTGTTTTAATTTGAGATCAGAGCTGGGAGGGAGTTGTTCTGAAAGAACCAAGTTCTCTGAGATACCTGGCATTTTCTGTGGTTTTGTTACTCTGTATCCTTCCACAGTGGTATTTTGGGGCAAGGGATTTTCAGAAGCAAAGCCCTTTCCGGACTTCAGCCTCTTGGGTGGTGGAATGTGTCCAGCCAGTTGGTGTCTTGGATCATGCACCAGTTTTGTCTCTCCTTTGTCTCCTGCTTCCCTGATGGTAGTGCAATCCCTGAAAAGCAGTATAGTGACAGTGTGAGTTGGTTTCGAAGTCCCTGTGATGATCCTACAGGATTGATTAAGTTCAGTATTAAATTGTGTGTGCTTGGCTTGCACATGACCATACTGGGGCACAGTACACTGCAGCTAATAGCTCAGGGTGAGACTGGTTGCTCAGGATGTTTTGGGGGTCAAGCTCGCCATCTTGTTTGGCCAGTTTCTGGAGTACAGAATTCCAGGAGTTCACTTTCTTTAAGCTTCTCGATGTGTTCTTTGAATGTCAATGTTCAGTCCAACATGAACCCAAATATGCCAGAATATACCATCATGTAGTCTATAAATATAATTGAAAATGGCTTTGAAACATGCAAAATTTTAGGGGTTGTATTGCTCTATTGGCTGCTTATGACACTGTGACCCATTGTGCACTTAAATGGAAATTGGCAACAATTTTGAAAAATAGCAAGATAGTCCAGGTCCTCTCCTCTCTGCTTGAGGCTCAACATTTCTTTGTCAAGATGGATGGCCAGAGAAGTAGACAGCTTACTCAATAGAATGGATTGCTCCAAAGTTCAGTATTATCACGCTTGCTATTTAATGTTTCTACAAATGTAGATCAGAATTCCTGGTGTGTGAAGATTCACATATGAAGATGATCTTTGCATTGTCATGTAGTCAGAAAGATTTGAGGACATGAGCACATTCTAATTGTCTCCCTGAGTGTTCTTGGAGAATGCTGTTACATGTGGTTGCTGAATGCCAACCCTAGTAAGACAAGTGTGTGCCTCCCACCCGAAATACTGTGAGGCTAAGAAAATATTCCAGATAGTCTGGATTATATTCCAGATAGTCCTTCAACACTATGAACAGCTGGTGTAGTTTGGAGTGACATTAGACCAAACCACTCTAGGTAATCATAAAAGCAGCACTAAAACAGTGGTTCTCCAACTATTGCATTTTGTGGGCCACCTTAAGAGAAAAAATCTTCTTTCATAGACAAATTTCTCAATACCTCAATTCCCCTACTACCACTTAGTGTTCAAATTCTGGAGCCTGCTGGGGAAAGCTCCACTGGCCTCTAAGAACCAATGCACTTCAGGAGTACTGATCTATAGTAAACAATATAATGTGCACATCTGTAATGTGGTACTGATCATTCTACTTACTATGAGTCCAAAGTAGAATGAGGTTGCTTTTGAGTTTGACATATTTGATTAGGTACATGTAACTTTATCAAAGGTTTGACATTTGAAACAATAAACTTTAACTTTCAAATTACATTGTACCATACTGCTACATACAAAAGATGACAGCTAAGGTAGGTGAAATAAATAATCAAATGTGAATCTGAGAAACAATGCATGAATAGCTTAAAAGCACTGAGCAGTTTATACCTTTTCCATAGTGTAATGCGTGGTGGCTATAGACAGTCTTTGTTGATGACTTTTGCTGGCATAGTAGATTACTTCATGTGCTGAGGTGAACCCCAAACTTTGAGCATTACAAAGAAACTATATACACCATTCCTATCCCATCTTTGTTTCACTGTTTTTGAAAATCACGGGAACAGCTACACATGTACAACTATTCAGTGGGCACCTAACAAGGCATGAACTAAATGAGACATGGCAGTCTGCTTACCACCTTAGAAATTGCATGACTTCCCTAATGGAGTTTACTACAGTCTAGACAAATTAGAATTCTACAGCATGGAGGGAGAGGAGCCTTTGACATTGCAAGCCAAATTGGTTTTGCTGAAAAAATACCTTTCAACTACTATGATACACTGCTAAACATATATGTCTGTGATAAGATTAATTCCTTTTTTGGGGCTAGTAAAATATTTCTTTGGGGGAGGGAATAAATCAAGTCAGGCATTATCAAATTAAAGAAAAAAAAAGTAGGTTGTAGTTCCCTTGGGATGAGGAAAGTTACTAATTAAATGCCAAAAGTTACCCTTTAATGCTGCATTAAGGGCATGTAGTTAGATATATAAAAGTAAGGATTGAAAAAAATTAAGGTACTCATACTAACATTAACTTACCTTCCTTGGATATCTAACTATAAAAACACTTTTGATTACTAGTTAGAATGTCAAAATGTATACCTAAAAGTGATAATTACACCTGTTTTACAATCGCAAAATGCTATTGACCAGTGGAGCTACTTCTAATTTAGATCAGAGAAAGGGAGACCAAAGTCAGGCCAAGTCTTTTTAAACACTCAAACAAGCAAGTGTTGGCCGAACATTTCCTCACTGTGGTAATAAAATGTGAGAACATTTTTACTGTGTATTTTCATATCAATTATTGTTTTCATTAAAATCTTTTTAGCTTTAGCACACAACCATCTTTTATGTGAACCAGAATGTACCATTTAAAAAGGGCATAACCACATTTTTTAACAAAGACTATTTGTTTACTAATTATGCACATTAAATTCACAGCACTGAAATCAGTAAACAATGAGTAATACTCTATGTAAGCCCTGGGGACCTTTGTGTGAGCTGGTACCTGATCTACCAGCATCACAAACCCAAGTAAAGTACAATCCAGCATCTTTTTTCATGAATTAAATGTTTCTAACTCATTTTTTGTCCAATACAAGGGATTCTATTGGGCACACAGGCAGCTGATTTTATATTTTGGCAGCAACTCTGGACAAAATGATGCATAGTCTTCATATTATATATTTTATGGATATGGATATTAAGAATGAAGAATAATTGAGAGGCACACTCTTTGCATGGCACAATAGAGTAAGGAATATTTTATAATGAAATCCTAATAAAGAAAGTGTCTAGAATGCATGTTCTCCTCCTTGCAATTGCCAGGGTGCTAACTGCATAGTAGTTGCTTCTTTAAAGAAGTTGTTTTTGACAGCTACAAATAGAGACATAAATTCATAATTACTTTTACTGTATATACTTAGGGCTAAATGGTGGTATTGAACCATAAATTTGTATAACCAACCATGCTTGGGCCATCAGCAGAGTTTGGATTCAGGATTTTTTGGACTAGAAGCATGAACATTTACTGCTTCCCATAAACAACTAAGTCCCCTAGCTAGAAACAGTGTCATCACTTGAGCTAAAGGACCACTTCTCCTAACTGGAAGCAATAGAACCTTTGAGCTATGGACATAAAAGTGTCTTAGCTCAGACTTATGTAGACTAGCCACTCTAGTGGGACAAAGACCTAAACTCTGCCAGAGTTTATTCCATCTACATTTGTAGTGGTGTAGTGTAGAGTGCATTATCGCACTGGGAGTTTATGGGAGGCAATTTGCCTCGTGAAGGTCTAGTCAGACAAGTCAGCTGGGATTATCTTGATACTTCAGTCAGCTCTTAAGTGTCCAGGGAAGTGCACCAGCTGACCCATTCATTAAGGGAGAGCTGCACATGCTCACATTCCTGGTTTGTGGCTGGTTGGTAGAGAAGGTGAAGCATAGAGTAATTAATGGCTTTCACAAGGATTGGTCTTTGATTGTAAGGACTACAACTGAGGCTAATCTCTGAACAGAAGCTGAAGTGGGGAGATAACTTCTAACTTCCTCATCTTTGTGCCACCAAGAAAGGCTTGACCACAATATCATCCTTAACTTTATTTTGCAAAATAACGTGGCCTGAAAATACCTTATCATTGGAAAATATTTTGACAATATCAATTCCAGAGGGAGGAAGATGGTGCTAAAATGTGCAACAGTGCCAACATATGGGTCTGTCTGATACCATGGCCATCATCACAGTATCTGGACATCCAAGGAAATTTTGAAAAGGAATCCTATTCCTCAACAAGCACTCCCCTTCTCAAGCCCTACCTCTTCTCCCCACCTTCCCATCTAATATAAAATGAAGAAGAAAACAAAAATTAATGTACATCTACCTTCTCTCTCAAAACTTCACCTGTTCACTTCATCTTGCTCTATCTTTTGATGGCACTTCACAGCACATTCCAAGCAGTGGTTACTCCTATTTCCTCCCCTGGGCTTATATGGCTCCCACTCCAGGAAGCATTTTGGATTTTTCTGTGATAAGGTTGCAGGGTGGGACGTCTGTCCTTTTGTTGACTGATAGGCCACACATTGATCAGCACCCAGGTGTGGTTAGTGAGCCAGGCACCTGCTCTTGGAGCAAAATCCACATTCACCTGTATTGAGTGCAGTTGAAAGCTGTTCTTATGTGGTCAGTGCAGCACTACTGGTGAAAAGATGGGGACAGGGACCTTTATAGCTTGTGTAAGGATCAGGAAGAAAAGGATTCAGTGCATTGTGGGAATGGGGAAGAAGGACTATTGAAATTCAACAACCTATGGTCTCTCTGGTATATGACCCTTACTTCCTCCACACTGAAAACTGGCATGGGGCCGTGTCACAGTCTGAGGCATGTACTTACCCGCACCACACACATGCTTCTGGGATTTAGGTGTGGACAATAGGAGGGTTATGGTACATGCATACATGTAAAATTGCTAGTGTAGATGTAATGGAAATTAATTTATAGTAAAAAAAAGTCAAAATGAAAGTTATAAGAAAGAAACATTTTACAGTAACTCCTCACTTAAAGTCATTGTTAATGTTGTTTTGTTGTTACGTTGCTGATCAATTAAGGAACATGCTTGTTTAAAGTTGTGCAATGCTCCCTTCCAACGTCATTTGGCAGCCACCTGCTTTGTCTACTGCTTGCATGAAGAGCAGCCCGTTGCAGCTAGCTAGTGGGGGCTTGGAACCAGGGTGGATCGGCAGACCCCCATCAGCTCCCCGCTCCCCTAAGTTCCCTGCGCAGCAGCTGCCTGCAGTTCAGCGGTGTCCCTCCCCCCACTGCCATGTGCTGCTCCTGCCCTCTGCCTTGGAGCTGCTCCCCGAGACTCCTGCTTGCTGTGCGGTGGGGGGGAGAGGGGAGGGAAGCAAGAGGGGGGCTAATGTCAGGGTGTCCCCCTTCCCCCTGCTCCTGCACCCCACTTACCCCATCTTCCATAGACCAGGGGGGACAGACCAGGAGGAGGGAGGAGGGAGCTTGCAGCAGCTGAGTCTCAGCAAGCTGATCTAATTAACAAGGCAGTGTACTTAAGGGAAATGCACATATCTCCCTCCATTCCTGCTGCCTTGTGTAGAGAGAGAGTGAACCCTTGAGGGCTCAGCCAATTGCTAGTTCATCATTTAGCAGTAAGGAAAATATCCCACCCTCTGACTCCTCCACCTCAACCAAGCTTCACAATCATCATCACTGTGTACCAGTATTAAATTGTTTGTTTAAAACTTATACTGTGTGTGTGTGTGTGTGTGTGTGTGTGTGTATATATACATGGTCTTTTGTCTGGTGAAAAATTTTTCCCTGGAACCTAACCCCCCCATTTACATTAATTCTTATGGGGAAATTGGATTCGCTTAACGTCGTTTTGCTTAAAGTCGCATTTTACAGGAACATAACTATAACGTTAAGTGAGGAGTTACTGTAATTTACACACACACACCGATCATTTTTATTTTCAGTTCATGAAAAATTGTCAAGATTGACCTCCCCCATTTTAGAAGGGGAAAATGTCAAAATGTCAGATTCTTGCAGGGCAGGAAAACCATTTCTCATCTCTCGCTCTAAGTAAAATCAAACTAGTTTCAAGCAAAATAAGCCTGTATTCTCTCCTTGCCTCTAGATTATTTGAATGTCTGGGCATTGTATTGAATACAGTGGACATCCTGTATGGGCTAAATATAAAATTATAGTATTACTCAGTATTTTTTTCCTGAAGTATGCTTGATTCATATATCCTTTTTATGAATCACTGAAATGTCTTCTTTCCTTCCACACTAGCCCATCACATTTGCTCAAGTCTGACATAAAGATGTTCACTGACCTCTAATTATCACTACATCACAGAACAGTCAGGGACATTAGGATGAAGATCCAAGGTGCTCTTCCACAGATGCCAGCATGTCCAAGAGACCTATTAGTCATGATGAGGCCGTTCACATGCAGTTTTAAATTGCTAAAGTTCCACTTGCTCAAGGAAATTAAAAAGAAAAGGTGGTCATTGTAGTGTTGTCAGTGTGGGTTCCTACAAAGCTCTTAGATCAATATTGATTTAAAAGCCACAGGGAAGACAATTGTGATGGCAACTGCCTGGATCTCTAAGGTGGAAAAAAGGTATGCAGCAGATGAAGTATGGTCACTTAAAAGAAAAGGTCCAAGTTTAATATACTGTTGGTTTAGTCTGTGTGCACAGGCATTTTATGGTTTTAGTACTAATTTTTGTTGGCTTTTTTTGCCCATGTGTCAGATTAATTGACCAGTTACTAATTATTGTACATTGTCAATTAGTTCTTTAAAACTAGTGAACATAAATGTAGGAGCAAAGTAACAGTATATCAAGGGACTATAGAAAACTGCAATGTTTCTTAAAAGACAGATGGTAGCATTTCGCTAACAATATTGGGCCAATTTTATGGGTCAAAGGCTCAACAACATGTGCTTATTTTTACTATACAGGCAACAAAAAAGATCACACCAGATCAATAACTTACTATTAATATATTCTACTTAGGGTTGTGACCTAACCATGCTCTTTAAGTGAACATGTTCCTTTTTTAATTATAGGGATTAATGGCTTTTCAATGTAGGGGTATTCTTTTTATAGCTATGCACAGAGGGTCTGATTTTCTAAAGGTGAGGTATGAATTTGTGTACCTATTTTTTTTTAATACCATACACAATTTCTCCAAGTGAGTGTGGGTATTGGGCATTTAATAATGCAAGAAGACAGAAGTCACCTAACTGGACATTAGACCGTGTAATCATAGTAACTCCGTGCCTCAAACCTTCTGGGTCTTTGAAAATTGGCCCTTGAATGTTTGTAACTGGTGAGATATAGTAGGACAGTTTGGTGAATTTCTTTTGTATATAATGCAGACTCCTAAAGCAGAGCTCTAGCCGGCTCTTCTATCAATACGGAAGATCTGGATGGCCTTTGCGCTATTTGTTACACTCAGAACCCACAGATATCCTCTTAACTCTCTCATTTCCCCTTGATTAATACCACTCATCCTAGCTATATTACAGTGCTGCAGAAATGGATTCAGAGTTTGAATTCTCTTTCGAGAATTCAAAACATTTAAATCCAAAGTATGGTTTGTTAAAATTTTCTGACATATCTTTGTTTTGTTAGAAGTTAAGTTTGACATATTTTCACCATTATAAGACAAAGGGTCAAATCCAAACACATATCTGAGGTAAGAGGCACTTTAAATTGCCTTTGACAACATTTTGTCTTCATAGTATTGCTTTACCACAAGGTATGATGGATATACAATAAAGTATCTAAATGTTGTGAAAGTTTAATAGAGGTTCAATATATATAATAAATAATAATAATAAAAATAATCAACTTCATATGGGCAACTAAACATTAAAATGACAAAAGCTTCCTAGATTAACTGCAGTCTTTGTGTTATGATGGTGATTTATTTTTGTTGGTGGCATAGTATGGAGAAAAATCAAGTTGTTGCCAAACAACAACATTGGGTTAAGTTTGTAATTAAAGTATCTAGGTAAAGATCACTAACTAAGAAATGATACAGTAAGCTCTAGTCTTAGGGCAGTATAGCACCTCTGCTCTGAAACAATGTTGGAAGGTTGCTTTGGGAAACCATTTTAATCTTAGAGGCTATTAAACTATGTTGCTATATAATTAGTTTCTGAAAATAATGTAATCAGGTCCAGTAGAACTACAGGATTAAACACTAAAAGCTGGTTTTATTATAAGATCATTGTTTTCTGAAATGTAAATTAGAATCTGTGTGTTTATGGAATTCATCTACCTATGCTGCTGATTTCCACATCTAGAAATCACAATATTTTGATCTGTGTAACATTCATACTTGTGTACATACACTAAAGTATAGTATCACAGATGATTAATAACTGGCTTATTGATGAAACATCCAAAGCATGATATTTATTCATTAAATCCAAAACATCAGCATTGTGGTAAAGATTCAGTAAGGCACCTAGGGTACGTCTTCATGGCAGTTGGTGAGTGCAATTACTGCACGTGTAGGCATACCTGAACTAGCTTTGACTGAGATAGCTCATCAGAAGGAGCAGCATGGGCTAGCTGCCTGAATATGTACCCAGGGTCCCAGAGGGGCTTATACTTGGGCAGCTACCATGTTGCAGCAGCTTCACTGCTATTTTTAGTGAGCTAGTTCTATCAAAGCTACATGTGCTGCAATCACACCTCCCAATTGCAGTGTAGACATACCATTAGGAACTGTTTAAGTATGTGAATAGTCCCATTGAAGCTCAGTAGAACTATTCATGTGCTTAAAGCTAAGCACATGCTTAAGTACTTTGCTGAATCAGATCCTGTATCCTTAAGGAACAGAACTGTCAGATCCTGATATGTTTGTTATTTTGAGGGTGAGACTGAGTCAATTAAATGTTTTCATGCTGTAATTTCTAGCTAGCTGCTAGAATAGTATCATTCCCTATAACAATCATGCAGACCTTTCTATCACACCTGCATATCAAATGGAACCCAAGGCCAAATGCTCAGAATGAGACCAAAACTTTGAATATACTTGTGTAAGAATGTGCAATTTCTGCATAATTACTTTGTTTGACCATTATTGCACCATACAATCCCAGGAAAGGTAGATATTTTCCCCATTTTAAACAATGGAGTTGTATATATTAAGTGAACTGTCCAAGTTCACAGTGGAGGAGACAGGAATAGAAGTCTATCCTGGTTCTAACCGCTAAACCACACAAAAATGTAACACTGTATAACTACATTAGTCCTGTGTGAGAAATGTAATCTGTTTATACTTCAAACATGTAAGATCTTTTAAGAGTGATCGAGGCATCATTGCTTTAATTCCTGCCCTTATACATAACTTTTTCCATAGTTGTGAATTTTCATTATCTGAACTTCACCACTTTTTTCTTGATACATTTTATGGGTGCTTATGCTTAGGGATCTGCCCAGCACTGAATTTCAATGTTCACCTCTAGAACTGGGACGAACCATTAGCAGGGAAGAAATTTATTTAAGAAACTTAGCTCCTGCCCCGGTTCAAAATTATCAACAAAACAATTTTTAAAAACCCGTTTGTTGTTCAAAATTGTTTGAACATTTTAGGATGGGTTCAATCTTAATAGAAAAGTTGTCTCATGAATTACCTCCCCTACTGTCCACAGTCACACATCCTCTCTCATAACATCCCTATGGTAACCATAGCAATTGCTTATATGGAAAAATTCTTAACCCTCAATAAAATCTATTTCAGTCATTAAATGTTGTTTAATATCAAATTCTTGTCTTGAGCTCTGATCCTGCAAACACATTCACGAGTAATCTCATGGCTACTCGTATGTGTATATTTACTGACAGGAACAGGAGTTAAGCTCTGGAATAGAAGGGTAGTTATGTTCTGGAATAGGCTTCCAAACGAGGTTGTGGAATCCTCATCACTGGAGGTTTTAAAAAACAGGTTAGGTAAACATCTGTCAGCAGTAGTCTAGGTTACATATAGTACTGACACAGCGCAGGGACCTGGACTTGAAGACTTCTCAAGGTCCCTTCAAACCCTACATTTCTATGTTTCTATGAGGTTGCAGGTTAAGGGGTTTTGTAAATTTAAATTCTATATACATTTTAAAACTAGTTTAAATCATTTTTTCTTGTTTTATGATTTGGAACTCAGTCAGTGAATGGGCAAGGGTTGGAGAGAAAATGTGGGATGGAAGGAGCAGGAGCAGGAATGGGAAAACACTTCCAGAATTGTGGACTCAGGTTAAATATCTCCTCCATCACTTGCTTGTGTGTTTACAAGCCTCATATGTTTGTGTCTACTTAGATTGCAAGCTCTGCAGGCTAGAGAAATATCTAATTACAGACCTGTAAAGTGCCTCATGCACTTTGGGACACTGTTATTATTACTCAGTATCCTCTCTTTCTTTTCTCTGCTTCTCTCTGTGTTTAATATCTTCAAGATCAAAATGGCTACTATCATATGCTACCATGATCAAAAGCATTGCCTTTTGAATTTTGCTTGTTCGTGAGCTGTGACTACTACTGAATAGCAGGCGTCAAGTGAAAATATAAGCCTGTCCCCAGCAGATAGGATGATATCATCAAGATCCTCCTGCTCTGAAGTGATACAGTGATAATTTGTATTAAATTATCTTAATAGTGCTAAGAAATCAAACAAATCAAGATGATGTCACTAACTTGTAGGCCTCTTGACAAGCACTCTTTAACCTGTGTTAGACATCTCATGTTTGCTGTGCATCAGCTTTAAAGATCTGGATAAATGAATTAATTCACCTTTATCCCCTTGAGGAACACTATTGATTTTTATAAAAATGAATTAAACATTCACTATCAATTAAGATCTGTGTTTGCTTTTTTTTTCTTTTTTTTTTAAAGATCCATCGCCTTGCTGAATGATAAGTTTACCTAACAGCAAATGCAAAAGAGTATTGTACTGTCCACTTATTGGCATATATATTGGATAAACAAAATCCAAATACATACATGTTTATTCTATATTGGGATTATACATTATGTTTAGCCCAGTTTTTCATTTAGTTCTGCCCAGTTAAATTACATCACTTAGCCCAAGTTTTACTGTTTAACATTTATAAAATTGGTTATTAGATCTATGAGATCTTAAAAAAACAAAAACAAAATATCTCTTTGGCTACGAGTGGTTTGTATTTTATTATTGCTTCTCGAAGCATATGAGCTTTATTTGCTCACCTCCTTATTGTTTGTGCTGACAAATGATTTCCTATGGATGTTTTGTTACCAAAGTGACTAATTCCTGGTGTCCAGATATTCCTCTTCTTGCTGGCATTTTTACCAGAGAATCTTGTTTAAAACACTTTTTTCTTTACTGCTACTCCTTCTCGGATTATACTTCGACCATCTATTATATTTGATCTATCCAGTTCTTGTCCTGTTTGAAGTAATAGCAATTAGAAGTCTGGATGCAAGCTAGAAAAATAAAATCTCTTTGAAAGATGAGAGATTAACTTCACACCCAGGGCAGGATAGAGGGCCAATCTTCCTGAAGATGGAAACAAACAGGTGAGACCTACTCCAGAGAAGTTCCACCCATGCAACATCCCTGGCAAGATATCCAACAACACACAAAACCAATGACACAAATTTTGAATAATTACATGATCAAAGTAATCTCCCATTGGTTGATTATACACTGAAGAGCTATTGGCTTTTACAAATAAATACTTTAATTGCTATCACATATAGGACACTCACATGCTGACTTGATCTTGATAATCATTCTCTCACTCATTTTCTTTCATCCCTGAAGCATTCTAAAGAGTCTGGAACAGATACTCCACTTGTGTTATACTGGTTTTGTGTTGGTCTAGTTCTGTTGATTTAAAACAAGTTAGACCTGTGAAACTGAGTGGAGGATCACATCCTCTTTGTACATGAGCTTCTGTGTGGGGAGGTTTGGATATATAACTCAAAGAACTATGACCTCTGGAAGATTTGGGATAGATTCTAGTCGTCCATAAGAATATGATTTAAGGGATCTTTGCAAGCTGGTGGAATTTCCAAACTACACCAAACAGAGTCTATATACATTACATACATTTCACATGTATCCCTTTTCTGGAGTAACTCACCCATTTGTCACAAAGGGCATCAACTCTATAGACAGAAAGTTAACATTTATTAACTTGCGGTCATTCTTGAGTCAGGTACAGGCTAGAAATATACTATTTACGAGCAGCCCAGGACAACAACAAAAACAGTCCAGACACATGAAATTTAATTACTTACTGCTTGTCAGGCAAGCTGCTGAATTGCACTTCAAAATGTTGGGTGCATTGACTGATCAGTGCATCCATCCTGAAGCCGAACATGAAAATTGGCCTCCTGCCTCCCTTTCCTTGAAAACATCTCTAAATGGTAACAGAAATGAATTATGAGGTCTGTCTAGACTGCTGCTTTGCTAAATTCTTGCTCTGCTCAACCAATTTAAGCCAATACTTCACTTCTGCCACGTTGCATCCCCACATCTACTTCTAAGGGTGAAGGTTGACCCTTGCAATAAACTCCCTGTCCTCTGAAAGTCTATGAAGATTGTTAACTTCCCTCCTCCTGACTACTCTTCTCCCCCATTATCTTCCACCTGTAAGTAGGCAAGAGAAAGCAGCCTTCTTACTGAAAGAAGGTTCAAAACTTCCCTGCCTCTTTCCCCATTCACAAGTGGAGAAATGCTCTATGTATGCCAATGTACTCATAGGCTGCCTTAATCTGAACCACCCCATGCCTACTGAGGTGCCCCAGATTGAACCATTGCAATGAGTGAGTGAACCCATTGCTGTGGTGCAGACTTGGGGGGAGCAGTCTTAAACTCCTCCAACCACTGATGTAAGGGCTAATACGTGACTCAATAGGAATGTTTTTAAAAGCCTTAATTTGGGAGTGGGGGAGTAGTTTGCATGGAAATAGAAATCCACAAGCCCCTCCTTGAATTTACAATGCTGAAAACTGAAATTCGCCTCTGCAGTTCCTGGGGCACCTGTATTCGAGCAAGTCCCAGATATACAGTCTTCAGCAACAGCAGGGCTGCTCAAGAGATAATGGGACCATGAGGGGCCAGGTGAGAAGTAAGGGACCCCACAGGAAGTATTTCTCCCAAGGCTTATGGAATTGGAACTATTGGACTTTTTGAACAGGTCAAACTGCACACTCCCCTTGTACCCACACATTGAAGAATTGAGAAATTCCACAAGTTCAATTGAACAGTTTCCATTGTTCTGCATGGGTTATTTCCCTACAGGAGACTGGGACACTTCATCTTCACTCAGCTTAGTCATTTTGATAGATACAATAAAATTCTGTAAGTATTTTCTAGCAACCCAATGCAATTTCTGTTCATGGTACAGGGAAGAAGTGTATATATTGTTTTGAGAGTTCACTCTCCCTATGATTTAGTAGAAATTAGATAACCTGAGCTGGTTCAGCACACTCTTTCTGTGCCTGATCATCTCTGCTGGCTGGCACAGGAGCAACAGCTTCCCTCACTCACTCTCTGCCCCTGGGGATAAGAATCACTCAATAAGAGATGATAGGAAGCCGAAATCCCTACACTGTTGACAGCACATGGACTGCAATTGTGACAGACCCTTGTGAAAAGTAGATAATGTGGAGAAAGGATCCTTACAAACTTCATATCCCTTAGATGCTGAGGTCAAGTTTATTGTGGTTCCAAGTGAAAGAATCTCTGCGGGGGGGGGGGGGAAACAAACCAACCACTCTTCTTCCTGGAGTACACCCAACTTCATGTTGGTGGCTTAATTTTCAGAATGTTGCACTTAATCTGTTACTGAATATTCGAATGAATATAAAAAGGGAAAAGGAGTAACTGCTACATGGCATCAAGCTTCAGGGTAAAAACTTGTTTCTCTGTTCATTTTGGCCAATAATGTGTTGCCAATTTCCTGGATAGTGATAATCTGGGTGGAATGATGGGCCTGACCCCACATTCCATTACAATGGTTTTATGCCAGTGTGACGCCTTTGGAGTCAATGTTACAAAGCAGCAGAAGCAGCTTCCAATGCATTCCATTCACTACCAGTATAAAACTGGTACAACAGAGTGGAGAATGTGGTATTTTAAAATAAGTTAGAGCCAAATCCTCAAAAGAAACCCTAATCAGTCCCCCACGTCTCTGCACACTTTTCAGGCATTAACTTGAAAATAATGTCTTTTTCAATCCTTCACAGAACTCAAAATATATGTTGCTCAAATTTTCTTTTGGACAAAAGACAGAGGATGGTAAATTGGACCCAGAAGATGAAATGTGTAGGCTTTTTTGAGCATGTGAAAACAAATCCAACAGGTGTTTATAAGTGCAATTCCACCTCACCCCCATCATCTTAACTATGATTGTAACTGCCGGGTGACCTCTATATAAATATCATCAAATTACTGCCCCCTTCATCTTACACAAAATGTTAGAGGGACCAGCTAAACACATTAGCAGCTGTGAAACATATATGCTAGCATATGAGGGTCCCCAAACATAACAAATCAATTTTCAGGACAGTGGATGGACATATTTTTGAGCCATACAAAAAATACTAATTAGTGACCCAAGAAAACAAGCCATGCCGAATAAAAACAAGCTAAAATTAGTAACAGACTAACAGCTTGCCCATTACTTGGGGCAACATGCGACTGACAGATGATGTGATGTTTGACAGATAAATACAGATCCCTTTTACCCTTCTAAATTCTGTCTACTGAGAAAATTAGCAAGTTCATCAATATCATCAACTGAGGAGCCACTAAAGGACAGGTATTGTTTCTGATTTAGAAGAGAGGATGATGGATACCATTGATTAAAAAGTCCTAAGCTGAGGCCAACCATACATAACATGGCCTAGGTGTTATAGAAGTACTGATGACTGCTGCTTCCATCTCTGCATTACACAGCCTAGTCTCTACTGCTTTGTTTTCTGCATCAGCAGATGCATAATTTTTAATAATCCTTCTCAGCCCCCTGCAAATATGAACTTAACCCCCCCCCCAGTTCCATCAAGTCACTCTCCCCACCTCAATAACACTTGCAAAATATTATGTTAATATAATAGCAGAGCACCCAAGCGTGAACATCAACCACCAGCTAACAAGAAGAGAAACAAATAGACAACCTTCAACTTCTGTTAACCGATTGTTTGGACTATTGTTCCTCCCTCATTGATGTCCCCCTTTCCTACCACCACCATCACTGATGCCTGCACAAAACTCCTTTTCCTTCCAAGGTCTCCCCAGAGTGAGTAAGTGATACTTATCACAAGGATGGGATTCAAAGTGAATGCAGCAAACTGAAATTGCACTTTGACCTTCTCTCTCCTGAGCTGCTATATGCGGTTCTCAGTTTTCACCATTAGAAAAAAAAATCAGAACTGGGGAAAACATTTTTCCTTTCATGTGAAAATTATCGTGTTTTATGTTTTTCATATTAAAGAACTGCCTCAAGTCCCCAACTAAAGTCTGATTCCTCATTGAGATAAGCACGATGGGCTAGAGTCAAAGGGACTGCTGACATTTTAGGTGCATAAATCCCAGATTTAGACCCCACTGGGGTTAACAAATCTCCTGCTCAGCCGCCACCTAACCATGTACAAGCCTTAAAAAAAAAAAAAAAAAAAAAAGTCACTCAGCATCTAAATTTCCACTATACAAGGTTCTGAGGCACCTATGTTTCTGCCTTTCAGCCTCCTCGCTGTTGCCTCCCTCTAGGCATCCAGACACCTAAACCCTATTGCAATGCACATTCCTTCACCTAACTCATCTTCAGGGAACACTCTGACCTTATCTCCAAACAAAACAATTGGGAGAAAAGGAGGACAGCATCCCTTGTAGCTTTTGGCCCTATCATTAGCATATTCACCAGGATGTGGGAGATGCCCCCACCCCATTCAAGTCCCCTTTCTCCCTGAAAGGGAGAATACATTTGCACAGAGATCTGCCACCTCTCAGGTGAGTACCTTAATCACTGAGCATTGGCTATTCTGATGTGGGGCTCACTTAGTCTCTTCCACTGAAGCTGTTCCACTGTGCATAAACAAAGTCATGTTTATGGGGGTGGAGAAACTGGATAGGATTCTGGATTTCCCCCATGCTAGGTGAATAATCTAACCTCCAGACTAAAGAGTCATTCTGATGACTATGCTTCCTCTCTTTTTGGCCTAATGATTCCTTAGGAATTTATCCAAAGTGGAACAGCTTCAACAGGAGAGATTGGGGGGAACCTACACCCTGTGAGTATCACCTATCTCAATGGCTAAGGCACTTACTAGAAAAGTGGCTGATCCCAGTTCCAATCCCTTCTCCCCCTCAGGTGGGGTGGAGTTGAACTGGGGGTCTGCTATATCCCAGTTTTAGCTTAGAGTCAGCTATTTGCCATCCAGACCTCCAAATAGCTAGCGACAGTCACAATCACTTCAATATTCCAACTAAATTTTGTTCAACCCAGCACATCTCTTTAATTTTTCATGCTCCCGCACATGTCCCAGTCTTTTTGGTGAACTTTATGCAAGCTTTGACTTCATGCGTTTCAAGTCTGTTAGCAAATCTATGCATATTTACTTTTTGTCTTAAACTCCCCCCCCCCCATTTTTCCCTTTAATATCTTATACTAAAGGGAAAAGAACATGCTGTGTATTATCGGATGAAAGGATTCCTGGTAATCACAAAGCCTGAATAAAACAGGAACTTGAAAAGTATTTGTTAACCATTCAAAAGATGTTATGTATGTCTTTTATATATTCTCATTTTTATGACACTGCATGTAGAACATACAACATTCTTAAAAAAATCCCAGTCTGATGATCCACTAGGAAATGCTATTTTATATATCACACACATACACACTATCTATACTTAATTCCATTGTCCTCACTGTGATCATAATTAGGTCTGTGGTACATAGCCTGTATTGTGCATGCAGACTAGACAGCTTTAATAAAACTTATTGATGGCAATAAACTTTTCAAACAGTACAACAATTTCTATTTCAGCCAAGTCCAACAACCTGATGCAAGTGTGGAAGCCAGAATAAATTGATTCAGTTGTGCCACTGAGATAAAAACAAAAGCGACATGATTTATGAAAAATGTAGACTTGATTTATGTTCACAGTAAGGATATATTTTGAATTAATTGTTGGATCAGGCACTATGTCCATTAATTATTATAATTATAGTCATTATTACTGTATATGTGGTGCTGTTTCTTTGGAAAAAATGTGGAAGGCTTCTTAATTGTCTACTGTTTCTCACAAGTAAGGGTTCACAACTGAAGTAAACTAAGGTAAAATTTTCGAAGTGCTTTGGGTCTAGCTCCCCAAAGGGATTTAAGCTCCCAAATGCCACAGTAGGCACCTAAATAAAAAATGTAGACCCTCAACCCCTCCCCCTATCTCCTCCCCCCCCAGTGGCCAGTTAGCTCTATAGGTGCCTAAAGTCTCCCATGCACATAGGTTTCTGTGAGGGGCCATGAGCAAAGCTGTATAAGTCCTGATGCCACTGTGCTGCTCAGAACCTAGCTTTTGCTTAAATCCCAGTGAGGCAACGCCACCTGGCTTAGGCACCTAATCCCAGGACTGGGTTTAGAGTTGTGAATCCTGAGCAGGGATAAGGAGTGCCCCTCTGGCCCAGAGTTCCATTCCTCTCCTCAGAATTTCCTGCTGGCTAGTGTAGACAGCTCCCCACTCAGCTTGATGGCTATTCTGAATTCCATTCTTAGGTGCCTAACTCCTCATGCCTTTAAGAGATGCCTTTATGAGACGCCTGGCTGACTAACTCAGGGATGTGGATTGCACTAGGGCAGGGGTCGGCAACCTCTGGCACGCGGCTCACCAGCGTAAGCACCCTGGCGGGCCGGGCCAGTTTGTTTACCTGCCGCGTCCACAGGTTCGGCCGATTGCGGCTCCCACTGCGGCCAGTGGGAGCTGCGATCGGCCGAATCAGCCGACACAGCAGGTAAACAAACTGGCCCGGCCCGCCAGGGTGCTTACCCTGGTGAGCCGCGTGCCAGAGGTTGCTGACCCCTGCACTAGGGTGCCTAAAGTTAAGGGTGGTAATACGGAGCCTAAGTCCCCTTTGTGAATCTGATTTAGGCACTTAGGGCTTGTCTACACTTAAAATGCTACACCAGCACAGCTGCATTGCTAGAAAATTTTAAGGATTCTTCTGTCAGCATATGTAATCCACCTCCCCAAGACGCGGTAGCTAGGTCGATGGAAGAATTCTTCTGTTGACCTAGTGCTGCTATCTACACGGGGACTTAGGTTGGTTTAACTGCGCTGCACAGGGGGATGGATTTTTCCACACCCTAACCAACATAGTTACACCAACATTATTTTCTAGTGCAGACCAGGCTTCTGGCTATATCTACATGGCCTTGTCATTCAGGCTACAAGGCTGAGAATTGCAGAGTGCACTAGCATGCATCCACATAGGGGAATTACAGTTCAGCATGCTAGTGCAAGCTGCAGTTCACAGCCCCATAGTCCAAACTGTACAGCTGTGTAGAAAAGCCTTATGTTTCATTGAAAGTCAAAGGGACTTAGATGCCTAGCACCTAAATCACTCATGAAAATGATTCTTCAGCTTCAAAGTCATTTAGGTGCTTTTGAAAATGTTGTTATCCATAAGCTATAAATATAGGATCTAAGTCTAACAATGGGACTGCTTATGTGCTTCAACGTAGGCACGTGCTAACTTGCTGAATGAAGGACTTAGGTACTATCATTCAAGATGCCGAGCACCCTCAATTCCAATAAAACTAGTGGGTCATCGTCACCTCTCAGGAAAGGATCAACATGTCACAGTACATTAGGACATTGCACCCTCATTTAAGAGGATGGAGTTACATAAGATGTGACAGAAGAACATGACTTTAAGAATCTATAGACAACGGGAACACAGGCTGAACAATTCCGTGAAAGATTAAATCAGTACATGTAATAAGCAAACATGCAGGTGAACAAAACAAACAGGGTCCTACACATACCTATCACAACATCTGGTATACCTCATCCAGTGCCCTAAATGCCCCAACAACAACTATGGGGGTGAAACCAAACAAAAAAAATAAATAATTACACTCTCAAATAAACTCGGAGAAAAATTATAAAATAGACACCATATCACCCGTGGGTGAACACTTTTCACAAAATGATCACTGCATATCTGACTCTCAGTCCTCATCCTCAAAGGAAATCTGCACAAAACCATCAGGAGACAAGCCTAGGAGCTTAAATTCATAACTTTGCTAGACACTAAAAATCATGGTATTAATTAAGACACTGGATGTATGGTTTATTATAACAATCTGTAACCCACTAATCCCACATTTTTTTGGCTAATGATTGCAGAGATGTTAACTGCACCCTTCACCTGGAATGGTCTCTTATAATGTTAAATATTTATACTAAACAATCTGTTCCCCTTTGTATTTAGCTGTGACAGAGTACCTTTCCCAGACCTGAAAAAGAGAAGTTTTTGAACAATACAGAGCTGCTCTTTTGCCAACAAAAGCTGGCCCAATAAAACATATTACCTCACCCACCTTATGTCTCTCAGATCCTGGAACCAACACAGCTACAACATTAAAAAGAAAGTATAAATGAGCTGAAGAGACAAGTTTTACTTGGTGAAAAAAAAATGCCATTGAGGAACAGGATAGGGAGAAGTGATAAGGTCAGCCAATAAAATGTATGCCAGATACCCTTTTCCTCTTCCTGAATTGCAAGAAAGAGGTACTATATGTATAACAGGACAATAGTATACCTATCCATAGTAAACACCACAGGACACTTGTAGTAAACACCATAGTAAACACCACAGGTCACGGGGCAGGGTTTCTCCACAGATTCCAAACACACACTGCCCTGCCCACTCTCCTTTAACCAGGTTTATTTTTCAAAAAATAAGCAAAACAAAAACAAACAGTTCCTCAGCTCACCCTTCTCAGCCAGTCCTTATTTAGACAACTCTGCTGTCTGTTAGCTCTGTTACCCTCCAGGAACTGTAGGCCCAGGATAGCCTTCTTAGGCACCTACCCCGTTGTTCCAGGGCCTCGCCACCGCTTGCACCAATCACTCCACACCTTCCATCCCTATGTCAGGTCTTTATAGCCCCATGTATAGTTCTGATCACTTTAATTGGGCCCACCTGGTCTAAAACAGGGGACATGGGCTTGGTCTACTTACAGAGACCAGCTTCCCATAGCAAGACCCTGTAAGATTCCCTTTGTGGAGTTCCTCATAAATGGGCTATTCACAGGGGTTGGCTTTGGAAAGGGAGGGGTTGGAGCTTCCAAACACTACAGCAGGGGTCGGCAACCTCTGGCACGCAGCTCCCTGGCGGGCCGCGCCAGTTTGTTTACCTGCCACGTCCGCAGGTTCAGCCGATTGCGGCTCTCACTGGCCGCGGTTCGCCGCTCCAGGCCAATGGGGGCAGCGGGAACGGCGCGGGCTGAGGGATGTGCTGGCTGCCGCTTCCCGCCGCTCCCATTGACCTGGAGTGATGAACCGCGGCCAGTGGGAGCCGCAATTGGCCGAACCTGCGGATGCAGCAGGTAAACAAACGCCTGGCCCGTGCCAAAGGTTGCCGACCCCTGCACTACAGGTTCTAGGGTGTGTCTCATCCCCTAGCACCCATTATGCCGCTGGCCAGGCCACCTGTGTTTGTGCTGTATGCGGGGATGGAAGAGCATCAATCACAATTAAATGCTGCAGTATTAACTTCAGCTGCTTTTTCCAGTGTGATTTATTCCAGATTCTGAGGGAAACGTATAGCCAGAAAAAAGTTTGCTCCCAGCCTCTTTCCACCCTAAATAGCTTCCCATATCCATTATGTGCTTATTTAGCAAAGCTGGGTATGTGGAACTTCTGTAGCTCTTCCAGGAAGAGAGAATTATGAAGCATTGTTTTGGCACCTCCTTTCCAAAACTTTGCTTCTTATCTACTTGATTAATTAGCTGTTACCACTAAAGAAAGAGATCTTGGAGTCATTGTGGATAGTTATCTGAAAATATCCACTCAATGTGCAGTGGCAGTCAAAAAAGTGAACAGAATGTTGGGAATCATTAAGAAAGGGATACATAATAAGACAGAAATTATCATAGTGCCTCTATATAAATCCATGGTATGCCCACATCTTGAATACTGAGTGCAGATGTGGTCACCCCATCTCAAAAAAGATATATTGGAATTAGAAAAGGTTCAGAAAAGGGCAACAGAAATGATTAGGGGTATGGAGTGTCTGCCATATGAGGAGAGATTACTAAGACTGGGACTTTTCAGCTTGGAAAAAAGACAACTAAGGGGGGATATGATAGAGGGCTATTAACTCATGACTGGTGTTGAGAAAGTACATAAGGAAGTGTTATTTACTCCTTCTCATAACACAAGAACTATGGGTCACCAAATGAAATTAATAGGCAGCAGCTTTAAAGCAAACAGAAGGAAGTATTTTTTCACACAACGCACAGTCAACCTGTGGAACTACTTGCCAGAGGATGTTGTGAAGTCCAAGACTATAACGGGGTTCAAAAAAGAACTAGATAAATTCATGGAGGATAGGTCCATCAATGGCTATTAGCCAGGGTGGGTAGGGATGGTGTCCCTAGCTTCTGTTTGCCAGAAGCTGGGAATGGGTGACAGAGGATGGATCACTTGATGATTACCTGTTCTGTTCATTCCCTCTGGGGCACCTGGCATTGGCCACTGCTGGAAGACAGGATACTGGGCTAGATGGGCCTTTGGTCTGACCCAGTATGGCCGTTCTTATGTTCTTATGATTTTACTTTTTGTCCTCTCCTGCACGCCTCTCAAAGTGATTTGTGGCCATCCTTTATTAAATAGCCCGTTATAATCTACAGAAGTTCAAAAGTAAAAAGCTTCCATATTTGGCTTTTAATTATTTCTTTTTAGACATTTTGCACTGGTGCACTTGTCATGAGTCTGGAAACAACATGAAACAAGAAAAGGAAAGAAAACCTCCTTTCAAAATTATGTTGAAAAAGGGTGGAGGGAAAACCTAAGTCTGTGACTATCTCTATGCATACCTACAAGATGGTGTCTGCTCCCATCAAATGTAACACACACCCTGGCCACAAAGATCCATACAACTGTAACACCTAGGCTATTGTAATCCTCTTATCTAGGAAGGAAGTTCCCTGCCCAAGGAAGCTCCAACTTGTTCTCAGCCCATCATCCCTATATGCCAATAGCCACAATGCTCTTGTTGACCATTAAGAAAAGATTTGTAAATCATGGGAGACAGAATCTTTACCAGATCCAGATCAGAAATATGGAATGCACTGGCAGAAGGAAACAAAAAACAAAAAAAACCCAAAAGCCTAACCACATTCAGGGCAAAATGCAAAATAGCAGACTCTCACAGATTCATTTAAAAGGAAACACAAACAAACAAACAAAAAATAATTAAAACCTGCTGGTGGTAGGAAAGGAAAAGAGAGAGGGGTAGAGAAAGCATTGTCATCGTTTAACATATGGAAGGCACTTGGATACAGTGGCTATCAGGTCTGTGCAAGTACCCGGACAGGTTATTATATATGTCCTCACTGTAGTATGTAAGCACTTTCCAGTAGTGCATTGAGCAACATTAATAAGTGTTGTTTGTTCTCTCAAACTCAGAGAAGAGTGTGCAGTGAAGTGTCTTATTTTGATTGGGTGTTTCTGATTTCTTTGGGGTCTCTCTCTCTCTCTCTCTCTTTTTTTTTTTTTTTATAGCAAGGGAATGTTAGTAAATGTTCTTTTAAATTAATTGTGATACCCCAGAAATATTCCTAGAGCAAGAATGTACAACTCTTACTCATGTCAGTGAGCGCTTATTCACAAAGTAGTCCCTCTGACATGAGTAAGAGTTGCACAATCTAGCCCATAATATTTAATGTCCTTCAAACCTGACCTGGGTGATGTATTATCAACCTACAGGGCTTTCAAGAAATGTCTCATCAGCAGTATCTGGTGCTGAACTAGATATATGTAAAACTTCCAATTGGAAAACTCTTTGCTGCTGTGTTAAGGATTCTTAAATTCAAATTTAGACTTGAACTTTATTAACACTACCCCTACCACTCTGTCCCCTACACAAAACCCCCTCGTGATTCTAAAATACAGCTTTTGCCTGCTGTCATTATTTATAGCAATTTAAATGACTGGGAGTCTTAATTCTTTCATTTTTTGCTTTGACCCTGGTTTACAGCTTCCATCAGTGCTCCAAGCTGCAATGATTATTCCTTTACCTATGAATAGGTGGTTGGAAATTCCTTTTGAGCCAATCAACATTTCTAGATTGGCCAGAAGAACTGCAGCAGAGCAATGGAACATGCTACCTCCCCTAGAAATTCACCTCTGTACCTCCGCTAAGCTCTTAGATTCTGACACACTGTGATAGCATGTTGACAACCCTCTTTAAATGTGCCAAATATATTAGTAAAAGTAGTGACAAACACACACAATAACAAGTTAGATACAATTTTATGATGCATTTTCTTCATAAGTCCTACTTCTAAAAGCTTTATCTTCATAAAGAAACATAGTAAAATATCACTGAATAAGACACGGAGATGACTTAGACAACTAAAGCATTAGAATGTATGCATTTATAAGGCATAGCAGATGTGTCAAAGGACTAATGTAAATAGGATAGCTGTGAATCTCCATGTTCCCCTGTTCAAAGAACATAGCAGACACTAAAAATTCAGCAAAAAATACTACCCTTATTTGCTTTGATACTATGTGTTACAGGTAATTTAATTTGGCAATGAGTACTGTATAGTATCCTTTAAATTTTCTCTGTTATGTTGGGTTATGTTGCTTATGTGGCATCTTGTATACTGATGTGACACAGTATAATGTGATTTAACTCAATATGACAGTTACAACGAAGAAGGAAACCTACTTTGAATCAGATACTCACCATCAATTTCAACAGTGGGTATCTGATCTGATTTGCTGAGTTTTAGGGGATTGGATATCTGTGAACAGCAGGTTCTTTTGGGTATTTGTGGCAACCTGCGAACAGTGATGCCTTTCTTCCTACACATCCTTTGAGGGCACTCATGGTGAACTCACTGATATTCTCAACATGCCTACTAGCTTGGATAACTGTGGGGTCTAGGAGACAAAGATAATAAATAAACTAACACTACTAACGAACACCAGACCTCTAGCATATGATGGAATGCCCCCCCTGAGCATGCAGAAAAGAGTTGAAAAATAAAATTAGCTACGGAAAATAAAAAATAAAATTAGTCACGGAAAGCTTCATAAACACAAGTAAGGCCTCATAATTCTAGAAGCAAGCAGTTACATTTTCCAACATATGCAAAGGATCTGGCATCACCAATAGCAGAACCAATAGCATCACCAATAGCAGAACTTTCCTGCCTGTGTAGCATGGAGGTAGCTTGAATAAATTGGGGGAAAGTTTTAGTGTTTTTTTTTTGTTTTTTTTGAAGATTCTTGGATGAATCTTGGAAAAGGACCACTTTCTGCAACAGCATTTCCTGCAGGTCTCTCTCAATGACAATTGTTACTGGGTAGGACTAATTTTCTTTAATTTGCAATCCAATGTGGTGGTGTTCTGTCACCCAGGACTCTATTGAGTAAATAATACCCATTGGCTTCTATTCTATGAAAATCTGCAGAAGTTTCAGAACACGCATTTTTGGCATCATAGCTTGCCAAGCTATTCTTCAGCTAAATGTGCAGGAGCACAAGAGACATTTTAAAATCACTTTCTCTATTTCCTGTGGTATTAGTTATGGTGGCATCTGAAGAGAGTGGAGACATTGGAGGTGGGACAGCAGACAGCTCATTCATTATGGTTAACTTTGACTATTGTTTTCCCATCCGGAGCTGTTCTCTCTCGGTCCCCTCACTGCCTTAACTAAAACAGCCAAGGTGGTAGATGTTCCAGTGATGCTTTTCTTGAATCATAGCTCTATGCCACTCTTTATTTCATCCCAGTCCACTCATTCCTACTGCTAAATATATTTTTTCTAGAGATGAGCTCAAATCTTAATGTTGACCCTGAAAATCCCTAAGTTTTGGTTAAGTTCAAATTTGGAAGCAGTATGTTTTAAGGGATAGGACTCCCACATCCCCCTGCCCCCACCCCATCTACCCAAACCTCCCCACACAAAAAATAAAAACCTGTAACACAAAGAAATCAACCACCCAAGCTCCAACCACCCACCTCTAACTAAACACCCTACCTTCACCCCCCAGCAACAACCAATCAGTCAACCAAATATTTCTAGCAGAGTTTTTACCCTAAAAAGAGAGAAGGCCCAGATACTCCATGAATCCCACTAAGGACTTTGCTGGTGCTATTGATTTGCAAGGAAGTTGCTCAGATACTCTGGTAGTGGGTTGCAGTATAAAAGGACTGGGAATCACACTGAAGTTCTATTTCCAGCTCTACCTCTGATCCACTGTGGGACCCTGGACAGGTCATTTCCCTTCTCTGCACTCAAGTGTGCCCATCTGTAAAGCAGGAAATGATAGTTAGCCTCTGTAAAACTCTCCCAGATCCATACAATTGCTAAGTGTTATCTGAATCCAAACTTTGTAGCTCAAGTCTATCTGTTTTCCCACTCTGTCTCTGTCTCTCTCACTCACTCTTTTCAAAGAATTTAGGGAAATAAGACAGGAAAGCTCTTCAAACTTTAATTATAATGGCAATGGTGAAATCACCCGGGAGAAAAGTAAAAGTCAACTGTGCTGTTATTGTTCTGGAATTGCATTCTCCCTCCTGTTTCCCTCCCCCCTGATTAGTTCCACTCTCTGATAATAAAATAATTGAATCTCCAAATATAAAGCTATACATATTGGCAGCTTTCAGGCTTGCTTCCTATGCAGAGCCATGACGGGTAGGTTGAAGATCAGCAAGTTCACAGGCTTTACTATGCAATCCTAGAGGGGCTTGATTGCCAGAGTTCATGTCTCTGACAAAGAAGTCAATGCGGCTATCATATTTTTCCTCTTCAGTTACAGCTCCCTCACACACTGCTCTCACATTACCCTCAATATCCCTCTCCCTAATGGCTCCCTGCTTGAGCTTCCCCAGTGACTGTTTACATGGCCTCAGGCTTTCCTTTTATATTACTGGTTCACTGAGCCCACCACAGAGGGTCATGTCCTTGGGGGGAATTTTCTCTCTTTTTTAAAAATCCTTTTGAGTCTAGGCCTTTGAGAGCAAAACATGAGTCTAACAGACCAAGGGAAGTTTGCAAGCCTAACTCCCCGCTCCCCAATAGACACTAAGGAGCTTGTCTGTTGTGTGTGACTGCCTGCCACACAGCTCTTTGCAGTTCTACTATAAACTTTGTTAAATAATAATAGTAAAAATATCTGGGGAGTAGTGTAAAGAAAAAAAATCTCTGTGGATTTAGAGTTGCTATTGTATTTGTGTGGCACATGGCAATTACATTTTGCTTTCATATTCTAATAGGAATGAAAGCACGGTAATACTTTATCTGCTATCCATATTACAGTATTACAAAAAACAGAAAACCTGATTTACACAGCCAAAAGCTTTTAAAAATCAATACATACCAGTAAATTCCCTTTGTCTATCATATTAAATATATAATTTGTGGTGATGGACAAATCCTTTTTGGTTTAATCCAACCTCTTTGAATTTAGGAGCTCAGAAGAAAATGGATTTGAGCTCAACATTGTAAGTCAAAAGCTTGTCCACATTAACATAAGGAATATAAATACAAATGCTGCAGGATTTGTATTAAACATTTTTTAAAAACCCATACTGCTATTCAGCTGCAAAGAATAGAGGTACTGCACCTGCCAGACAGTTGGCATTGAAGAGAGATGCATCTCAAATCATGTCACAGGCTAATGTTTGGATAGCAGAGTCGTGAAAGATTAGAGACCCACTGGAGATTACAGACATGTCAGCTTTGTTCTATTCAATCTCACATCAACCTCATAAACAGCAAGAAAACAAGGTTCATATTTGCAAATTGTTGGTATCCTACATGTTAATTTAAAAATATCCAACAGTGGTTTTCTTAACTAATATTCGAAATGGGCTTGATTATACAGCCTGAATCCACTCCCTTTGCACCTCTCTTGAGGCACCAAGGGCAACATTTCCCTGGGGATCCTATCCCAGCCCTCCATCAGCATCCAATCTTTGGGCAGGTTTTGGGAGCAAGAACTGTGTGCGCAGACTAGTGTGCTTCAGCAATTGCTATCTGGTATTTGCTCCTTTGCAGACTGTAGCCAGCTGATAAAGGGTGTTGGATCATAGGGGTTGATATAACCTACGCCAGGGCAACAGATGGCATATGCTATTCCAGAGAAGTAGTGAGTCATCAGCTGTCTCTCTAATGTACTTCCCCATTCTCAATACCAAATAGATCTCATTGCTGGGCAGAACCTGGACTATTATCTTCATTTTTTTAAATTACATTTGTATTGTCATGTGATAATGTGACCGGTGCAAATGATCACAATATATGTTGTTAAGAAACTCGGAAAAATAAGGTAAATATTTAAGAAAACACAAAGCAACACTCTTCATTTGTTGCTCAGCTAAAACTCCCATTGAATCTTGAGTAAGACCTGTAAGATTTGGCCTATGCTATTTTAGCAGTGCTTATTCACGTATCATAGTGTTTCTGTATTTCCTTCACCAAAAGGGCTGGGCAATTATTAGTTCTGGCCAAATAGAATGAATGAATTTGCCTCTATACTGTACACAACTAGAGTTAGTCACAATTTCAAATTTCAATGAAAAAGGGACATTTAAAATATATATACAAGGGCCCTCAGCCTCTAGGCGCTACTTCAGTACACATAAAATAATAATTTTGAGCTTGCTATTCTAAATCTCAAAAAGGATTCTCTGAATCTTAAAAAAAAGTTTGAATTAGTTTAGAAAGACTTTTTTTTTATTTTGATATTTTTGCTATTTTAGTCCAAATGGTGACAGAATCTTTGAGCTCTTGCTGATGTCTCTGAGGCACTGTTGAGCTATTTCACAGGTATCCACCATATACATGGTGTTGCACTGAATGTAATGACAAAATGTTAGCATTTTTCTGTAGCTTGTTTAGAACATATTGCAAAAACTCAGTCAGGGATTGAGGAAGCCTGAGCTAGGGCTTCCCTAAGGAGATCAAGGAAGACTAATTTGTGGGTACATTTTATTTCATGATAGACAAGATGTGGCTAAAGTTTCCTACTTTTCAAGCAGCATTTCTCTTGATATCTCTCAGTGATTGGGAAAGAATTTCAGGGGAAAAGGCATGCCAGTTAAAGTGGGCACCAGGCTTCCATAAAAAAAATCAGAGAATATTTTGATTGCAATTCAGAATGTTCTGAAGCATTTCAGCAACACACTTTTATTTGCAATGGCACCCTAACCCTTCACCTATGCCTATATAAAGAATGTGTAATGTCCTTTTTTTCCATTTGATGGGTTGGCAACCCCATTGCATATTACTATGTGGAAGACAATGGATACAAAGTGGCCTCTAGTCTTGCCTTCTCATGGTCATTAGAGCAGAGACATGCACTTTAATAGAGGTGTTATAGCTGCTCACTGAATGAGTCCCTTCTATCAATGGATCCCAAATGATTAAAACTATAAAATAAAACTTCAAGGAGATGCCTTGAATTTTAAATATTCTCCTTTAACCAACAGGGCTGAAAAATAAAATCAAATAGAAAATAAAATATAACGCAATAGTAAGCAAAGTCCCTTGGATAGCTCACCAGGCAACTTATTTGAATGGCATATATTAAAATGTTATTTAAATCTGCAGAAAGTCATTAAAAACAAAGTCAGAAGTTCACCGGTATTGCCAGTCTATCCATTCTGAACATATTAACTTTCTTCCTTTTATTTTAGAATGATTTCAGGATTTCCATCCTACAGTCACACTTTTTAATATTCTCAGATCAAGAACAGCAACTCTCTAACTAAGGTAAATTAAAAACAGTAAGAGTTGTATATTGCTCTTACCAGCAAAGGTCAGACCAGCAACTCAGCAATTTTCTGCCTCTTCCACTTTTAATACGTGGTGTGTTCTGGAGATGTGAGTGAATAAACCTCTGTGGTTTGCAGCTCTATCCCTCAGTAATTTTAAGCACGCAATCTTAGCAGACAGCAAATCAACAAATAAATAGCACGCATACCATCTATAAATTAGAATAACACGAGCACAAAACACAGATTGCAATCTCCATGTTAAGGATGTTTGTCTGTTGCATCCCACTTTGGAATGTTACAGGAACCCTACAGGACAAATTTGCAAAGGAGGTCAGCTAACTTTGGTTTGCACACCTTTTTTCTTGTCTGATTTCCATCAACCTGTCCCAAAAAATCTATTCAGAAGAAAAACAGTTTCATCTAAAACTCAGTGGTTTATCAGAAAGTTCAACTTAGTGGTTTATCAGAAGATTCATGAATCCTGGTACTTTTCAGTGAATCTGGGCTGAGACTAAGGTTTGTAAAAAAAACTGAAAACTTTTAGAGGCTAGAACTCTTCAGCTTGGAAAAGAGTAGACTAAGGGGGGATATGATAGAGATATATAAAATCATGAGTGATGTGGAGAAAGTGGATAAGGAAAAGTTATTTACTTATTCCCATAATACAAGAACTAGGGGTCACCAAATGAAATTAATAGGCAGCAGGTTTAAAACAAATAAAAGGAAGTTCTTCTTCATGCAGCGCACAGTCAACTTGTGGAACTCCTTACCTGAGGAGGTTGTGAAGGCTAGGACTATAACAGCGTTTAAAAGAGAACTGGATAAATTCATGGTGGTTAAGTCCATTAATGGCTATTAGCCAGGATGGGTAAGGAATGGTGTCCCTAGCCTCTGTTTGTCAGAGGGTGGAGATGGATGGCAGGAGAGAGATCACTTGATCATTGCCTGTTAGGTTCACTCCCTCTGGGGCACCTGGCATTGGCCACTGTTGGTAGACAGGATACTGGGCTAGATGGACCTTTGGTCTCACCCGGTACGGCCGTTCTTATGTTCTTATGTGAAATTATAGAGGTGGGTGTGGATTCCATATATGGTAGAAAAATGGAAAAGTTTCCATGGAGGGGATTGAATCTGGTCAGAAGTTTGAAATGATAGAAGTAGTGCCAGTCTCCATAGATATACAATATATGGATTGGCATGCCAGAACTTTTGGAGTAA
Source organism: Platysternon megacephalum (assembly GCA_003942145.1). Classification (NCBI taxonomy): domain Eukaryota; kingdom Metazoa; phylum Chordata; order Testudines; family Platysternidae; genus Platysternon; species Platysternon megacephalum. The sequence continues at coordinate 2,385,082 of QXTE01000176.1, read as the reverse complement.
ATCACCATAATTACACTCAGGTACACATAATCAAGCATAAGAATGCTCATTTGCACACTAGAACCCATATTTGCATGAATTAAAACTCTCGCAAATGTTTGTACAGAGAGAAACCAGGATCCTAAATATTTGCAAAACAAAAAACAAACTATGGATTAATAGGATTTCAAGTGGGATTTAGTGAACAAGCACATTCTCCCAGTATATGTCCTTTACATACAACACTTTCACTCTCTAACAGTGGGGAGATTAAAAAAATAGACACAAGGTAAAAACGTTTATTGAAGGTAGGATGCCTTCAGTGTCAATGAATGTGATCACTTGCAACAAAACATTTGCTCCCACTAATTTCAAATTAGTTGTTACAGGAAAGATCTCTTGCAGACAAACCAGTATGTTTTGTGTTTCTCAGGAAGTCCTTCTAAACATATATTTGGTTTTCATTTATTTCCTCTTAATATAGGAATAACAACTTTCACAGGGGGTCGGTCTGTCCAGCAGGGGTCACCCCCATTTGCCAGGGTAGAGTTGATACACCCCATCACATAGTCATTAAGATTCCATGCTGAGTCCCCGTCAGTCTCTGCAGTTGGCCTTTCCTCCTCAGCGTAGTCTGAAGACTCGATCATTCCTCTGCAGGAGTCTGCAGTACACGTCCTTCCTTTTCCTCAGCCAGCCCCAACTAAGCTGGGCTGCCTCCTTTTATCTGTCCCCTCCACCTGCAGCATGTGCAGCAGCGGTGAGGGGGGCATGGTCTCCTGGGCCCACAGTGATTGGTCAGCCTCTGTTGGCCCAGTGCGGGGTTGATATACCCCATCACACCAACTCATGCATGGGGAAATTTCCACCTTAACAGAGTCAGAGTGAGTATATATATGCTTTTTTTTTTTCAATAAAATGGGCTAGATTTTTGTTCTACATCTGTGAAAACAGCATTAGGTATAGTTACTGGATAGGATTCTGGAAAACATCTAAGTTTGCTAAGGAGCACAAATCTTATTATGGGACTTGTGCTTCTATGTCACCAAGACACTTGAAAAATTCCACCTTTGCATCCCTAATTACAGGCTTAGCTGCCAGAAACATTCCAGATGATCCTGCTCTAAGGTGGCTTGTCTTTCTCGATCCAGAGGTAACTTCTTATGTTGTGTTGATTTTGTGTTTGTTCTGTTCCTAGTGAATAAACTAGGGGTAGAAGGAAGACTATCTATCTATTTACCTATCTGTCGCCCATTGCCAAAGGATCTAAGTACCTCAACATTAATTATGATAGAAATAGTAATAACAATCCATCATTGAATTCTGTCTTAGCGGGAGAAATAGCTTGATTGGTTTATTGGGTTTTTCATTTATTTCATTCATTTATTCATATATTGCTTTATATTTGTATTTGTGAAATGTAGGTGAGCTGTGTGCCCATGTAAAGAAATTACTGAAAGAGAGTTCACTTGAAGCCATGAGATCTGCGACCATATTTATATTTTGTGGGAGTAAGATCCACACTCCTAGCTCCAACTCTTGTGAAAATTTTGTCTTTTAGACTTCTGAGTCTTTCCCTATTGGTATTAAAATGGAGTGTCCACCCTGGGCTCATATGAGACTTGGAAAGACAGAGACAGACAGACAGGGAAATCAGCCAAAAGTCTTCTTTGCCTGGGAGGGATATGAAAGCACAAATATATAAGAACCTGAATATATTAACAAAAATGTTATGGTTCAGATTATGAACCCTTGACCCACATTGGACAGTGGAACTACTCATATCAGTAACTGCTCACCATTGTGATTAAGGGGTACACAGTCTGGGCCAGTGTTACTGAGACAGAATTTTAAAATGCCACATTAAACACTAACTTGGTCCTTGAGTAGTCCCATTGATTTCAGTATAAGGCTATTAGAATCTGACCCAGCATGAAGATGCTGAATTGGTATGTGCAAGTGGAAATTGCTAACAAATTCATTATTTTCATAAATCCAAAAATCTAATAATTTCACAGCCATAAAAAATAAAACTCAGTAAGTGATATCTGTTTGCTATTTCTTTATATTTCTATCTTGCAAAATCCATCATTACTCTATTTACATTATTACTTCCTGATATTTGCATGAATTTTTGGGCCCCAATTATATACATAAAAATTATATTGCCAGCTGAATCAAATTTGCAGACCTCTACACATTATGCATCATATTTTGTGGCATTTAGATGAAGAATCAAATTGTTCACTCAGTTCAGTGAATAAAAGGAATGCACAAGATTGTTTAGAATCCCAGCAAGTATACATCACATTTTTGAGACATATTATCTGCTTCAGCAATTGTTGTCATTCTGCTTAGTTTTTCACTCAGTGTTGTCAGCCACTGAGAAACGAGGATTAAGCTATCCAAACTACAAAGCTGGAAAAAAATAATTAAAGCTGTCTTACACTAAACTTACCATGTAGTCTTTAATTTGTGAAATGGTAAATATTAGCCTTTTCCTTGATCTCTACCATCAAGGGTTTCCCTGTGGAGAAAGTTCTGCTCTAGGTTTTTGCTGTTAAACCTCCTCTAATGCCAAGCAAGCTGGAAAATCTTACTACTTTATGAGAATTCTTTAGGGTTTTTTAATGTATACACACTTCATTGATTATTAGTTTTCTGATTAATCTTATTAAAGTCTGGGATTCTGCATAGGAAATATTCCGATTACTGAAGGGAAGTGGTTGTGTAACTGTGGGCTTCACCTTTAAAGAAAAAGAACACTTGTCCTATTATGAGTACAGTAAATAATAGTTATCATGAAATTGCTGGTGAACTGCTGATGATTTCTCAGAGAGCAGATACTGCCATTACATTTAAGAATCAATACTACCCTTACATTTAGGGATGACAGTCTTCAGTAAGGGCCCAATCATAATCAGAAATTGCTCAACACTTCTTGTACAGGGCTACATGCCACCAGTTCCAACTTAATCAATAGATGTTCCCATTTATGGCCCTGATTCATCAAAGTTATGCCTTATACACATGAGTAGTCCCATTGACTTCCACAGCACAACTAATGTACTGATATTTAAAGATGTGTTTCAATGATTTGCAGAATGAGGGCCTAGAGCAGTACCTCATCAGATCAAGCTCTGAATGCCCACTTTTCAATTATGGTTACCTTAGTAGGGTATCCAAATTCTATCTAAAGTATTGTGACAAAGTTCCTCCTCTATCTTGGTGGTTCCTGCGCTTATTGGCGGATTTGTTCGCCTCAGAGATTCACCATGTGGGTCAGGGAACAGCCCAGAGACCTTCCCCTCTGGTAGAACCCACAGTCCAGGTCAATTCCTCCTGTGTCTGCTCAGGAGTTGGGAGGTTTGGGGGGAACCCAGGCTCGCCCTCTACTCCGGGTTCCAGCCCGGGGCCCTGTGGACTGCAGCTGTCTAGAGTGCCTCCTGGAACAACTGTGCGACAGCTATAACTCCCTGGGCTACTTCCCCATGGCCTACTCCCAACACCTTCTTTTTCCTCACCACAGGATCTTTCTCCTGGTGTTTGGTAATGCTTGTACTCTTCAATCCTCCAGCAATACGCCTTCCTGCTCTCAGCTCCTAGTGTCTCTTTTTTCCAGCTCCTCGCATACACGCTGCAAACTGAAGTGAGGTCCTTTTTAAACTCAGGTGCCCTGATTAGCCAGCCTGTCCTAATTGATCCTAGCAGTTTCTTCTTAATTGGCTCCAGGTGTCCTAATTAGCCTGCCTGCCTTAATTGGTTCCAACAAGCTCCTGCTTGTTCTGGAACTGCCCCTGTTACCTTACCCAGAGAAAAGGGATCTACTTAATCTGGGACTAATATATCTGCCTTCTAACACTCTCCTGTAGCCATCTGGCCTGACCCTGTCACAGTATTTATATGCCCCCCATCACCATAGTGTCTAAGTACCTCACAATCTTTAATGGATTTATGCTCACAACATTCCTGTGAGATAAGGCAGTGTTATTATCCCCAATTGACAAATGGGGAACTGAGGCACAGAGAGACTAAATGACTTGCCCAAGCTTACACAGTAAATCTGTGGCAGGGGAGGGAACTGAAACTGGGTCTTCTGAGTAGAGCTGATCAGAAATTTTTCAACATTTTCTTTTCATTGGAAAATGCTGATTTGTCAAAACTTAAATACTTCATAGAGACATATTAGTTTCCATGTAACTTTCATTGGAAACTTTTCTCAGATCAAACCCAGTGAGAGAAACCAGAAGAGTCAATATTCCAACTAAATCAGGAAGAGCAGGGACTTGAACTTGTGTCTCTCATATTAGTGCCCTAAACATGACTGATTGCTTATTTTGGGGTGGAGGGCTGCTGTCTCTTTCAACAGAATTCTTGTTTTGCAGCCATCCCTAATCCTGAGTCCCAGGCAAAATCCTTCCTCTCGAATTTTGCATTGGAATACTCAGGTTTGCTCCCAAGTGTTCAAAATGGGCACTTACAAGCCTACACTAGATGGTGATTTGAGCACCTAAATGAAGGATAATAAGGCACACAGGTTTGACCATTGGGTTTCTTATGTTTCACTATTTGAACTTCAGGGGTTGTATAAACTGTGGGGTAGTGAGGATCCTGGGGTGTGAATAGCAGCCTGCACCACGTGGACTGTATGTGCACAAACTAAAATGTTCCTAGTTTGCATTGATGTAATCCTGGTTGAAGAGGGCTATGTTAACTAGCAGCCTTTTAGTTCATGCCCACAGCAGCCATGTAGAGGAGTTACAGTGAAGCACTTTGGTGAGCACTGTTATTTGTACCCCCAAAGTCCAGACTGGGGGGGAGCAGAGACATAGCCTCAGAGAAAATAGGGACAAATTATTTCAGGGAGAAATTATTTCAGGAAGTTTCACTATGTAGTAGTAGGATTTTAGTAGGATAAAGAATAATGAGATAATAATGTAGCATGTATTAAACATATTGATGTATGATTTGATCATATCCTGCCAACCACCCTTTTTGAATACCAGAAAGGAATGGCCTGATACACTACTAGTAGAGATGCATCAGTCAGATTTTTTGTGTGTGTGTCTGGACTGATTTCAAGGCAGTAACAGACCTTTGAGGGTCACCAATTTGTTGTAGGTTTAGCATTTTAAAATAAGTAAAAGAACTACATGATTGTTTTCTTTTGCATTGCAACTTGATGTTCCTGTTCAAAATGTTCTGTGTAAATTAATTCTGTTTTGTATGTGAATGAGGAATGTGTGCGTTAAGAAGAGATAAGTGTGAAGGCCATCGCTGAACCAGATGGTCTAGGGAGGAACCGGAGACAGACGTAAGGGTGCCAGGAGGCTGCAACACGCCCCTATTGAAATGTCATAGGAGGGCAGATTGACGACTCTAGAGATGAGACAGGCACCTGTCAATGGGGACAAGATAGCTGTGATCATGTTATACCAATTATATTAGGCCAATAAAAACCAGCAGGATCTTATTAAAGGGGACAAGACATTTGTCACATTTATTGTAAATACCATAATAAAACAAAAGATAACAGTAAACAACGTTGTTTAACTACTTATTCCTATCACTACTTATTCCTTATACACCCATATATATATATATATATTCATTCACACAATCATTCATTTAAGTTCTGTATAGGTGTTATAGTTACCAGCCTAGAAGTTGCTTGTGACAGAATACTGGCCAGGTATCCTGTACACAAGAGTGGAGCTCAGTCCATGTCAGGTGCGCACCTGATGCTCCTGGAGGTTGGCAGCAGAACCAGAGACTCAAAGTCCTCAGTCTTGAGAGACCATTCTTATAGGAATTAATTCCTATGTTAGTCTATGGGAGCTGTTTCATCCTGCTGTTGCTGACTCAATCAGCAGATGGCACATTCCTGATGGCTCCACACTGTCCAAAGTTTGTGTTTCTCATCCTTCCAGGTGATGGGGTGGATCCCAGTTTACCCTCCAGGGGTTGTCTGGTGGTCCACTTGACACATTCTTCGGCCGATGGATACTCCCTTTCTAGGCTAGCACCTCCCTAACCATTCATGTATATCAAGCATTCATCAACATACATTTCATTTAATCACAGAGGGTGGGGGTCTGTTCCTAGGAGCCGTTGCTGTTACAATGAAGTGAAAGTCACTTAACGGCTTATAGCTCACAGCAGGGGTGGTAACATAGTGTTCACTTCAAGAACAAGGTCAATTAACTTGTTTGTAAGTTTTACATAGTACTACCCAGGACAGATACAATCAATGGTTTCTACTGACAGTAGCGTACAAGTTTTAACAGAAGACCCAAGAGATGTGGGGGACAAATTGTGGGGGGTCACTGTCACTTGGAGGAATCACTGTTAGTACCTTCTTTAATATCCCTACAATCAAAGCCAGCATGGGATAACTCTCTGAGGAACTTGATGAAAGAACAAGATAAAGGATGAGAAGGATAAGTTAAGAAAACAAGCACTCGTCAAACAACAATTGATTACAGCATGACAGTGCAAAACTCATTGGTCCCAATGAAGGAAAATCACTATATAAACATGAAACTTTGGGTTTGTCCTGCCAAGCCTTTCCCGGAGCATCGTGTCATGACCGACAGAACCCGGTTCCTACCTACCCGTGATCAACCTAGCTGGCCACTAAATTGATCCAGACTCTGGACTGGTAACTATAACATCGACTGGCGGGACAGTGTGTGTGTGTGTGTGTGTGGTGTGATTGAATGCATATGCTAATTGTTGTATCTTCAATAAATGCGGCATATTGCCTTTTCCCCTGAAAAAGATACCATGTGCTTCTTATAAGCATAACAACTATACTTAAATATGCCACATTCTTAAATGTGTCTGACACTCTCAAAAGCAGATATTTAGATATTTTCTGACTTTAAATAATTTTGTAGAACATTTAAAGTGAGGCAATGAAAGCTGCCACTGTCCCAGTTGTATTAGTATTGAAGATATAGACAAGAAATATTTCTACAGTGACAAGCTCCTTCTTTGGGAAACAGACTCACCAGTTAGGTTGCAACTTATCAGGTAAACTAATGCATGTCTCCATACCTTTTAACATTACAAGCTCCATTGTTAACTCTCCCTCTCACACACTCTTGCATCTTCTCAGTGTGAAAGCAGTTGTAAATGCAGCAGTTGAAGGGAAGCTACAGTAATATGAAATCCATGTTATTCTTCCTAATGGTTATCACACTGACATCTCTACCTAAAGGATTTTTGATGCTTTCTTCCTTTTCTCTTTCCTAATCTAAGAGGTGAGCTGCTGCTTTATTATCCTGTGAAAATACAAGGAAAGGATGAAGTGAGAAATGTAAGTGGTGGCAAAAACCAATACAAGGGCAGTGTTTCTTTGCTTGTCAAAAACAAGCAAAAACATAAATAAAATGCTTTAACTTCAGGACAAAGATCAAGGAAGAAAATAAAACTTTTTTTTCATTATATTGAAACTGAACATTCCAGGTAAGTGTTGAGGTTGAAACTTGTCTCCAATGGGTGTGTTTCCAAACCTGAATTTCTCTTCTCTTGATGAACCACTGCCTGGTTGGCATATTAGCTTAATCACTTTTATCAGGAATGAAGCATATGCTCCATGTGGCTGTAAATTACTATCTGATTAGAAACATTTAACATATGCAAAAAATAGTTAAGACAAATAACTTCATAGTACTGCTCTGCACTTGTATATCACTTTTTATCTGGATACTTTAGAGTGCTCCATAAAGGTAGCTTAACAACTTTATGCCTATTTTACAGATAGAGAAATTGAGGTAAAGAGCGATTAAGGCCCTGATACTGCAATATTAGCATTAAGCATGTGGTGAAATCCATACCTATTCAGCATAGCCCTTAAGAACTTGTTTAAGTTCCACTGAAGTCAGTGGGACTTAAGTACGTATGTAAATTAAACATGTGCTGTACTGTGCTGTACTGAAGCACGTGCTTCAGTGCTTTGCTGAATTAGGGACTAGGGGACTAGATTTGCAAAGATACTTAGTTGTCTAAATATGTGTTTAAGCACCTAAATCCCAGTTTTAGGGTCCATTGTGAATCACAAAACTCCTGCTGAACTGTGTAAGCACCTAAACTCACTCTACACTTACATTTTCAGGGTAAAATTCCCTTGGCACCTCAGTTTATGCCTCTGGGCTTGTGCTCTGCTGCCTCATTCTAGGTGTCCAGATGCCTATCTCCCATATAAGCCCCTATCTCCCACATAAGCCCCACACGCTGGAAAGGGTAGGTGTGTGCCCGCTTATCACAGATGTCAGACCCAATCCAGTAGGGATGTGCAGAGGCCACTTGCGAGCTCAGATCCCATTCAAAATCTAGCAGCAGCAGCTGGTGTGATCATATAACTTTTAGCCCACTGGTTAAACACTCATCTGGGATCTGGAAGGCCCTAGTTCAAGTTCCTCCTCTACCAAAGGTGGAGAAAGGATTTGAAGAGGGGATCCCAAATCTCAGGAGAATGCTCTAACCACTGGGTTATGGATGTTCGGATGCTGGGCTCCCTCAATCTCTCCTGAGGAAAAAGAACAGGAGTACTTGTGGCACCTTATAGACTAACACATTTATTTGAGCATAAGGAAGTTATGAGGCATTTATTTATTTGAATGTATTTGAGCACGGGAAGTTGTTCCACTGTGTATAAATAATTAAAGTGTCATTGGAGCAGTGAGACTGGAGTCTGGGTCTCCAATAACGCAGGTGGGTGCCCTAATCAGCAGGCTACAGAGTCATTCTCTCTCTCTCTCTCTCTCTAGTCTAATGATGCTTTAATTATTTATACACAGTGGAAGAACTTCAACAGAAAAGACTGAGGGAGCTCCCACATCAGAATAGGCCATCACTCAGTGGCTAGAGCACTCTCCTGTGGTGTGGGAGACCCCTCTTCAAATCCTTTCTCCTCCTCAAGCAAAGGGGGGAACTGAAAGTGGGTCTCTCACATCCCATGCTAGTGCCTGGCCATTGACATAAAAGTTATAAGGTTATCTCCTCCTCTAGCTGATTTGTGTGGAGTTTGGGTGCCTGCATAAGTCATTCTCAAAAGAAACACCTTAGGCACCCAAGCCTCCTGACTCAAGCAAAGGGGGTTCCAGTTGTGCATTCCACTCCTCCCTGCAGCCTGGACTTAGGCACTTAGCTCTGTGAGAGGGGTATGGCTTAGCACACCCCCTTCTCATTAGCATTTCTCATTGGCTAGCTCAGGCAGATCCCCACCAAGTGTCCTGGTTCTAAGATGCCTGTCTCGCTCCATTCTTTGTATAGGGAGATTAGGTTCCTAACTCAGCTTTATGGATTTTCAGTTTTGTTCCTGTGATTTTGTAGGCATCAAGAAGTTACGCATTGACATGTTCAGCATCACATAACCTAAATCCCTTTCCCATGGTGACACAATAAGTGAGAGGTAGATCAGAGAATAGAAACCAGAGATGAAATTCTGGCCCTTTGAAGTCAATAGCAAAACTTTGGGCTTCCAATATTTTGAGTGGCTGTCAGACCGAACAGTGAGCCCATATGCTTTGAAGTCTCTAGTGGAAGCTGATTTGGACCATTTAGTGAACATTGTAGTCTTGTCACTGGTTTCACACAGGGAGTGGGCGACACCTGTCATACCAGTTGTGATGGGTTCCCCCTGGGGCACCACTTGTACTGGGGTACCACTGAGCCCACCTGGGATCCCTTCACACTTTTTTGCTGAGGGAAGCCAGCCAAGCCCTCAGGCTTCAGACTGCACTATACCCGCACACACACAGGTAGGGACACACCCAGCTGTTGTAACATGCAAACAGGCTTTCTGACTAGCCCCTGCAGGGAAGGCTTCAGCTAAGGAACTGCCCAGATACTCACATGCACACCCACCTCTGGAGTGCGAACCCCAATTTGTATCATCTTGTGCTGCACAGAGGACCTATACAGTGTAAGTTCATTGAAATTCGCCCTCTCCCTCAATGTGGAGGAAGATATGCACAGCTTTTTGTCCCTCCTCCCCTCCCCCCCCCCGAGTTATGAATTCCACAAACTGGTTTTACAGAAAACAAAAACAAGTGTATTAACTGCAAAAGGTAGATTTTAAGTGATTATAAACGGATAGCAAACAGATCAAAGCAGATTACCTAGCAAATGAAACAAATAGGCAGCAGGTTTAAATTAATAGGCAGCAGGTTTAAAACAAACAAAAGGAAGTATTTTTTTCACACAACGCACAGTCAACTTGTGGAACTCCTTGCCAGAGGATGTTGTGAAGTCCAAGACTATAACAGGGTTCAAAAAAGAACTAGATACATTCATGGAGGATAGGTCCATCCATGGCTATTAGCCAGGATGGGCTGGGATGGTGTCCCTAGCTTGTTTGCCAGAAGCTGGGTATGGGTGACAGGGGATGGATCACTAGATGATTACCTGTTCTGTTCATTCCCTTTGGAGCACCTGGCATTGGCCACTGTTGAAAGACAGGATACTGGGCTAGATGGGCCTTTGGTCTGACCCAGTATGGCCGTTCTTATGTTAAACACGCAAGCTAAGTTTAATATACTAAAGAAACTGGTTATAACTAGCAAATGCTCACTGTAAATGTTCTTTTAGGCAGATTACAGAGGTTCTTGAAGGCAAGCTGCTATTGCTTGCAGCTTAAAACTCCAGGTATTTCTTTCACGGGCCAGACACCCTCTAGCCTGGTTTCAGTCCTTTCTTCCCCAGTTCAGTCTTAGGTGATTACAGCAATTATGTTGGGTGGGGGACAGTGAAGAACAAACCATGTTGAGTTCACTCCCCTGCCTTAAGTAGCTTTTGCATATGGCAGGAACCCTTTGTTTCCAAACATAGTTCCCATGCCAGTCAGTGGAAAAACACTGGTATTCCAAGATGGATTACAGTACCAGGTGACTTGATCACATGACCCTGCAGCCATAATTCAAAGGCTGGTTGCAAGATACTCAGGAAGACTTCCAAAGAACGTGGGAGATTAGCATTTTCAAAGACCTATTGTTCTTCCTAATGGCCCTTTCCAACCAGCAATCTAGACTGATTGTGTTCTGTCTAGTGGGCGTTCCCCAGGTGTAAACACATTTGTAATAGGTGTATAGACAATATTCCTAACTTCAGATAAAAAAAATACATGCATAGAAATATGATAATCATATTCAGTAAATCATAACCTTTCCAATGATATTTCCCATGGCCCATCTTGCATAACAATAATCATATTATAGCAATATTTCTATGAAGAATATGGGTCGTAGTGTCACACTAGTGATTTAAAAGGATGGTTCAGTCTGAATTTGTGGAGAATTCAAAGTATACTGAATCCAGTTTTATGTGAAGACCAGTATCCACTACCTCACATTGAAAATTTGTTTGCTATTCTGAGAGGTGGACAGTGTTTCAATAAATTGAATTTGCTCAATGAATACCTACAAATGTAGATTGAGCCAACATCTCACAAATATCTCACAAATATCTCACAATCAATGTGCAAAAAGGCTTATTTTGTTACAATAGGTTGCCTTTTGGTAACACATTAGCACATGCACTGTTCCGTACAGCCATGAATGAGACTGCATGGAGTTCAGTACTATTTGTTTGACATCCTTGTTACAGAAAAGGATAAAGAGGATCATCTTCAAAATGTGGATGCTGTCTTGCAACATTTGGAAGACCATGGATTAAGAGTACATTGAGAAAAATGTGAGTTTTTCAACGTTCAGCTGAATACCCTTGAACATGTCATTGATGCCATGGGCTTAAGGAAATTGCTAGAGAAAGAGAAGGCTGTTCTTGAAGCACCAACAGCAGTGGACGTGTCACAATTATGTTCATTCATTCTTAGGACTGCTTAACTGCTATGGTAAATTTCTGCTTAATCTGGAGACAATATTGGAACCTTTACATGAACTCTTACAAAGCACATATGGAAATGGATTAAAGAGTGTGCATTTAAAGATGTAAAGAAACTGTTGACATCAGCCAAAGTTCTTATGCACTTTGATGCTTTGCCACCAGTGCAACTGCCTTGTGATGCTTCAGCATACACAGTGGGTGCAGTTCTTTCCTACATTTATCCTATTGGCATGTAGAAACCAATTGTCTTTGCATCATGAATGCTCACTACTCCTGATAAGAACTATGCACAAATAGAGCAAGAAACTATCAGCATCGCCTTCAGAATTCGGAAGTTCCATACCTATCTGTATTGTATGCAGTATAGTTGCATCCATATCAATCCCAGGATATTAGAGAGAAAAGGTGGGTTAGGTAATATGTTTTATTGGACCAGCTTGGTCCCTTACAATTTGTGCTAACTACTTATGCTAAACAATCTGTTCCACCTTATATTTTGCTGTGAAACTGGGACACTTTTCCAGACCTGAAGAAGAGCTCTGTGTTGCTCGAAAGCTTGTTTCTCTCAGCAACAGAAGTTGTTCCCATAAAACATATTACCTCAACCACTTTCTCTGTATGATAGACATTTTACCTTACTGACAGATCATCAGCCATTACTTTCAGTTTTTGGATGGAAACATGGATTTCCATTATTGATTGCTGCTCAAATGCAACTATGGACATTGCTACTTTCAGGTCATTCCTACATTATTCAATTCTGTAAAGAGACTTAGCATGTCAATGCTGATGTGCTGTAGTGCATGTTGTGCCCAAACTCTTGTCAACTCCCCCCCAAAAAAAACTTCAGACAAAATTTTCTATCTCAGTTTAATGGATACCCATCGTTAGCACAGACATCAACAAATAAACACTAAAGATGGTGTGCTCTCTTTTGCGAAGGGAATGACACTACAAGCTACAGTGTTGGATCAGAAGAATCCCCACTTTACACATCAAGGTGAATTATCTGTAAGTCATGGTTGCATCTTATGGGAAATGCGAGTTATCATTCCAAAATCACTTCAATCTTAGGTTTTGGAAGCTCTTCAACAAGATCATTTTGTCATTGTACAGATGAAGGGTATAGCTGGAATCATGTCTGGTGGCCATTGATCAACAGAGATATTAAGAGGAAGGCAGAGTGTACTACATGTCAGCATATCAGAACGATCCTGGCCCAGATCATCTACATCCAGGGTCATGGCCTCAGACTCGTTGAACGTGTATTCATACATAATTTGCTGGACCTTTAGAAGGTTATATGTTTTTGGTGATAGTCAATGCCCATTTGAAATGGTCAGAAATGTTCAGAATTACTTCTACAAAGCCTACCAAAACCATTGGACCTTTTTCTACCTTGTTTAGCCAATTTGGTTTCCTGTTACAGTCAACGAGTGACAACAGACCTCAATTGCATGGAGAATTTCAGAGGTTCCTACTTTCAAATAGAATTCAGCTCATACACTCTGTTCCTTACCATTCTACTACAAATAGACTAGTGGAATGTTTGGTACAAACAGGTATGTATGCCTTAAAAGTTAACAAGTCCATTTTGAGACAACAGCAGAAATTGGACAATTTCTTGCTTGTCTCCAGGAACATACCACATGTTACTACCCAGGAATCACCTGCAATTCTTTTCTTGAAGTGATATTTGCATACCTGTTCTGACCTTCTACATCCTCATATTGCCTCACAAGTAGCCAAATCCCTAGCTATTCAGATTGATTGATGGCGTGAGACTCATTATCATTCTTTTCAAGTTGGAGACTTAATGTGAACTTGCGACTATGATTGTGGAGTGAAATGGTTACCTGGAGAACTTGTAAAATGCATGGGATCAGTTTTATATGTGGCAAAACTATCCGATGGTATTATATGGAAATGACATTTGAACGAGTTGTAGCCTTGACAAGAACCAGAGTCCAGAGATGTTCCAGTAGTACTTTCTCTTAGACTCATAGACTTTAAGACCATAAGGTCCCATCTTGATCATTTAGTCTGACCTCCTGCACATTGCAGACCACAGAACCTTGCCCACCCACTCCTGTAATACACCCATAACCTGTGGCTGAGTTACTGCAGTCTTCACATCATGATTTAAAGACTTCAAGTAACAGAGAATCCACCAGTTACACTAGTTTAAACTTTCAAGTGACTGATGCCCCACACTGCAGAGGAAGGCAAAAAACAAAACAAAACAAAACAGGATTTCTGTCAATCTGACCAGGGAAAAATTCTTTCCTGACCTGAAATATGGCGATTAGTTAGACCCTGAGCATGTGGGCAAGACTCAGCAGCTCGACACCTGGGAAAGAATTCTCATTAGTAACTCAGAACCATCCCCATCTACTGTCCCATTACCAACCATTGGAGATATTTGCTTCTAGCAGTTGCAGATTGGCTACATGCCATTGTAGGCAGTCTCATCATACCATCCCCTCCATAAACTTAACAAGCTCAGTCTTGAAGCCAGTTAGGTTCTCCCCCCAACCCCGCTGCTTCCCTTGGGAGGCTGTTCCAGAACTTCACTGCTCTGATGGTCACCTGATTTCAAGACTAAATTTGTTGATGGCCAGTTTATATCCATTTGTTCTTGTGTCTATATTGGCGCTTAACTTAAATAACTCCTCTCCTTCCCTGGTATTTATCCCTTTGATGTATTTATAGAGAGCAATCATATCTGCTCTCAGACTTCCTTTTTTTCAGCTAAACAAGCCAAGGTCTTTGAGTCTTCTCTCATAAGGTAGGTTTTCCATTCCCCAGATCATCCTAGTAGCCCATATCTGCACTTCCCAATACCTCCCAACTTTGTGTCATCCACCAATTTTATTAGTGCACACCTACTTTTTGTGCCAAGGTCATGAATTAAAGTGTTAAATAACATTAGTCTCAAGACCGATCCCTGAGGAACTCCGCTAGTAATCTGCCTCCATCTGACAGTTCACCTTTCAGTATGACCCATGGTAATCTCCCTTTTAACCAGTTCCGTATGCACATTTCAATTCTCATATTAATCCCCATTTTCTCCAATTTAACTACTGATTTCCCATGTGGAACTGTTTCAAATGCCTTATAGAAATCCAGGTAGATTAGATCTACTGCATTTCCTTTGTTTAAAAAAATCAGTTATCTTCTCAAAAAAGGAGATCAGGTTGGTTTAGTTTGATCTACCTTTTGTAAAACCACACAGTCCCTCCCCCAAACTCCCCGTCCAAACTCTCACTCAAATGGTTTGGTGGCTCCTGTGCCCCTGACTGGCTCTTTGCTGCCTTTATAGGCTCCTAATCAGGGAAACCCCACCCCCGATCAGGGCTCTGCTGTGATCAAAGACTATGCTTCTCTCACAGCACACTGCTCCCTACCAGCCTCCACAAACTGGAAAAAAATAACCCCCACAAAAACTCACTCACTACCCCTAAGGAACAGGGGCTTGCCTCCTTCCTTCTCCTTCAACAGAACTCCCACTCAAACTCACCTGTTCTCAGCTCTATTTGCTGGCTCCTGTGCTGCTGCATTCTGATCTTCCAACTGACCCTCTTTCTGTTACAACTCCTAATTTTGAGGACTTCTTTGGAGAAACCTTGGTATCAGGTCTAGTTGATTCCTTAACATCTACTATTCCTGTTGTTCAGGACACTCTTGCACCACCATCACCACATTATCCCAAGAGAGTGTGAGAGCCGGTGGTGCACGGGAACTTATCTGTTTAGTTATTGAGTAGCTATTCCAAGGCAGAGTAATCCCCTGCAATTTGAGAGTCTGCAGTAGTCCATCCACAACAGATAGGTTACATAGTTTTTTATATTAGCCATGTAAATGATAACATATATATATATTTGGGAACTTTTTAAAAGTAGGGTGGACATGTCTTGTCACTTTAAATATTTGCGCGTTCCTCCCTCGCCACTGCAAAGCTTCATTAAAATGGTGTTTTCAGTTTTGCTGAAAGAACAATAAAGCTACCACCACACCAGACAGCTGTGTTTCCATCAGCTCCCTCTATGTCTGTGTCTATCTCCTTCTCTGCTGGGTGCCCCAAAGATACTGCATGCAGTTGAAATATTTGTCACATATACTCCCTGGGAAAGATCTATGGAGAACCAGGAAGCAGCCTGAGACTTCCTGAGTCACAGCCTGCTTCAGAATTTCTAATGAGAACAAATGCACAACACAAGATCTCTTTGGTTTTGGTCAGTTCAGTCAACTTATCCACCAGGGTACAAAAAAGTTTTTTGAGTTAAGAAAAAAATAAAAGGTTGTACATGTGTTAAATTTACAAAGTGTATCAGCCTATACCAGTGGTTCCCAACCTTGTTCTGCTGCTTGTGCAGGGAAAGCCCCTGGCGGGCCGGGACGGTTTGTTTACCTGCCACGTCCGCAGGTTTGGCAGATCGCGGCTCCCAGTGGCCGCAGTTCGCTGCTTCAGGCCAATGGGAGCTGCTGGAAGCAGTGGCCAGTACGTCCCTCTGCCCGCACCGCTTCCAGCAGCTCCCATTGGACTGGAGCAGCGAACCGCGGCCACTGGGAGCCGCGATCCGCCAAACCGGTGGACACAGCAGGTAAACAAACTGGCCCGGCCCACCAGGGGCTTTCCCTGCACAAGCGGCGGAACAAGTTTGGGAACCACTGGCCTATACAATTTCAAAAATGGAATGGAAACATATTGCAGTTGACAAAAGTGAATCATAGACTGTCTTGGATTAAAGCTGTGATATGAATAGCTGAAGAGTATTCCAAATCCAGTTAATTATCTCTCAACAAAAGCTCACTTCAAGGCAATAAAACCTCTCTACTAAAGCGACCACCATTCTATGTTACAAGACATGTAATGTTAGAAAACAGTTTTATAAAATAGTTGTAATTAATTCTCAAAAATGAAGTTACAATTTTAAATTACCTAAAGAGAAGAACATCCTAGACATAAGGCCTAATACAAGGAGGCATGTAAATCAAATGTGACATAATAGTACTGAGGATAATTAATTCATATGCACTCTATTGCACTGTCATCATGATTTATTTGTATTTATATTGTGTTTCTCTACCTGTGAGTGACTCCTATCACATAAATTAATTGAATTGCCACAGTATATTTATATAATATTTAACATATCTTTCACAATGCATATTACATGCATAATTAATTTGTGAAATTTGGACTCATTGTAGGTATTTAAGTAGTGATTATGAAACATCAAGAGACAAGTTTCTTTTTCAGAGGGGGCCTCAATTTCAAGTATATACTTGTGGCCACAATTTTGCAGGCCCAAGTTTTTCACATGCGTATTATATACCTAGTCTTTTTCATGCTCAGAAACTCAGTTATATATACACAAACTGCATTTGTATGCACAACGTCAGATAGATAATATCTAAGCACATAACCTATGTACAAACAAAATTTGCATGCACAAATCCACTTTCTTTTTACATGAGCTGAAATGTAGGAATGAATGAATGAATGCATAGGGAAGCTAAAGGCTTTTGCTGAAAATTTGCACCTAAACTACATTTTTTATATATGGTTTCCTGTGTTACCATGGGGCTATGTGAACTTACCAATAAAAACTGAACAAGTTTCAGAAATGATATGCTTGTTCTCAGGAAAGGACATTGTGGAGTTGTCCTGGATTCAGCTTCAGAGACAATTGTTGACCTGTTATGCTTTAGCAAAAGTAAAATTCTAAGACAAGCATAATTGGTTGCAGAATGGGAAACGAAAGGAGACAATAATCTGGAGGCAGAATAACTGAATTATAAATATAGGGTTTTTTTGTTATTCTTACTCATGCTGAATAAATGTCTGCAATCATACAACACTGGGCTGTGCTATCATAAGCTAAAGTCAGACCTGGTGAATACTTGACTGGGCACCCTCAACCCCCAAAGAAAACCCAAATAAACCTTGGTGACTGTCTGAGTCAGCATTAAAATTAGTGCCCCAAACTAGTGGTAAGAGGCACTATGTACGGCCCAGCACCTGATGCTTTTGATTAAATGGACCATAGAGCTTAATGTAGGTCCTCTATTCACAGGTGAATTTTACACTATATAAGGGTGAACCTTTATAATGATTAAAAACTTTCCAGGGAAATGGTTAGAGAAGAGTCAGCAGCACTCTGTTCAATTTTAAATCTGTGTGCATGGGTTGTCCTGAATTAATTATAAAATTCTTTCACAATATTACCCCTTATTCTTTACCTGTGATTACTACAAAACTGTTTTTCTTTTCTTTTTGCTGCAAAAATTTGGTTGGCAAATTAAGATTGACATACAGAATACTGTTCTGGTGCATTTTAGGGATTCATCATTCAAGAAATGAGAAATGATGTATTTTTGAGGCATTACATAGAGTGATCCATTAAATGCATAATGTGGTGAGAGACAAATCAAAACTTAGGAATCAACATGCCACACAATGCATGTCCTAATTTATTAACTGAGTATAGTGGTAATAGCCTTGACTTAGAAATATAATGTCAGATAAGAACATCAGTTGACAGGCTCATTTTATTATTCCTCATTCTATGAGGATCTTCTCCCCAGTCACCTCTTTCTCATTGTGGCTGCCCTTCATTAGTATTTGTAGCACTGTGTCTTGAAAGTGTAGATAATAGAACAATACCACCGTGGTCTTCCCAACAGCAGAGCCCTGCCAGTGATCCAGCTGTGTGTGAGAGTTCAGTGGTACAAAGTCACTCGTATTCCATTGTTCTTTTCCATCCCTGAGGGGTAACAACTCTAAACAAAAAGATGCTTTCAGATGATACAATAGGAGCTGGAAACATGTCAATAACAAATTAACCTGGTGATTCTAGGAGTCATAACAAAACACATATAAATAAATAAAGTACAATGGTGCTATCAGTCTGATATACACATGTGTACTTGCCATTAAACTCTCCATCACATTATATTAATACCAAATTCTTATATTGTGTTTTTCATCCATAACCCAAAACACTTTACAAAGGAAGGCACTTCTCAGTCTGATTTGATTGATGGTGAAACTAAGCCTCAAAGAAATGAAACAATTTCCTAAGGACACTCAGCAAGTCAGTGACAGAGCCAGTAACAGAAGCCAAGGGTGAGATCTTCACACCCACCCCAACCCCCTTATGCCATGTAAAAGGGCAAAAGTGATGTAAAAGCCCCAGCTCCTGCTGGGGGAAGATTCCCACTGACACAGGTCTGTGGAAGATTGTCTGCCAAGGATCCCCTCACAAGCCTCAGTATAAGGACATGCCAAGGGGGGGTTAGAGTTGAGAAGAGTCTGTTGCGGGCAGGCCTTCCTCACACACAACTGGGAAGATTCTGAGGCCCCCCTGGGCAGCACAGGGAAGCTGTTGTAATGTTGACAGACCTTTGGGGCTGTCTAACTTATGCCTGGGGCCTCTGAAGCCCATCAGAGTAGCCCAAGATTAGGAGGGCAGAAAAATTGGCTTAATGACACCAGCTCCTCAAATGGGAGTTCTGTGCTGTGTCTAATCTCTGGAGTTCCAATCTAGTGGCCTATACACTGCATCTGACTGCCTCTCCAGATAGAAAAAGGGTTAGAGAGCCTTGGCAAAAAATGCTTACAGTATTTGACTTGAATTGACACATCCCATCCATTCACTACAGGAATTTGGGTTGCCGTGAGGGCAATTTGGGGAATATTATACATAATATTCTGTGCGAATTCTTCCTTTGTTCTACCACCACAAAGAGGTCCTAGCATGGGCCACATCCAGCCCTCATTTTTCCCCATGGATTTCTCTATTAACGAAGAATTAACTGACCCCTGACTGTATGCATGTTGTTTTGTGCATGTGCACATGTACATTAGAATGGGTTCGGTGATGCATTGTGAATAAATTATCCAGTGAATTTAGCCTACCTGTTCACAGAGTGTTTGTTAATCTATTCTAATTCCTGCAAAGGTATTTGTTATCTATAACAATAAATTGAATAGAGAGAGATTGTAAATGGTCAAGAGAACAAAGAATAGTTTTGTACAAAAGGAATATGATGATCTATAGAGCATTTATACATATATAAATGTATAGTGGAGTTTCATTTGTAAAATCCATGTCAAGACCACAAATACTACTTCAGTTTCTCCATTCTCTCCCAAATTACTACAGTACTTATTTCTGAATGACTGTGAATAGAACAGGTCATTCTGTACATTTGCATGCGGATGTCAGGTGCATGACAGTGGGATAATGGAAAAATGCAGAAATAGAACACGAAATATAGCAGGCTTCAGCTCATGAATCTTGTAATAAAAAATAAAGAAAAAAGCCTAACTTGTGCTGAAAGCTCTAGTGGTAGAACAATGTGCAAACGCTATAAGAAGGATTTGTTTTTGTAAAGACTGGTATACTGACCCCAGGACTCTCTGTTACCCATATTTCAAGACCTGGTTATGAAGTGCACTCCCTCTTTTTTCTCTAAGACTAATAGTACAATTTATTTTTAACAGCATTAGCCATACACCAATGTGAGAAAATAGCTAAAACAAATGTGCAGTGCTTGTATTCTGCTGTATGAGTATACATGCAGGAAACGAATATCTGTGCATGTATGGATGAATGCAGTATGCTTGCATCAAAACAATAGCTAAAAATCTTCATTTATATAGTTAATCAAGTGCATTAAGGTTTTGGTTGCACCAAAAGGAAGCAGTTTTATTTATGAAGTGATATAAGACTTCTTAGGAATAAATATCGTAGTTGGAGAAGTGATTTATTTCTGTATATTTAAAATTTAGAAGATTATTTCAGTGTTAGATGCTAGATGACTTTGACAAAGATAATTTCAGATATTACTACAATAAATTAATAAACCTCTGAATTTTTGTAGATGCTGTTTCCAAAACAATTAACATAAAACAATTTTAAATATATTTTCAAAATGAACATAGCCACTCAGGCATAGTTATCTGTAAATGCCACATGGTGATTCTTCTGTGCTGTTATTTAAAGCCAATTTACAGTTTGATGTTCAAAAATTACATGGACATTTTGGACTTTACATAACCTATTGGATATGTTAAAGTATGGATTTTTCATGTTCTTTATTTTCAGATGTGAAATGGGAATTCTGCTAAGGGATACGTTTCTGAACAGACGTGTTTACTGAAAATATTGCAAAATGGATAAATATGCATTGAAACATCATTCCAAATATCATCTGTCTAATATAAAACAACAACATAAAAACACTGTTTGTTTGCGTATTTGGTTTAGATCAGTTATTCCAATTTGGCCCATCTTTCCTCAAGCAGTTAAGCTATCAGCTTAATCCAGTCAGTAAATTGATCCATTGTTCTTAATTCTTTTATTCTGATCAACCACATTTCTTTAGATACTATTTCTTTTTGCTTCCAGAATGATGAAATACATTTACTGAGACTGTGGTCACAAGAATTTAGCTCTACTGCTTTTCCATAGCTGCCTGAGCCCTCTGCACAGGGTGGTGGCTGACTGGAATGGGATTTTAGGAGGTTTCACCACGTAGATGCCAGGGCCTTTTGCCTTTCCTGAATAATTATTGCTTGGCTTTGTCAGATAGTGCCATTGGTTGCTCCTCTAGCTCTAAGGAACCCTCTTACTGACCAGAAGGGAGGGACCTATCCTACACCTTCAAGATGATGACCTGCCTTGATTCCAGATACAGCTTTTTTATTAGTTAACACCAGAGGCAGAGGGGCAATTAGTCAGGAGAATTCCCAGTGTGCCTTGTTGTGTAATAGACTTCAGTTTGCTGGACCAGGACCGGTGGTCTCTGGTACTGGTCAGACATATAGGACTAATTTCAACATAGTCATGATTTTCTGAGAAGAAAAAGCTTCTCTAGACAATTTTGGAAGACCATGCAAAAAGACTTGTGATTTGCCTTAATGAGACCAGTAATACCCAAGCACCTAGTATATCTATCTATATATCCATCCCTCCCTTCCTCTCAGTCTGTATGGTTCTTGGGTACAGGAAAAACCTTTATAATAAGGAGGATGAGGGAGGACTTTATAGCCTAGATGTCCCGTGGTCTGATTAGCAGCACCTAGTCTCCCTATGAGCATTAAGGGGCCTTGAGGCCAATATGGGTGGATTAATTTGGTTAAGTTTGGAAGAGTTACTGCTATGGCTGCTTTCTTCCTATGATTTATTAGGGCTTCAAGATCAGTGAGCTCATCCTGACAGTGAGGGAAAGGGTACTCAATGAAGACTGAAGAATTGCAGACAGGTAGCTTGTTCATTATCCTGTGCCTCTAAGCTTCTCAGCAAGATCGGATAGATACAGCTAACATGGTTGTTTGTATGAGTTGTTCTCCTAAGCCAGTCTGTCCAGTTGCTGTAATGATAAGCTACATTCCTTCTCATCCTTAGGACTCAGAGGTTTCCAGTAGTGCATGGGGAGGGTTCCCCACTGATGCAGCACCAGTTGCTGGCAGTATTTAAAAAAAAATACTGGGGCATTTAGGCCTTCTCACAGTACATGTAGGCACACATTTCTTTAGGGAAGAGGTATGACTTAGTAGTATCCGGAGCAGGTTTGCCAGACAAGATAGCAAGAACAATCAGCCATTGGAGCTCAGCGAGTGTATTAGGGACTGATACGCTATTGCAAAGACTGGTGTTTGTTTATTTTTAATTTGCACTTTGCCTAACAAATTGGAATCTTCTCAGCATGTCTGGCTTGGAAGCCATAGCATAATTCCCGTGTCCAGGAAGACAGTAGCAGTTGCCACTCAGGATTACAGCTCAGGCCTGTGACAAAATTGGACAAAATGTGCACATCAGGAGGAGAAAAGGGCATGGGATGGGACTAGATCTTGCCTTTCCTTGGGGACATGATGAGGTGGTTTCTATGTGTGTCATTATCCACATATATTTAGTAATGACTTAGAATTAACTTGGTAAATTATTGACTTGGTAAGAGTCCTAAGTCCTCTTTGAGTTTAATTAAAGTGAAAAATGAGCATATGAGTCTTCTCTTGTACTTTCCTTGTGTTAGTGTCGTTTGTGGAAACATGATCCTATAGTAGGTCTGGAAGAGAGCTTTCTCAGCCCTGGTGATTGATAGCTCTAGGAGAATTTGAACTTGTCTGGAGATTAAGTGGAGATTCCTGCCCTTTCTCCCTACACCAGCTGCAGGGAGCAGGGTTTTATACTATGGTTTTACTATGGTACCTGACAATTTCCATATACTGGGGAAATCTTCCAGGAGTAAAGTTGCCATAGGGCATCATGGCACTGCAAAATGGAGAAAGCCCTCGGGCTTCCACTGTTGCTAACACTGGTCTGCTGATATATATAAATGCACACACTAACTTCTTGCTGGGTGATAATTCACTCTTGAGATAGGTGGTCAGCACAAGGTCTATGCATCACCTAAGACCCAATTCTGCCCTGGCAACAAACAACCATCTAGATTTATAGTCCTCTGGGAAATTATTAACTTCAGCTTCCCCCCCTAGCCAATAGTTAATTTTTAGTTGGATGTCTTATGTTTATGTCAACAGAAGTAAAAATCCTTATATTATTTTAAAAGTTTTCTTAAAATAGTAGTGATTTAACTCTGTAATTTTCCATGCATGGCAATGGGGAGATATATTTACTGTGTCCTAAACTACAATACATAATTATATTGTCTAGATGGTGGCTCCTTGTTTGACTGTTGGTGATATTTTCATCACGTCTGATGTGGAACATCTGTTGTCCTGGTTTATTTTTCTTTCTAATAGATGTAGTAATTAGAATTTCCTTTTTAATAGATTTCAGTTGTCCCAAAAAGTATTATTTAATAAGCCCACCAAAAATCTCCTGGTTTAATATCAGCATTAGGATTATGATAAGCCTGGTCATCAGGAGTTAAAGAAGCTGCTGTGGGGCCATTCTCTGTTGGCTAATATGGTATATGATAAAGTGTTCTCCTGCCCAAAATCTTGTTGGGAAATATCTGCATTTTGAACAGATACTAGTGTGAACAAATCATTTTATATACTTATGGGTATTTCTAGAGCACTCATTACTATAGCATCTAAGCACATCTTTAACATGAATGGGGCCTATGGGTATGTCTATACCTCCATCATGGGGTGTGAATGCAGCTCTGGTAGATATACCTGAGCTAACTTTAATCTATCTAGCTCGGGTCCTGGAGCCATGACCCTGCAGCAGCATGCACGAACTGCCTGAGTAGCTACCCAGGGTTGTGGGTCGGCTTTTACAGCATTTGCTGAAGTGCATGCCACCTCAGCTTCAGGACTCTAGGACCTGAGCTGGCTAGATTGAGTATGTCTGCTAGAGCTGTGGTCAAAGCCCAGGATTGGAGTATGGACATAGACTCGGAGTTAAGCAAGCAGTACTATTTTACCAGCGCCGGCTCCAGGGTTTTTGCTGCCCCAGGCAGCAAAAAAAAAAAAAAAAAAAAAAAAAGCCGCGATCGCGATCTGCGGCGGCAATTCGGCGGGAGGTCCTTCGCTCCGAGCGGGAGTGAGGGACCCTCCGCCGAATTGCCGCCGAATCGCTGGACGTGCCGCCCCTCTCCCGAGGGGCCGCCCCAAGCACCTGCTTGGTCAGCTGGTGCCTGGAGCCGGCCCTGTATTTTACAAACAGAGAAACTGAGGAACAGAGCAGTGTTGAGGGACTTGTCCTAACCCACACAGAAAGTCAGTGAAAGATCAAGAAATAGAACCCCAATCAGCTGATGCTTAGTCATGTGCCATAACTACAAAACCATTCTTTACCATCTGTAATATTGTCCCACAAATGGAAAGGATCAGACTGAATGACCCACATGGTCTGTTTTTCACCCTGCTCTTGTTTATGCCAATAGATGAAACATGGTATATATAATTTTTAACTATTGGCATAGGAAGAAATTTAAATAAATATATGTAGATGGATTCCTCTGGAATATGCGTATACACATCTCCAAACATGCACATATTCAAAAGTCACATCTCACCATTCTTTCTGAGTTAAGACAAAAGTGTAAAGACAGAAAAGGATCATAACTATCATCCTCCATCTTAAAGTCAGCATTCTTCAAAAGAGAAAACTACAGTGTACAGGGGCTCGGCCGAGGCTCGGCCCTCAGCGGGGCTATGGGGTATCCCACCGCCTCGCTACAGGCCCAACCCTGGGTCAGGGTGGGCCAGTAAACCCACAGTCAGGGGCTCAGTCCCTTAGGGAGGAGCTGCGCAAGTAGTTCACGGTCAGCCCAGGCCCTCGGTCAGGGCGGGGCAGCACACAAACAGTCTGGAGCTCAGGCCCTTAGGCAGGGGCTGAGCCAATAGTTCAATATAAGCCTGGGCCCTAGGTCAGGGCGGGGCAGCACACAAACAGTCTGGAGCTCAGGCTTCTGAGCGTCTGGTGCGAGGGGGAGACTGCCACCCATGAGTGGGGTGGCAGGGGGGATGCAGGCCCAACCACTCCACTGCGTCCCAGCCCGGGGCCCTAGCAGTGGCAGAAGACTCACTGTTGTCAGTGGGGATCCTGACCGCAACACACTGACATTGGTGCTGGCCCTGCTGTGGCCAGGCCAGGGTCGTCTGCCCCCGGACTACTTCCGGGCTCCCCCTCGTACGGTACCTGGCTCAGGGCGGTGTCCTCTACGGTTTCCAGGACCATCGGTTCCTCCGGGTAGCTGGCGAGAGGTAGGCTCGGCTGCTCCTCAGGGTAGTTGGCAAGAGGCAGGCCCGGCGGCTCCTCGGGGTAGCGGGCAAGAGGCAGGCCCGGCGGTGTTCCCCAACCCGGAGCTAGGCCACAGGCATCTGGCCTCTCCGGCGGCTGGCCTTCAACTGAGGTCTGCAGCTGGGCTTTTCTACTTCCTGTCCTGCGCCCAGGGCCAGCGCTCCCATTAGGCGACCTAGGCGGTTGCCTAGGGCACTGCTACTTTGGGGGCGCCTGCGCCCCCGCCGCCCGTAGAAATTTGGGGGCGGGACCTTCTGCTGCCGCTGTTGGGGGCGGGATTTCGGTGGCGGGTCCTTCCGCCGCCTAGGGCGCCGGCAAAGCTGGCGCCGCTACTGCCTGCGCCATGACCTCTGGGGGGCGGGTGCAGGATCCGCTGGCTCCGCCCACGTTGGTGCTAGGGGAGGCTGGTCCCTCAGCGAGGCTGTGGGGTATCCCACCGCCTCGCTACATACCCCCTATTGGTGTATCATAATAGTAAAGAGACCAGTAATCCTAAGACATAATGAGACTGAGGGGAGAACACAAATGGTTAACGCAGAGTTATAATATTCAAATAAGTCAGAGCTTAATATAAAATAACTGATTTTGAGTGAGGCCCATAAGAACTTAATGTAAAAGTCAATTACTATTTTTTTTTTAAGTAACAAGACTAACTCCAGAGTGCCGATTGCCTAGTGATTATACTTGCGAGATTACCCTGAAAAATATTGTTATGGCTCTCTGCAGCAGACAGTGCTCATTAGCAAAAATATAAATACAAATGCAAATGGAAGGCTGCTATAGCTCTGCATAGGGGGGCATTATGAATTTCATTTAAACATATGTGTTTTTAGTATTTTGCTTTTTAATTCAACGGAGAAAATACGAAGGTACTCTGGTTTTCAGTGTGCCATACTTTTAGCAAGAAATTTTGTTTAGAAGTTACAATTAAATAATTCAGAAATAATTAATTCAGAAGATAACCCATTACATTATAACCCTCCCCACTGGTTAACTTGGTGCCAAAATGTATTGTTTAATTTATCATTCTTAGTATTTTTAGAAGGCCTCAAGGCAGGGAATGAAGCAATAATAAATAGGGAATAGTGGATAATTAGAGAAGGAAATGTGGAACAAAATTACTCAGGGCTTTAGGTGAAGTTCATTATTACTATTTAATAGTGCCCAAGAGCATTTGATCAAATTATGGATCATGCTTAAAAGTGGGCTGAGAGATATCCTTGTGGAGGAGAGTTTTCTCACTATCCCCTTCAGAAATTTGCAGTGAATTTTATAGAATTTTAACAAGCATTAACAAAGCAAAAAGCATATTGACCCAGCCTCCAGTTTTATCACACACAGTGCTCTAGAGAGAACTGAAGAAGTCTGAGATTCTTCATTCTCCCAGATATTGTTCAAGCTGAGACCATTACATGATTAAGCAATAAAGCACTTTAAGGGTGAGTGATAAGGTGACATAGTGTAAATGCAGCCCTTAGGGCTTTTAAGCACAAAGTAAAGCTGATTTCTTCTCACTCCTCAGATTTGCTACTTTATTTTGACTCACCTGGAAAGCACCCAATTTCTGTCACAAAACTTTTAAAGGCAACTTGCACTTTAGGTTTGTATCTACCCTCTCTCTCCCCGTCTTTCCTATTTGTGACATATTAAGAAAGTCTGAAGTGATTTTCTAACACAGACATGCAGACAAACACACACATATCTTGCTTGCTTTTCTTTACCTCAAACATCCAGGTCTTGTCTATCCTGTTTTTCCCTGGAAGACTTAATGGACAACTTTATGGACAAATTTAGACAAATGATTTTATTCCAATTCTTTAAAGCCTAGTGTACACTTCCATCTTATGTCAGCATAGTTATGTTGGTCAGGGTTGTGTAAAAAAACAACAACAAAACCCACATAAATGCTAGTGACATCGCTACGTGGACAAAACTCCCAGTGTAGATGCTTCTATGCCAGGGGTTCTCAAACTGGGGGTCGGGACCCCTCAGGGGGTTGTGAGGTTATTATATGGTCACAAGCTTCTCAGCTGCACCCCAAGCCCCGCTTTGCATCCAGCATTTACAATGGTATTAAATACATAAAAAAGTGTTTTTAATTTATAGGGGGGGTCACACTTAGAGGCTTGATATGTGAAAGGGGTCACAAGTACAAAAGTTTGAGAACCACTGTTCTATGCCAACAGAAGGATGCTTCTGTCAGCATACCTAATGTCCTTCAGGGAGGTGGTGTTCCTAAATCAGCAGACAAACTCCTCTTGGTGTACACTGCATTTACACTAGGGCTCTATGCTGGCATAACTATGCCAACATAGCTATGCTGGCATAAAGTCTGTCATGTAGACATAGCCTAAAACTCTTTGATGCCTTTTTAACTCAAATGCCTAACAGAAGAACAGTTCTTTTTTTATAGATCATTATCCTTCACCCTTCTACAAATGACTGAGAGAGCTCTGTCCATGTTTCTGGATCCTCCAAGAGGGATCCCCAGAAAAAAGAGATTGTTTATATTTCCAAGGCCTTTTCTAAATGGGAAAGTTTGACCAGCTATACTGATATAGTTATATCCCTTCCAAAGTGACATAAGCTAAATAAAAAAAAAAGCACTCTTAGCCCTGGTCTACACTATGAGTTTAGGTCGAATTTAGCAGCGTTAGATCGATTTAACCCTGCACCTGTCCACACGACAAAGCCATTTTTGTCAACTTAAGGGATCTTAAAATCAATTTCTGTACTCCTCCCTGACGAGGGGATTAGCGCTGAAATCGACATTGCTGGGTCGAATTTGGGGGTAGTGTGGATGCAATTCGACAGTATTGGCCTCCGGGAGCTATCCCAGAGTGCTCCATTGTGACCGCTCTGGACAGCACTCTCAATTCAGATGCACTGGCCAGGTAGACAGGAAAAGCCCTGCGAACTTTTGAATTTTATTTCCTGTTTGGCCAGCGTGGCGAGCTGATCAGCACAGATGACCATGCAGAGCTCATCAGCAGAGGTGACCATGGAGTCTCAGAATCGCAAAAGAGCTCCAGCATGGACTGAACGGGAGGTAAGGGATCTGATCGCTGTATGGGGAGATGAATCCGTGCTATCAGAACTCCGTTCCAAAAGATGAAATGCCAAAATATTTGAAAAAATTTCCAAGGGCATGAAGGACAGAGGCTATAACAGGGACCCGCAACAGTGCCTCGTGAAACTTAAGGAGCTCAGGCAAGCCTACCAAAGAACCAAATTGGCAAACGGCCACTCCGGGTCAGACACCCAGACATGCCGCTTCTATCATGAGCTGCATGCAATTCTAGGGGGTTTCTCCTACAACTACCCCACCCCAATGGTTTCTCCTACAACTACCCCACCCCTGTACATGGACTCCTGCAAGGGAGTCTCACGCAACAGGGATGAGGATTTTGGGGACGAGGAAGATGATGATGAGGAGGAGGTTGAAGATAGCGCACAGCAGGCAAGCGGAGAAACCATTCTCCCCGACATCCAGGAACTGTTTATCACCCTGGAGACATTACCCTCCCAACCCTCCTAACCCAGGCTCCCGAACCTTGAAGGCGGAGAAGGCACCTCTGGTGAGTGTACCTTTGAAAATATAATACATGGTTTAAAAGCAAGCATGTTTAATGATTAATTTGCCCTGAAGACTTGGGATGTATTCGCGGCCAGTAAGGCTACTGGAATGCAGTCAAGCAACATCCATTCTTTATCTCTCTGTGTTATCCTCAGGAGAGTGATATCATTCATGCTCACCTGGTTGAAATAGGGGAATTTTATTAAGGGGACATTCAGAGGTGGCCATTCCTGCTGGGCTGTGTGCCTGTGGCTGAAAAGAAATCATCCCCGCTGTTAGTCACACGGTGTGGGGGGAGGGGTGAAGCAATCATCCCAGAGAATTGGGTGTGAGCGGGGGTTATTTGGGTTTGTGCTGCACGTTAACCCGAAAACCACAGCCCCTCCTTTTAAATGGCCAACCCATTTTAAATGGTCAACTCAACTCTCCCTTTTTTTCCTCCCGCAGCTGCAAATGTTTCAACGCTTCCCCTATCATCTCCATCCCAGAGCCTAGCGCAAAAGGCAAAAAAAACGCACTCACGATGAAATGTTCTCTGAGCTCATGCAGTCCTCCTGCACTGAAAGAGCCCAGCAGAATGCGTGGAGGCAGACAATGTCAGAGTCCAGGAAAGCACAAAATGGTTAGATGGCTGGAGCAAGAGGAGAGGTGGCAGCAGCTTGATGACAGGAGACAGGATGCAATGCTGAGGCTACTGGAGGATCAAACTGATATGCTCCGGCATATGGTTGAGGTGCAGGAAAGGCAGCAGGAGCACATACCACTGCTGCAGCCCCTGTGTAACCAACTGCCCTCCTCCCTAAGTTCCATAGTCTATTCACCCAGACGCCCAAGAACGTGGGGGGGGGGGGGCGGTGTGTTGTCCGGGCACCCAGCCACTCCACTCCAGAGGATGGCCCAAGCAACAGAAGGCTGTCATTCAAACAGTTTGATTTTTAGTGTGGCTACAATAAGCAATGTGGCCATGTCCTTCCCTCCTCCCCCACCTCACCTGGGCTACCTTGTCCGTTATCTCTTTTTTTTGTAATTAATAAAGAAAGAATGCATGGTTTCAAAACAATAGTTACTTTATTTCGAAGGGGGGAGGGTTTTTGGCTTACAGGGAATTAAAATCGACAAAGGGGGCGGGTTTGCATCAAGGAGAAACACACACAACTGTCACAGTCATGAAACTGGTTTTCAAAGCCTCTCTGATGCGCAGCACGCCTTGCTGTGCTCTTCTAATCGCCCTGGTGTCTGGCTGCTCAAAATTGGATGCCAGGCAATTTCCCTCAACCTCCC
Organism: Platysternon megacephalum; assembly: GCA_003942145.1. NCBI lineage: Eukaryota > Metazoa > Chordata > Testudines > Platysternidae > Platysternon > Platysternon megacephalum. The sequence goes on along the minus strand of QXTE01000176.1, from coordinate 2,354,665 downwards.
ACCCCGCCATAAACTTCTCCCCCTTACTCTAACAGATATTATGGAGCACACAGCAAGCAGCAATAACAATGGGAATGTTGGCTGCGCTGAGGTCTGACCTAGTTAGCAAACAGCGCCAGCGAGTTTTTAAAGTGCGTGACAGTGAGCTGAGTGGGCTCCATGCTTGCTGTGGTATGGTGTCTGCGTGGGTAACCCAGGAAAAAAGGCGTGAAATGCTTGTCAGCCATTGCTTTCACGGAGGGAGGGACGACTGACGACATGTACCCAAAACCACCCGCGACAATGTTTTTGCCCCATCAGGCATTGGGAGCTTAACCCAGAATTCCAATGGGCGGTGGAGACTGCGGGAACTGTGGGATAGCTACCCACAGTGCACCGCTCCGTAAGTCGATGCTAGCCACAGTAGTGAGGACGCACTCCGCCGACTTAATGCGCTTAGTGGGGACATACACAATCGACTGTATAAAATCGATTTCTAAAAATCGACTTCTATAAAATCGATTTAATTTCATAGTGTAGACATACCCAAAGTTCCATGAAAGTGCCCTTACACATGCAAAAGTTTTGCAGCCACTGTGAATCATCCCAGACCTGCAACATTATGCGGTCCACCAGTCTGTGCTTGTTTCCTGGGCTCAGAATCGGCGCTCCATGGCATGAACCTGCCCGATTACCACCATGATGTCCAAATTGCCAGGGCCCGTGCTTTGAGAGAAGTCTGTGTCTATGTCCTCATCACTCTCGTCACCGCGCTGCTGTCGCCTCCTCGCCTGCTTTTGCAGGTTCTGGTGCTTCATATACTGCAGGATAATGCGCGAGGTGTTTACAGGGTTCATAACTGCCGCGGTGATCTGAGCAGGCTCCATGTTTGCCGTGGTATGGCGTCTGCAGGAGAGTAGGAAAGCAGAGTGGCAGTGGAAGCGTGACGATGGTTTGCAGCCCTGCTGCACCGTCTGCTGCCAGAGCAGGAGAGCAGAGTGGCAGCGGAAGCGGTCGTTCGATGAGGATGGTTTGCAGTCCTATTGTACCGTTTGCTGCCAGAGCAGGAGAGCAGAGTGGCAGTGGAAAAGTGACGATGGTTTGCAGCCCTACTGCACCGTCTGCTTCCAGCAGCACCCAGGACACAACAGCGGCGGCTGAGCTGAGCGGGCTGCACGCTTGCTGTGGTATGGCGTCTGCACGGAAAAAAGGCGCAAAACGAATGTCTGCCGTTGCTCTCATGGAGGGAGGGGCGACTGACGACATGTACCCAAAACCACCTGCGACAATGTTTTTGCCCCATCAGGCAGTGGGAGCTCAACCCAGAATTCCAATGGGTGGCGGATACTGCGGGAACTGTGGGATAGCTACCCACAGTGCAATGCTCCGAAAGTCGACGCTAACCTCGGTACCGTGGACACACTCCACTGACTTAATGCACTTATTGGGGACACACACAATCGACTGTATAAAATCGCTTCCTAAAAACTTGACGTCTATAAATTCGACCTAATTTCGTAGTGTAGACATACCCTTATATTACACTAAGATTGTCCACACAGTAGTTTTACCATTATAACTGTATCAGTTTACATTCATGCCTTAGGTTATACAGAAAAAATGTTTCCCATATAGACAAGTCCTAAGGTAAAAACAAAGAATTTAATTTTTTTTAAAAGCATTAAAGCACTGACTAATTCCTAAATTAGGAAGTTAATTTACAGGTTATGAATAGATTAATTTATTAATATATTGTTAAACTTTTTTAAAAATAAAACTATTTTACAGGGAGATTTTTGGAGATTACAGAAAGCAAAGGAAGGTTTTGATTCCTCCATTTCAAAACTCATTTAGATTTCCCCCAAAAAATGATAAATAAGGAAAGTGCATTGTTACTTATGACTTAAAGGGAAATTGTGGGATGTTCAGCACTTTTGAAAATCAGACTGGTGCCTAAATCTACAGTGACTTAGAGCCCTCAGAGGCAATCAAACACCTACTAAGTGTATGTCTACACTACAAACAGCCACTTCAGTAACTACTGCAGTGGTGCATGTCCACAGTACCCTCCTTGGGTTAGTGGTGTATGTCCTCACCAGGAGCACTTCCACTGACCTAAGAGGGCTGCCCTGCAGGCTTCGGGTGGGCTGCCTCTCCCCCTCCCCCCTGCTCCCCGTTATCTGCTTAGAGTGAGTGGAAGCCACCCGGGACTTCTCCCCTCCATCCCCTCTCATACCCTACTCCCACGTTCCCTGACGGCAGCCCAGGTAAGCCACCCGGGGCTTCTTGCCACCAAGCCATAAAATTGACTAGGCTGCCTGGTTCCAGGGAGGGAGTGGGCAGGGGGAAGGGGTGCTTGGGCTTCTCTCCCTGACTCCCAGCTGGGAGCGGAGTCTGAAGCTGCCCCAGTGCCCAACAGGGAATGGGGTTCAAAGCTGCCCCGGCTTCTCCCCTTAGCTCTGAGCCAGGAGCAGGGTCCAGCCACCCAGCTCTCCTGCCGTGAAATTGACAAAGCAGACGATGTAAGCGATGCAGTGTCTACACCCTAACCACACTGACATAAGCCTTGGGCCTCTCATGGAGGTGGAGTTATGATGTCGGTGTAGTAGAGCATTTACATCGATGGGAGAAAGGCTGTAGTGTAGACACTGACATAATTAGGTTGATATAGGCTGCTTTGTGTCGACCTATTTGTATAGTGTAGACCAGCCCTAAGAGAGCTTCAGTTTGCTGTTGACTGTACCCTCATTGCATACACACTGGAGGACATTCAGCTTATCATGGACTACTTTGCCTATGACTCAAAATGCTTCGGTTTCACAATGAGCCTAGAAAAGATGGAGGCCATGTACCAGCCAGCACCATACCACCAGTGTAATGAGCACAATGATCCCATCGTCACAGTTGACAACACACACCCCCAATTCGGTCAGGAAATTCTGGTACCTGGGTAACATATTTTCCAGCTATGCCGTGTTGGATGAGGAGATCATTCAGCATGTGGTGAAGGACACCTTAGCCTTTGGCCGGCTCACCCGCAGGCTCAGAAGGGAGCATGGAGTCTGCCTCAGGCTCAAGATAAAAATCTACTGCGCTGTTGTAGTCACCTCACTCCCCTAAAACTGTGAGACATGGATGCTGTACCAATGCCACAAACAGCTTGAGAGCTTCCACCTTCGCTGCCTAAGATCCATCCGCAACATCAAATGGCAGGACAGGATCCCCAACACTGATTCCTTGAGAGGTTCCAAATCTCTGGCATTGAGAGCATGCTCATCAGGGCTCAACATCACTGGTTTGAACATGTGGGTCACAAGCTAACTGAGCACATCCGGCTTCATGGGTCTAACTCCCAAACAACTATCACAGGGACATTCTCCTAGATGATTTGGCTGGCAGGCTGAGAAAAAATAACAATCTCAGGAGAAAGGAAGACTTCCCACTTAGGCCCTATAACAAAGGCCATTGAACAAAATGGCAATTAGGCTTAATTACAAACATGAAGGGTGGGCTTTGAAAAAAGGCAATTTTACCTGAGGGAGGGAGCACCTCGAAGATATACACTCTGGAAGGAAAACAAAGACATGCTCTGGGTGCCAAGAGCCCCTGGGCTTCCTAGAATAATATTAGTTGGGTCTTTTCTTGCAAGTCCTTCTGACTTAGCTTGTAGTGAAGCAAGACTTCATGTGTCTAAATATGCTTGTAAGCTGTTTGTTGTTTCTAATGCTTTGTTTGTTAATAGACATACTTGCCTTAAAAAGGCTTCAGGTCACTAAGGCCTTGACTAAACTAGCAATGCATGCACACATCATACAAACATTAGTCTGCACTAACTCAATATGCATTGATCTTAATACACTTTCAAAGTGGATTATAAAACACATAACTAGTAAATTAGTGCACTTTAAGAATTGCATCATGTGTTTACAGATCATTTTAATGTGCACAAACTAAAGTTAGTGCCTAATAAATCAGTCATGTAGACAATCCCTATGGCATTGGTCACAGGCTCCCAGAGGAAAAAGATGCAGGGGTCCAGTCAGACTTGCACAGTAATAAAGTGCTTGGCCAGTGTTTTCCCCAGGAATTGAAATTAGGGGGGGGCGGGGGTGTTTGAATGTACGGGGAGGCGGGGGGGTCAGGGCCGATGAGGGGTGAGACCATGAGGGTGAAGGCGGGCTGTATGGCACCATAGTAAAAACTGAAAACTGTTTCATGACCATTTTATTAGATTTAACTCATGTTTTGAAATCACACAAATTAAAGTTGGCTACTCAAGCCTTCTATGAAGCACTACATCAGGGGTCGGTAACCTCTGGCATGCGGCTCGCCAGGGAAAGCCCCTGGCGGGCTGGGCCAGTTTGTTTACCTGCCGCGTCCGCAGGTTCGGCCGATCGTGGCTCCCACTGGCTGCGGTTCGCCGCTCCGGGCCAATGGGGGCGGCGTTAAGCGGCAGCCAGCACATCCCTCGGCCCGCGTCACTTCCCACCGCCCCCATTGGCCTGGAACGGCGAACCACGGACAGTGGGAGCCGCGATCAGCCGAACCTGTGGGTGCGGCAGGTAAACAAACTGTCCCGGCCCGCCAGGGTGCTTACCCTGGCGAGCCACGTGCCAGAGGTTGCCGACTCCTGCACTACATCTACATCCTTCTTGGTTTTGCACAACTCTGTTAATGAACTTCTTGAATGCAACACGTTCATCTTTGGTGGCTTCTCATGTGTCCAGTACTTCCATTCCTTCAATTGATATGCTCATTAGTTCATTCACATGATCAGGCAGAAGGCGACTTCTTTCAGAACACAAAATTCTATTCAATGATGAAAAAGAACACTCAAGTGTAGCTGTTGTGACTGGGAGTAGCAAGAGATGAATTCCTACTTCTTTCATCCCAGGAAACATAGCATAGAGATCGGGTCAAGCCACTAGTGATGATAAAAAAGAAGTTGAAGTCAAATCTTCATTCATTCGTCATATGATATTGCACTCTGTGTTCAAATTCTCTATTCAATCCTGAGCACATGGAAGCCCCATTGCTGGTAGTGCCTCACTCCACTCAACTGTCGCTGTTTTATAGGACGGGGATCTGTAAAAGCTACGTAGAGGTTGAGTAGAATCTAGAAGTCGCTGTTGTAGATTTTTAAGAATCAAGTCTGTGTACTTTTTCAATTGTTTTAACAAACACTTCTTGTCCTCTTCACTTAAGGATTCAATATAAATGCCTTCATTAGTCAACTTCTGGACTGAAGTCTTTGCTTCTTCCAGTACTTTTTCAATGGATAGCTCTCTGATTGTCCAGCAATAGAAGCTACCTTTGGATCAAAGATCTACTACTGTTGTAGCAGATGCCTGGATGGCATTGTTTAATGACCCAAGTGGTTTCAACAGTAGACTTACAAGAGAGAGAATGGAAATAGTCTTCTCTGAACGTAGTAGCAAAATAATCCACCAGCCTTCCTACTTAGATCCATCCCGTCTTGGTAGATACTTTCCAAAGTCAGTGGTGAGAGAGTTCTTCACTTTTTCAACTGTTGAGTCTTTCACTGTTGCACTGCATGCTTCTAGCCAGTCAGTTGAGTTTCTTGAAGAAAGATAGTGAGCATTTGCGGGTCTTGTTCAGAACCAGTGTTCAACTTCAGGATGAACAAGTGACAATGCACTTAACGTTGGCCTCCAGTTTGTAGTGTGTGGTATCTCTTGCTTAAATAGAAAGTATGATGCCACAGCCATGTTTGTTCACATGGACTGTGTTGTGTCTCCAGCATTCTTAACAGCCTCATTAACACTCACCGGTGTTGTCCTTGCTCAGTGGAGACTCAGAGTTCAAAGGTGCTTTCACATGAGTTCACCTCCCAGGTGGAGGGCAAGGAGGCACCTTGTTCGTTCCTCCAGCTGCTCACTGTTCTCTCTGGCCACTGTTGTTCGTTGTGCCACCGTTCACTCCATCGCTCTGTTGCCAATGGCCCTGCACCATCACCTTCTGCTGCCACCTGCCACTGTGACCTCTGCGAGTTGGTCTCTTGAGGTTCCACGCAGCTCTCGGTGATTTCAGCTGAGCTCTCAGTGGGGGAACCTCGCTGCTAGTGCAGACTGGGCCGTCTCTTCCACAGAAACTCTGTCCCACAGCAGGTCTAAGCACTTAGACCTGATTATCAGTGATTTCAGCTGTAATGGTCACTTAACAAAACAAAAGACTATCTATGAAGCCTAATCAGCTCTGTCTTTAAACAGTGGAGAGGGGCAGGTCAAATAGTACCTGTGACTCAGGCAGACCATCAAACAAAACACCTGTCCCCACCCTCTCTCCTGATGCCCTCAATCAGCACAGGCTAAGTACAGTTCTACTGCCCTTTACTCATACAATAAGAATAACAACATTTCATTACTCTCCCCCCCCCCCCCCCCCCCCCCCCCCCCCCCGCATTCAAGTGATTTGTAACCCCACCCCAGCTAAAATCTATCACTTGGGCAACACAGCTCTGTTTGCTGGATACCTAGGTAGATTAGGTGTGAGTGACTGTAAATACAATCTGGTCCTGAAGCCTTTCCCCCAGCCCCCAGCCAGCGCCGGCTCCAGGGTTTTTGCTGCCCCAGGCAGCAAAAAAAAAAAAAAAAAAAAAAAAAAGCCGCGATTGCGATCTGCGGCGGCAATTCGGCGGGAGGTCCTTCGCTCTGAGCGGGCGTGAGGGACCCTCCGCCGACTTGCCGCCGAATAGCTGGACGTGCCGCCCCTCTCCCGAGTGGCCGCCCCAAGCACCTGCTTGTTCAGCTGGTGCCTGGAGCCGGCCCTGCCCCCAGCTCATCAGTAGTTGTCAGTGAGAGTTCATTTAGACTTTGCTTACAAATCATAATTTGAAATTATTAGGTTGGCCAACATCACCGAAATGAATGCACTGACATTGTCATAAAAACAAAAGCTGTATAAGGAAGCTAGTCCATGTTCATACTTTTCAAATCTATTATACTTTTTCAGATACATGTATTTTATCATACACATTATATGCTTTTAAAGTATGTATTAATGTTTCAATTTCAATTCAAATTTCAAAACAATCACTAAATTGGGAGCACTGCATGTAACTAGTTCACAAAACTGGAGGGGGGATAGGAAATCCCTGTGTTTGGCATAGATGGAGCATTGAACCCAGAGATCCTGGTCTAAGAGTGGGAGACTTATGAGATTCCACCACACAGGTAAAGGCATGAGTCCTAAGACCAGGGGAGGTGCACAGAAAGGGGACAGAGGTATAATCATCCCCATAACCATGACACCACCCAAATTGTAATACTCTGTTTTTTTTTAAACCCTGCTTATGCCCGGATCCTGAGAAGGTGAGTGAGGGGTATGGAAAGCTTAGGAATGTATTTTTTAAATCTGTGTTAGGAAATGTTGATCTATCCAGAAGAGAACATGTGTTAATACCTCAAAATGAACTGGAAAGGGGAGAAAGAACCTAACCATGAGAAAAGACTAATGGAGACCAGCAACAGAATAATGTATGTTCTTTACCAGTTTCCCTCACTTGAAGGGTCTCATTGTCAGCCCAGCTGTCATTTTTGTACACACAATTTTGCACGCACAATTACGTACATTGTCACTTCCTTGTGCAAATAATAGAATGTACTTGTTCAAACCCATTTATGCTGAATTTGGGCTCAGTTTGTAAGGATAATGGATTTAGCACATGTAGGGCCAGGTCCGCAATTGGCATAAATGGGCATAGCTATATTGACTTCAGTGGAACTACACCAGTTTATACCAGCTGAGGATCTGGCCTATAAATCTTAACTCACCCTAGAAGTGATAAAGTGAAACAGAAATCACACGGCAGAGAAAGAGCTAAGGGACCTCCCATAAACCAATTCCCCTTAGCTGAATTAAGCTGCATATACCCAGTTTTGGAAATGCCATTGGCATTAATAGCTGTACATCACTAGCAGCATATGAAGAGCAAAATAATTGTTATACAAATTAATCTAGCATTAGTCTGCAATATTCAATGCCTATGTCCGTTCCCTTCCACTGAAAAATTAACTTTTAGAAGAGATGCAGTGATTAGCGTTCCTCCACTGATGATGTTCTACTCTGCAGTTGGTGAAATTAATTGAAAATCAAGTACAGTGTCCCATACTATATATAAAAGTTTTATTCTTCATAAAGCCTCCCTTTTCTCTCTTTCAGATGTCTTTCTGCTCTGCTGTCATGTCCATTCTTCTCTACCATGGACCAGACCTCTCTCATCTGTTCTCTGATTTCATATGCAATTTCTGAGCTGCCAGTTGTATGCCTTAATGATATTCATGTCCATAACCTTGAAAATAAATCATTTATTCTGAAGGTTGGATATGTCATCATGTGTATAATTCCCCCTACTATACATTCTAGTACATGTTCATAGGTATTTTTATGTCTGATGCATCATACATGAGAGTGGTATCATTTAAATCTTGATTTTTATTTTATTTTACTATAACACAGTTACAACATGGAAATCAGAAGAAAATAGCTAGGCAAAAATCCCCGAGTGTTACTATGAAAAGATCAGACTGCCAGAAAACATAAAAGTGTCAGCATATGTTTTAAGTTGTTGGGCTGTTCTGTTCAATTTCTTCTAGCCAGTCCCTCTGGCACACATCTACAGTGGATGGCAGCCCCAAAGTAAGCCCAGGGGAAGAAATTGTCCTTAAATGGTCCTTTGAGGCACATCAGTCCAAGTATAATAAAGCTGGAGACACCAGTGCACTTCAAGTCATGCCTCAAAGACACAGTGGAGGTTGACTTTAGCAGTTTTTTGCTATTTTTATTACTTTTTTTTTCTGCTATTCTTCTTTTTTGTAAATGTAAGTTCTCCTGCACATATACTGAATGAAAATATACTTGGATAATAAATATATTTAATATTTATTAAGGAATCAATTATTCTCTCAATTAATTTTTGTCCTTTTTGAAACATTCTAAAGACTAATGAGTTTTCTGAGTCTAATCTTTTGATGTTCTCCCCTAGTATTAGTCCCAGACCTTTCCTTTACTTGTGTTTTCCCCACCCCTTTCAATCATCTTATTATTTGTGATAAACCCTTACAAATATTTTCTACCATCAAATGCACCTTTATGTTCTTTTGTGACCATTGATAATGTTCAGCCTCCTGGAAATCACAGATGTTAGGTCAATGTCTTTTGCTATCAAGAATCAAAGTCCTAGTGAAGATTGGTGTTCCAGAAACAAATGTAAGAAATAATAAATAATAACAATAATACTTTGCATTTCTGTAGCATCTTTCATCTGAGGATCACAAAGGACTTTATAAACTTGAAAGAAGCTTCAGAATGCCCTTGAAAACCTGAAATCTGAACCACTTTCTTTTTAAGACTTTCCATTTTAGAAATTACTAGACAATTACCACACTACAAGAAAAAGAGAATTAGAATTCTTATTTTTTTAGTGATTCAGGGTATTTTTATATGCTTGGGACTAACATTTTTTTGTTGAAGGATAAGCCCCTGCTACCTTTTTAAACCTTAAATATGAATTATGACTCAAAATTACAAGCAGTTGCTTTTAGATGTAGTTTATAATAAACATCTTAGAATAAGTAACAGTTACAGTCTGCTTAATAATTAGGTTGACAGCAAGATAGTGCCTTCCAGACAGGTATTGGTTTAGGTCAACTTATGAGGCAATTTATCAAACTTGCTATAGTGCCTCCCAGGCAAGTGACTATTCACTTTTGTCTGGAAGAGAAGGCAGAATCCTGAGATGCCTCCCAGGCAGAAAATTAAATGGGTCAGCCTTGGAGGAAGCCCAGAGAGGTGACTGTTTAGCTGTCCCTGAAAACCGATTAACATGCTAAGGTCATTCCTGTGTGCATAACTATTGGCTTCCACTAGATGACAAGCCATTATTCATGGACTTCGTCCTATTTAGGGGACTTTTCATGACAGCTCATTTTAACAATAGATTTCTAGCTGATTAGCGTTTGGTGATGGTAACAGAATTTGTGTGTGTGAGAGTGGGTGGGTGGGGGAACGGGACTGCATCTTTGTTAAAGACACAAAGCCCTAATCTTGAAATATGTTTTCAAATCTAACATCACATTGGAATGCATGGGAAAAGATACAAACCTTTGAACTGATTAGTTCCTATATATGCCTGCTTAATGTAAGTATATAAATTTCCTTTGGCATGCTTACAAGTTGGGGCTGTGCATGTGATTACCTATATGTGTGCATATATTCCTAAATGGGGCATGAGCGTCAAGAGATTTGTATGCCTACACTGGCATTAGGCTCACACGCAAATGTGTGCCGCAATAAAAAAATGTACTGTATAGGCTATTAGAAAAGTGAGTAAATTGACAAACTATCTTATGGAATAAAGTAACAAAAACATCAGAGACCTGGACAAAAAGGAGGGTAAGGGGTATGCTAGAAAATGTGAAATAATAGGATTAGGGGAAAATAAAGAGACAGGCCAAAATGTCCCTTATCCTACTTCTTCTCACCCCTTCCTATTACCATCTGGGAAATGTTTGCTACATTTTTCTTCTATACAATCACAAGACAAAGAGTGAGGTTATAACTGGCCACCATGGAGTTGACGAAGGAGAGGAAGGCAAGTGGAGAATGGAGAGAATCCGACAAATTGGAGAGATTGATAGCTTTCGATGAGCACAAGATGGGGATGTTTGTAAAGGTAAGCAGTGCTGAAGGCAATTCTTATTGGAGAGAAGGGATTTGATAAGAGGAGTATTAGAAAACGGGCAGTATGGATAGACACTAGGTCAGGATTCAGCATGGCAGTGAATGGGGGAGCTGATGCAGAGCTGCATGCTTAATGAAGTGATTAGGGAGAGGAAGTGAGAATTTGAATTGGGACTAACAGTGAAGATGCCTAAACTTGTATTCTAGAATTCACATCTAAGCAGAGATTTCTATGCTTAATATAAAAGCTTTAAATCTCATTTCCATAAATATAGTGAAACTGAGAACTTATTTTTGTTGGGAAGTAGAAAAATGAAAGACCACATTAAAAGAAAAAAGTCACCATGGGCCAAATTCTGATACATGTTAAGCAGCCCCTTCATTTAGGAGTGTGGTTCATTTAGCTGTGCATAGAAATTAAAATTTTTTTTTTTTAAATCTGGCATTATACAACACCTGAAATGTCAACTGCTGACAGGAGCTGCTATATAGTTTAGAGTTGCACATGCAGCACAAGATGATATCTGACTTTGCCCCATTGCTTGGGGTGTGAAAGGAGAAAGGGCACTTCTGGCACCCTCACAGGAGGCAGATGGAATGTGGGTTCTTAATCTGTCCTGAACACAAGACTGCTCCAGCCAAGTGTTGATTCTATCACTAGTTTCTTCTCCAGAGTGAATGGAATCATGATGCCACCCTGGCTGTTGTTGGCAGCCAGAATTGGCTGGGTGCAGGTTCAGTAGATGATCCTCTGCAAGGGTGACACAGAATCTGCACTTCTCCTCTCCTCCCCAAAGATCCAGGAAGCCAATGAAGTGTTTGCTTCAACCATTATGAATCCTGGAGCTCTCCCTGGGGTGTTGTGCTTCCGTACTGATCCTAATACAGTCTGTGTTAAAGGTACAATAGGGGCCACAGTAGTTGGATAGGCATGGGGCCTTCCACTCTATTTTTTATTTTAAAATATATATATTGTCTAGTAATTTCAGGTAATATAGAAGTAGATATACCCATTAATCAATGGAATTAAATTGGAAAACAGGAAGTTGTAGGGGCTCACATATTCTTGCCTCTACTAGGAAACTAATAGTTGTATTTTCCTTGCTGAGTAATTATTCAGCAGGACTGTATGTACCATTTATGCCTGGTATTTCTCTGGAAATATCAAAGATTAACTATCTTATTTCCATCAAATTCCTCTGTAGGTGGGTTTTTGTTGTGTCCTCACGGAAGTGCTACTTTATTTGACAACTTCGGCACTCCAAAGTATGCTTCTGCAACCTGCTGAAGCATAAACATTAACATTGATGCCAACAGTTAGAGTGTTGGAGGATGGGGGGCAACCTTCCATTTTCAGTGAGCCAGTTATTCTCCCATATCCAGCAAAGAACCTGCTACTGCTGACACGGTTAAGTCTTCATATGGAAGTAAGATGTCAAGTACAGGTTTCGTGTTAGCTTTTGGCACCTCAAAAGTGTAATTAAAAAACAAAAAGGCTACAACCATGTCCATGGTAGATAACATACCTGACTGGCTTGCATGACGTCTTCTACTCCCTACTTCAAAAATTGGACTTCCTCGGTGGATACTGGCATATACCCATAACTGAGATAGATTGACAGGTCAGCATTTGTGATGGGACAGTGTAATTTTTAGACTGGGTAGAAAAATGGTAAAGACATTTTGTGGAGGGGAGAATGCCATCCTGTCACATTTTGGAGTGCAATCCAGAGCAGTGAGAGGTTGTCACTGGCTGCCTTGTAACCCTGGGTGCTCCACTGCAAATCCCTTTTCTGGACATTCCAAGGATACACTGAGTGTCTGTGTGACTAGCAGCTCTGGTTCAGCAACTCTGACTCCAGCAGCCTGCTTGTTACACCACAGCCATACTCTCGTCTCCACTAGCACTGATTACTACTAGCAAAGAAATTCCGACAGACTCACAGTCCTGAAGTTCCCCAAAACCATCTGCTCTGAATTGTCCAGCCCTCTCCTGGGCCACCATTTCCCTGCTGATTCATATGTAAATGGGGCTTCCATTGTTTTTGGTCATACCTTGCTTAATTTACATAGGAGACAAGTAAATAGCTGACTTTCCTCCTGTATGGAAGACAACCTGTTATCTATTCCCCATTCCCTGCCTGGTTTAAACAGCTTTTAGTCATGGACATTTAAGCATAATATTAGTGAGTACTCATAATTTCTCATATAGTGTTAATACATACATTTCAGAATTCTATAATCAGCAGTGTATCATTAGCTTTCAGAAGAGTCCTTACTTGATACAGTTTTATAATACAGTAATATTGCATACAGTCAGTTGATTCAATTGTTTATCATTTGAGGTTCAGATCCCCTGTGTTTATAGTCCAGATAAAGTTTTTCTTTTCTGCTGGGATATAGCTACCATGCTGTCTTCTCCTCTGCTTGTTAGCTTTGTTTACCTTACATATAAATTGACCTTCATTGACACTGCCTGATGGCCAGGCTGGACAGACAAATACATATTCCTTTATCTAGGCCAAACTATGCTTATGCATTGCTTGCCAAACACGTTTTAAGACTATAATCCTAGCAGATATCCATAACTCTTTGTACTCACATCACACAAGATTATTCAAGATCAATGAGTTATCAGATTTACGATGATATTTTACATGACACCTTTTAGATACAGATTATGACAACACTGTTATGAGTAGTGAGTATGTCAGTCCTGACAAGAACTGCTAACACAGTAGTGAAACAACAATGGGCTTATGTCACATCCAAATTTCACTCTTGAAAAAATTAACTAGCTCTCTCTCTCTCTCTCTCTCTCTCTCTCTCTCTCTGTATATCATATACACACACACAGAACTAGTTAATTTTTTTTAAAGAGTGATTATATATATAAAAAATGAATGAGAGGAGAAACTGCAAAACATGAACATATTACAAATATTACCTCTGGCTTTACCTATTTGCAGATGTTAATGATTCTGGATATTCATGCCTTTTATATCTGAAAAATATTAGCAAAAAAACAACTAGAGAAAATATTTGCTCTTTAATTAAAAAAATGGAAACATAATTTGTTACTTGGAAGGTGGGGAATTGGGTAGATTTTACAGTTGGGAGGGCACAAGGTAATCATAATCTGTAACTGGGAATGGGGAAGAAAGAACAATAGATGACAAGTAAATAGTATTTCTTTAGACCTTTAGCACTTTGAACCACTATTTACATTTTGACACTGCTTTGACAGTGTCAACAGTGAAAGCTTCCAGCACCACAGTCAACATGGAAGCATCTAAAATTAGTCTCAAAGAATTAGTGGCATTTTGAAGTTACAGCAAATAACTGTTTTGAGATTTATAGATTTTAAGGCTAGAAGGGTCCACCACGATCATGCAGTCCGACCTCCAACATGACCCAGGCCACAGAACGCCATCCAGTAATTTCTGCATGAAGCCCAGGACATCTGCTAGAGCTATAATATAACATTCTGAAAGAAATCCAGACTTGATTTAAAGATTTCAAGTAATGGAGTCCACCTCATTCATAGATGAGTTGTTCAAATGATTAATTACTCACAATTAAAATTCACACCTTATTTGTCTACCTTCAGCTTCCAAATTCTGGATTTTGTTATACCCTTTTCTGCCAGATTAAAGAGCCACCTGTGATCAAAAGACATCTTGATGCCAAATGGAAGAGAGCACAGGAAATACATAGGTTTGTACAGGCATCCCCTGGGTTGGATATATGCCTAATAATTCATTGAAGGTGTCTACCAAGAGCCAGTAGCTCTCAGGTCATCATAATCTTTAAAAAATTGTTTCAGTAAGAAAAAATATTCAAAATGTGGAAATGGTTCATTGTGGCACCTCCAAAACCGTAACAAAACATTTTGACTTTCCATTTTGGAACGTTGTTTCGTGTGGGAATTTACCTCAATTTTATTCAGAAAAATTGTAAAACTTTTTAAAAAACCTTGAAGCCAAACATTGAGCTATGGGTCAAACAGAATGCTTTGTTTGATCTGAAATAAAATTTTTGACTTTCATTTCACTTAACAATTTGAAAAAAAAAAGTCATTTTGGTTTCCTGAATGATTTCTTTGTTTATTATTTGGGGGTTCGGCCACGGAAAACACACACACACACACACACACACACACGTTATTCACTCAGTTCTAGTTCTCTTGAATCCAATTTCACTATTGAAATGAAGCAGCCAACCAGGGTTCAGCCCACAATACAACTTCTTTTAATGGACAAAACAAAGTAATAAAAATATCTTACTTTACAAAAGAAAAAAAGGCTCATTTGTATTAAACTGCATGATATGGTTATACAATGCAGTATCCAGATTCTCCTTTCATGAGTGGCAGCAGGAGGAAAACAGTTCAACCTGGAATCAAAACACCCTGGAGCACTGGGTAGCCTGCTTATTTTGTCCCCCTTTTCTTTTCAACATTTCCACATTATGTAGCTTGAGGGTTTTGTTGAATCGGTTTGAAGCAAAATCATGCAGAATTTCTCATAGGAGAGCCTTCAGTACAGTCACTTTCATTTTTTTTTACTTGCACAAAAGATAGGTCTGTACTCTGTGCACAGATGAAGATGCTCTTGGGAGCCAACCTGTGTATGCAAAAAGAGAGGTGAATGTTATTGCAAGAGTGCATATATTTTCAGATAAAACTTGACTGTGATGTGGTTAATGTTGTACAGTGCTTGTCTCCTGACCTCCAGATAGTGAGGTAAATTTTTAGTAGAGTGGATCATAACAAGGTGTATAATGCTTATTATTGATCTGTTAATTTTCCATACACTGAAGACAAATTCTATTCCAAATTGAGGAATTGTCAACTTAACATATAATCCCCTTGGCCATGTATTTGATAGCTGCATATTGTTTTCAAGTAGAGCACTTATGTTGGATACATGCCATTAACATTTAAAATTACTGATGATTTTTTTGGGGGCGGAGGGAGGGATAGCTCAGTGGTTTGAGCATTGGCCTGCTAAACCCAGAGTTGTGAGTTCAATCCTTGAGGGGGCCACTTAGGGATCTGGGGCAAAAATTGGTCCTGCTAGTGAAGGCAGGGGGCTGGACTCAATGACCCTTCAGGGTCCCTTCCAGCTCTATGAGATAGGTATATATATTTTAAAACTAAACTGTGATTCTTGCAAAAAATATAAAAGAAAGAAATGGTTCTCAGGTTAAATACACGGTGTTTTCCAGAATGTACTAAAATTTAATTAGTTAATTTTGATTTCATACACAATAGCCCATCTATTTGTTCGAGGAGCCCTTAACGTAACTTAAAACACAAATATCAAAAAACCCTTTAATTATGACCAAACTGCAGCATTCCTACCCCATGTAACCCCCAAATAGCAAACTGTACCAATTAGAAGTTGAAACAGTCCTCTTTTTCTAACCATTAACCATCCTCAAAATTTTCCTTCCCTTTCCAAACAGGAAGAAAAGCTAAGCTCTACAGCAAGGCATGAAGGCAATCAGACAGGCTATTTAGGGCTATATGTGGAAAGCCAAATGATGAGGGCCCCACTCAATGAACACCAATCAACACTGCAGCAATATCACATCGGGAGACAGTCTAGTGTGCATATGCTAAACTGCTGGCCACTGACTGTTGTGTCAGACTTGATCAGTTATATGTGCTGTGTAGTGACTGCCCAGCAAAGAGGCTGTAAGCGCTATTATCTTTTAGCATTAGTGGAAGAAGTCGGCTTTTTGGAATGAATTTCTGTACTTGCTGTTGTCTATGACATGTTTCGTTGATGACCATGATGGCTATAAGCATGCAGCTATGGATTTGGTACATAAGGCATACATTCCTCGCCCAACCACTGGTTACCTCCACCACCCATCTCAGCAGTAGAATTCCACATTTCTCTAGACTAACACAAATCCACTTGATATAAAAATAATTACCACTTTCTTCTCTCCACCTCATTGCAGAATGCCTCATGTTCTCTAGATAAAAATAAACTGAGATTAAAATAAGGAGTTTTTTTTGTGGCCTGCAAGTAGAATGTATTCCTATAAAAACTGCCTCTACTAATGCTTCTCTCAAGCCAAATGACACTTCTTTATACCAGTTTTTTACATGTCTTTATATGTCAATGGAGCTATGCCAAGTTATACCAGAGGATATGTTTTGGGGGCAGCAGTGTAGGTTCTTATTTGATCTTAACAAATTAGTCTTATCTGAGTGAATAATTTGTGACAATTAATTTAACCAGTGAATTTAACTTCTTTTCTGTTCATGGAATATCCACAATCAGATCAGTTTCTTCTGTTTTGCTTCTAGAATAAGCAAACCTTTAAATAACAACTATCTCCTTATAGCTCTTCTTTATCTTTTTACATTAAAATTAAATTTAAATAACCCCCTCCACACATGCACCAAGAGCCACCAACACTCATCGAGATATGCCCATGCTTCAACATACTCTCCATGATAGTACACCCTTATGCTTCCTCACTGTTACAAGACTAACTATCGTAAAGCACCCCCTAATGGGATAGTGTAGTGTTGCAGCCTATCTCAAGCTCCCCACCATGTTGTTCACCCTACTCCAATTAGAATTCGGCCCTCTGGCTAGGCTGTTTTAGACAGTTCAACATGTTGCAGCAAAAGCACGAAACAAAGGAATCTTCACCCCCAACAGACTCAGCATTCGGGCCTGTGTATAAGGAGAGGGCTAATTGCAACATCCTGCCTCAACACTCATCAACAGGTATCCGGGCTCTTGTCAACACTAAAATGCGGTCCAAGCCCACCCTCCTACAAAGGCTCTGGCCAGCTAGCCCTTAGCCTTCAACCAGTCTTCTTGCTCCTAGTTATGAGCAGTTGGTCGGCTCTTCTCCCTAGTCAGTCCTTAACCGCTGGGCTTTCCATCTCTTAAGTCAAAACCCAGCACAGGTGTAGTAGCATGGTGAGCTAACAGAACAAGGGTGACTAGCCCAATGCCTCTTGGCCCTTAAAGAGCCAGGACACTTTGTTATTCGCCTCCACTCCCCACAACATGGCCCCAGGGCAAGTTTTATGATCTGAGAAATTCCCCTCCTGTACTTCTTGTATCCAGTTCATTTATGTCTTCTGCCTCAGGTCTGTGCTCATAGATGCTCTAACGCCCCCTCAAGTTACTAACCATTGAGACTCCTTCAGAGTCTCTTGACACTCTCCTTCCAATTGCCCCCAGGTATACCAATAAAGAGTTAGCTGGTGACTGCAAACCTATTTCCTTGTGGGGCACCATCAGGGTTTCGACTTCTTCCCACTTGGGCACTGTTAGAGTTCCCACTGCCCAGTGCGCTGGCCCAGCTTTGGGACGCTGGTTTCCATCACACATTGCTGACTGGAGCATAGCCAACTCCTGCTAGAGGAGCTGGCACCATTGCTTCTTGTATTCCATTTCTATCTTTGTACGATCACAGTTCCTGTTCGAGCTCCACAGCCTGTGGTATGATTCTCTGTCACTCCCTCCAGCTCTCTCAACACTCACCAATGGGCACCTGGGCTCTGGTCAACTGAACAATCCAGTCCAAGCCCACCTTCCTACCCTTTGGCTGGCCACAATCCTCATTGAGTCCCTGACTCTCAGCCAGGCTTCTTACCCCGAGGTGGGAGTAGTCTGTCAGCTCTCCTCCCTAATCAGCCCTCAACTGCTAGAGTTTCCTTCTCTTAAATTCAATGCCAATCACAGGGGCAAAAGGGCAGGGCAACCTCAGCAGAGCTGACTGGCCCCAAGCATTCTGGCCCTTAAAATAGATGGCCACTCAGTTACAACCACCCCATAGCCTCCTGAATTTTTGTCACCCCCATTTGTAGAGTCACGAAATCTTAGGACCAGATTTTCTACTGCACACAGTATCTGTAAAAGCTCCCTGAACCCAGAGCTGGTTCTACACCAGCCTCACTCCAGGCACTGTTCAGAGCACCCTTAGGGCTGTTCTAGTCTATTCCATATCACTATCATCCAAGCAACCATCTACAGCTGGAGACAACTAAAGCACAGCACATTCCAGCCACACCTCCTCCCATTGTAAACCAAGGTTTGCAAGGGGGAAGATGGTGTAGGAGCCAGAAATGCCAGATCTATACCAGTCTGGGATTCCCTCAAACTGGAGGAATCCTCATCGGGGAGGCCAAGATCTTTCCAGACCTTTTGTTTACCACTGTAGTTCAAAAGAGTCAGTGCCAACAGGGAAAATCTGGCCCTTAAATGGTAAGCTTTTTACAATTATTCAAGTCTGTGTCCTCCCATGTATGTTACAGAAGCAATATGTACACTTTCGGGCACAGCAAAATAAATATTAAATAAAATAATTCATTTATTCAACTATTTTTTAAAAATATTGCAACCCTCCACCCCAAGATTGTATATTGGTACTGGTGTCTGCCACTGAGAGTCAAGCTGAGCAAATTTGTTGTGATTGGTCAGATACTTATTATAGCAGTCATCCACTTGGAAGAGCATGCAACACTCACACCTGTACATTTAAATTTGGGTTTTATGAATTCTTAGCATGCAGCTTTGAAACTTGCCTTGCAGAAACTTTTGTATCAGTAATACTCAATTGCATCCCTATTCATTAAAATTAACACAAGAGGACACATCTGAATTTAGTTATTTGGTAAGTTCCAGACATTATTCAGTAGTATTCACTCTGCTCAGGCTAGTACAAAGCCCAAGCCTAAATCCATATGGAAACTGAAATGCTAAAATAACAAACTATTGTAGTAGAAAAATTATTCACCGTGAATGTTTCAAGATATTCCTATGCTAAAGAAAAGTATTTTTATTTTGTTCAAGCTCTTGAAATTAAGCTGAACTCTTTAGACCTGGAGAAGTTAAAAAACTGGAAAATATTTCATGAGCATGTGTTTATTTAATTTAAGGGCTGCTTTCTCCCCACAGCCAGTTACTTTCCAGGGGACAAGTAACTATGAATCATTTAGAAGGCTACTCTACAGAAATGTGACTTTGCAGGTACTAGAGTGTAAAAGCTCTATGGGTTACCCTGGCTCAGCATCATGGAATCTCAGCCTGCTTCAAGAACAACAGAAATATGTATACAGTGCTATTCATATGGGGTGTCTCACAGTTCTTTGTAATAGAAAATAACATAACAGGAAGCTAAACAAACATTCAGCCAAGAGCCAGTCTCAATATACTGGATTTCATTCAATCCATAGCAAGAGACAGACTCTGATTTCTTGATGATGGAAGACTCCAATTGTACAAGTGTGGAGGTGCATAATGGGGAAGAAACATCCCTTGCCCCAACTGACTTTAAAATGAGATGGTGGAACATTTACCAATCCCACATACTGTTGGGGCTGAGATGGACAGTAGAGATTTATCAAGTCAGAGATACAGGAAGGGTTGCAACCAATACAAGTAAAATGATAAAATCAATATGAAGTGCTACAGGCAACCACTGTAGAAACTCCAGCTCACGGACAATATACTGAACTTCCTTAGCCCTAGTAATAAGCTGTGTTATAGCATTTTGTATGTGGGAAACCCTACGAATTGAACTTTATATAAGTCTTAAAAAAAAAAAAGTTGCAATAATTAATCAATCATAGCTTCAGTCCTGCAAACTTATGCACATGACTGTTTTCATACATGGTGAAGATAGATGAGAAACAGGTCCTTATTTTTTAGCTATGTAAGAAAAACCTAATAATCAATAAATTATTTTCCTGCACAGAAAGCAGGAAAGGTCAGTAATTGGTTAAAGACTGACTGGAGCCCTTTGCTAAAAAGGGGCATCCCAGACAGAGTGTTTATATGCTGTATTGTGAAAAATGTTCAACACCATGATGCTATGATGCAACCCAGATGGATCTTAGCTCCATTAAGAGCTTTATCCATTCATAAGCATAGTATTAAAACTTTTGGATGATTTCTGTTTGACCAATGAACTACTTATTGAATTTTAGCATGAAGTCTTTGAAACTCAGCAAAAAAAAATATAATCAGGGATATGTAAGGAACAGCTCACTTTCCAATCATTGTTGAGTCTATTGAACCTTTCAATATCTTGTTCTAGTTCTTTCAGTGGTAGGGTAGCAGTGTAGTAAATTATAGCTCTGCCAGCCCTCTGTGATCTATTCCCATCCCAACATTGCTGTTGCTGATTCATTCCAGTTCTGTGAGGCTCCTATGCAGGGCTGCTCCAGTAAGACCCAATGGACTATCTCAATAACTGTGTTCATTGTCTCACTAAAAGTTAAAATACAGTCCATAAGGATACATAACACACCAGTCAGGGAGGCAAGATTGGAGATGGGACAAAACTACAAGAAAGAGTCCAGGTGGCTGGACACACTATTTGTAAATAAAACTCTACTTGAAGAGCTGCAGAAATACTGTAAAAGTTAGTCTCTGTTGGTGCTAGTGATGTGATAGGATGAACTCTCTCTCTCTCTCGTTCTGATAATATACAGTAGTGGCTGGGAAGTCAGCCTGAACTGCTGCACTATATCTTAACTTGATCCACGGAATTTATGTCTACGGATAGGTTAGATTCAAATGCACAGAGGCATGGATCAGGGAGCTTTTCTGGTTCTGTTGAAAAATGGCCAGAAATCTTATGAGAACATCTATTCCCATCAGATTTACTCCAGCCTGCTCCAAATAGCACAAAACTGCTACCTGTGGCCATAGAGTGATTCGGTATTTCCCCTTATCATGATGCATTCGTGCTCATTTTCCCCGGTGTGGAAAGTGACAATTTTACCTCTGCCTATGTCAGGTCTTACAGATTCTACTGCAGGATCCACCAGGCATTAACCAAAAGGCCACAATGGGGGTTGTTGGGCATGTATATATCCATTTAGATTGTTCTCTTGCCCACATCCCAGTACTAGGTGAGCCAGGAGATGAAGTTCCAGCTTCACATAGTGGACCTTTTCTCAGTACCTCTTCACTATCCATCTTTGCTCACTGCACTGTTGTGTGCTATTAAATACGAATATTTCTATTTAATTGGCAAGGCTGGAAACAATAAATATGAATTGATCAAGTATGCAGCCAAGTGTAGAAGCATCCTTTTTCTGCCTTGGAAGAAGTTGTCTGCAGTGAGCGAATATTGCTGTTACTAAGGAAATGTTGTTTGTAGCCAAAGAAATACTGGTATTTAGAAACTAGGTTTCATTACACAAAGAATCCTGTATTTTTTCCTAGGAGAAGCCTGTACTTTATGCTTTTGCTCTCTATCTATGTTAGGGTTTTCTACAAGCTTTCTTTCAGCATATCGTCAATATATGGTTGAGGACATAGGTCTGTGTATAACAGACCTTATATTCCCCCCCCTCACCCCCCAAGTCTGGCTCTCTCTGTCTAACAGGGAACATAACTCTCATCTACTACTCACATGGTCTTAGTGGGTTACATATCTAAGATGAAGTCTCTATATCAGATTATGGCATTCTGCTTCAGTGGATGTAGTGTGGATGATTCAATATTGCCCAAGATGCACTGACTATAAGGAACTATCACTGACTCCTAAAGCCTCTCACAAAGTCAAAGGGGTAGATCCGCAGTGCGGTTTAAGCACCTATGTTGAAAATGTAGCTCCTCAAAACTCAGCTCAGCTACTACCTAACCCTGTAGGTGCCTAAATTCCCTACGTGCCTAAGTTTCCACTGACCAAGTTCCCTGGGTATCTAAACATCTGCCAGTGGCATGCAGACAGCCACCCAATTCCTGACGCCCAGCACCTATGTCATACCTAAGCCCCAGGAGTATCCTCAAACCAGACATTCCCCACCTGTCTCACCTTAAGGTCCTGATTTGGTAGGTGTTTTCAAAGGCTGCCTAACAAATCAGGCCCAAACAAAACACCACTGTCAGAGAGGTGATACCCTTCCCCTTATGATCTTTAGCCCCAGCATGTGAGACACCTGATTTGGAGCAGGGATTTGAACCACATCTCCTATCTCGCAGGAGAGTGCCCTAACCACTGGGCTTTCAGGTCATTCTCCCTCTTTTGCTGGCCCAATAATTAGTTGTTTCTACAAAGTGGAAAATTTTATACTGGAGAGAGAGAAAGAAAAACACTGTCAAATATCCCAGTTGTTAGGTCTTTCTCCTCAGAGGTGAGGGGGTCAAGTCCCTGCTTACAATCAGGCACACAGGGGATTTGTGCCTGGGTCTCCCATATCCTGGATGATTGTCCTAAGCACTGGGCTAAAGCTTATGGGATGGTAGTGGTTAGCGCACTCACCTAGGATGTTCAGAGACTCATGTCCCTGTCCAATGACCCCTGAGCAACATAGCCAGGCTGATCTAAATGTTAAGTATAGATCAGTCATTAGGCACCTAACCCTCCCCATGCTTAGGCACCTAATTCTCTTAGGCCTGGGTGCCTAACTCAGGGCTGTGGGTTCCATTACCTGACAGGACACCTGAAGTCAGGGGTTTCAATGCTGAGCTTAAGTCCCCTTTGTGGCTCTAGCCCAATGTGACCTTTATGAGTAATTGACTATTTTAGCCCAGGGAGTCTGCTGATACAGACCATTTTGCATCTTTGGTGCTGAAAGGTGCCACTTTGGATAGTCACCATTTTATGGCCTGATCCAAAGACCATTGAAGTCAGTGGGACTATTGCACATGCTTAAAAGATAAAGATGTTCCGAAGTGTTTTCAATATTGGGGCCTAAATTACTAGGACAGACTTAACTTTCAAGTTATTATGAAACATTTTATGAGGTCTTAATATGAAGTGCTATAAACATTTTTATCAGAAGCCTTTATTGACATTGAAATAACAGATCTACAAACCCAGCTTGTATAATGCCTGAAGTTTTACAGTAATTTTTGCAGCAAAATAACATTAGAGTGTTGCATGATGTTAAAGAATGATAAGGCAAGAATATTTCCTCTATAGACTTTAAAGAACTACCATGGCAGAGAAAAATATTTGTTAAAGAAGTAAAGGTACAGTAACTTTGCTGTCAGAGTACCTGAAGGCATGCAATAAGAAAGTAAAGCATACTGCAAAAAATTTGATGCTGTATGATATGTCACTTTCCTGAACTGTGATTTTCTTTTTTCTTTCTTTTTAAAATCTGTGTGAAGTAGGGGAGGAGTCTTATGAACCAAGAAGAAACAGAAGTCAGGTAAGTGCAAGTAAATATAGTGCAGTGACAGTCCCCGGAAACTGTAGTTTTCAAGTTTTCACCATAATCAAAGTGTGGCATCTGAACTTAGGTATCTTAAATGCCAGACATAGGAATCAAGTCACAATCCTGCTAGCATGGACTCCTGTAACCTTGCAGGGTTCCAATTCTGGCATAGCCCAATGGAAAGCTGGAGTTTAAAATAATAGTCTGGCTGCAAGCTCTACATCGTAGCATTCAATATACAAAATTAAACTGGTTATCTTGTCACACAGCTCACATGGTACATTTCTATCTGTGATTGGATGATTGCAACTCTTAGAATTAAGTATCTAGTTTGAGTATTTCAACATTTGTTTCCCATGAATATTCTCTAATAGTCACTTAAAATTTGAAGTTTCCAAGTCCCACAATTATTAGACTATTCCTGGGACGCATGTGAGAACTGGCATGTGAAACAGGTGAAACAAAATCAGTTTTTTTATATTCTATTGAGTATTCCCAAAGAATTTTTTGATATTTGCCCAACTCTAGTACACATTGCATTGTATATGAGCCAGAGGAAGATGATGAGCAAGAGAACTGAGCATGATATTGCAGACCTTTGTTGAAAGCACAGGGAATGTAAACAATTTATCAGAGCCTGATTAGGGCCAGCAGGATTCTGAGGCTCATTTCTAATAGCAAAAACTGCAAAAAGACCACAAGGCAGAGAAAAGGGTCTTAAAGTCCCTTTATACTGTGACAGATTCACTCTGTATATTTAAGTAACGTATGTGTTCACAGGGAACATAATTTAGGAAAAAGAGATAGTGCTTCTTAAAGATACTGGAAGTATTTCATTGCACATTCGGACTTAAAGATATCTGCAAACTAAATGTGTTAATGAGCTTCCTTATGTTGCTATAAATATATAAATCAAAGCAGATTTATAAGAGCATTGTTCTTGCTTTATGATGAAATATTTTTCAGCTAAAGCCAATTATATTTGCAGTGGCTTATCACAGCAATTATATGAAGCAGCAGGCCAGTCAGTAATGACTTTTTTGTTAGGGGAGTGCTAAGAACACTTCCAACAGAGCTCCATTACCTGGATTACAATCACAGTTTTAAATTAGGTACCAACGCAAGTAATTCATTTTTGTTTTTGTACTTAATTGGTCATTAACTTGTTCATGCCAATGATTTCTTTTCTATGCCAGTCACCCATTAAATATTTGCTGAAACACCCAGCCAGAAAAGTTCCCTATTGAAGAAGGAACATTTAAAAGCATTCCTTATAAAGCAGTTCTAGGGCTATGTGGCTCCTCCATTTCCCCACAAACAGTTTCTCTCCCATCTCATTACCTAGCACATAGTTTCACAGCTTTATCTATCATAATTAATAAAAGACCACAGGAGCATAGGAATAGTGATATAGGATTGAACTAATGGTCTATTCAGTATGTTGGTTCTATCAGTGGCCAGCAGCAGATGCTTCAGAGGAAGATGAAATGAACAATTATGCAATAACCTTCTCACAGAGGAAGTTTCTTCTTAACCCCGGCAGTTAACAAGAGGGTTTATAGCTCTTTTCTTTTATCTCATCTAATGTATATGTCGATGTTCTCATTATCCATATAAATGTTTAATCCTTTTAAAAATTCTACTAATCTTTAAGTACTCTGTGATATTTTGTGGCAATGAGTTCTCCAGGTTAATTATGCATGCGTAACAAACTATTTCCTTTTTATCAGTTTTAAATTTAAATCCAGGCCATTTATTTCTTTATAAAGTAATATGATGAATCTATATCTTGCAATTTTCTGCTTCAGCCATTTCACTTGAGAAAGTGTATGCATGAATATAATGACAGGAGGATGACCTATTAGACCTAATAGACTTTCCCATCTCTAGCTCTTTGGGTCTGTGTGTATTGTTACAGGTGGAGCTGGAAGCCCTCCGCTGGCAGCTCTCCATGCTGCAGGGAGGGGAATCCTGCTTCCAGATCCTCAGCTGTTTTAAGCTTCCCTGTTTCAGCAGGCTGCGGCACAGGTTCCTTTCTTGGTCTCTCTGACATATTTCTTAGGCACCAACAGTCTGTCTGCTACCTCTTCATGGAAATAGAGCCTCTCAGCCCACCTGCCTGAGGTCCCCAGGACCAGTGCTGACCCCAAGGTACCTCAGTAACTTAAACCTACCTTTTACTAGAACTCCATTCCAAGGTGTAAGCCTCCTGGGCTACCATTCAACTTTTTCAGGAGGCCAGATGATGTGTGGCATGTAACACACAGAGACAGACTTTGCACAGGACTCTAACACCAGAGTCTCTTTTACTTAACAGATAAATCCAAGAGAATGCAGATCATATAGAACAACACAAACCAGAGGCACAGAACAGGGGTGGCCAGGTGACATGACCTCATCACTTTTTATCTGCTTTAAGGGCAAGCAATGGTGGACGGGCAGAGAGAAGTAAGAGGGTGGGACCTTGGGGGAAGAGGCAGGGTGAGGCCTCGGGGGAAGGAGCGGAGTGGGACAGGGCCATGGTTTGGGCACTGGTGTTCCCCCCACCCCCATTCTATGGAGCTTCCGGCGCTCCTGCCACAAACATCCTCAACTCAATGCCTCACACTAGCTCATCCTTCCCTGGGCAGTCCTTGGGGCCCATCTGTATTCAGGAAGGCAGGGTCCCCCTGACTCATCATACTTCTGCATGCTGCTCCTCTTAGCTTGAGCTGGTTAAAAACATCCAAAGAGAACACATAAAGAGCAGCATCTGCCCTTTTTAACCTCTGAAGCCTTTTATCAGGTGGCAGCCTATTCAGCCTCCTCAGGTGACCTGAGATGCCTACCAGCTGATATTTTTGCTAGGGAATCTCTCCTCTGATAAACCAGTTCCCCTGGTTGGGACCCAAGCTATTGTTTGGATGCATTTCATTTCAGTGGTAGAGCTCTTTAAGTCAATGACCTTCTTTTGTTATTCCTTTACCAACAGACTTTGGAATTTCAGTCCAACATGGAGGCAAAAAGAGAATAGAGAAGGCTAAAGGGATTGTATATTCAAAATGTAGTTGCAGTTTGGTAACATTCATGCAGAGAGGTCATAATCTCACACAGAATTCATCTACAGACAGATTCCCCAAATCCCCATGTGTGTGTATGTCCATCTACCTATAGATCTGCTGTAGAAGTGTGACTGAACTGGAAACCTGAGTGCAGATACAACCAAATCTTTTGACAAGAAAGTTAGAAATCCAAAATCATGCTTGATTCCAAATTTCACAGATTCTTGGATCCACAGCTGAGATCTATTGGAAGAACTGGGTGAATACTAGAGAAAAAAATCTGCAAATTTTTGTGAAACCCATGCTTTGTCCCCCTCTAGTGACTGGATGACAAAGAGGGTTATGAGTCTGATGTGGCCTTTGAGCTGAGAGAGATGTCTTTGTGCTCAGGCACTACAGTGCTGTGAGTATTACATCCAGAGGTTCTAGATTCAGTCCCTGTTCCTGCCCACCTAGAGGCATCATGTTACATTTGTTTGAATTTAAATATAATTTCCCTTCAGTCATGTTTGAAGATGTGTCATGTCTGCACCACATGAAGATGTGCGCAATCAAGTTTTAGTTGAGAGAAGTGATTTTGAAGAATTATTAAGTACCTGAAAAAAAACAGTGTTAGCTCCTCCTGCTGGCTTTTCTGCACTAGCTATATATCTCTTGTCTGATTCCTGTGGAATTCTCACCAACTTAAGTCTTTTGTGCATGAAGACCTTCTTAAATCATGCACACTTTCTCCACTAATGCTGGTACATAATGAAGGACGCAAACAAAAAGGGTCATTATAAATCCAGCTCGGTCAGAAATGTAGGAGAAAATCAATATTGGCCAAATGGAATTGAGCAACATTGGTCGGAAAATATCATTGGTCATCTAAAAGACTATTCAAAGCAATGGAGAGTAAAGCTAAAAGATAAAGAAATAATTGTGCTTTTAAGCAGTCAAAGTGCAAAACGGTTTTAAAAAGTAATTTAGATGATAATTTTATGAATGCAATTGACTCCAGTCAGTTATCAAAATTCACCAATCATACTCAGGGCTTATTTAATATCCAGTGGCTCTTCATAGAAGAGTCACTCACGATGAAGGAAAGGGGTGATATAAATGTAGGTGAGGATGAAGGAAATGTTAGAAACTATGGGGAAGAGAAAAGATTTTAATCACTGGATAGAAGCATTATCAAGCAATTCAAAAATGCCTGAATCAAAAGAGGGCTTTAATTTCAACTGAGGCTTCAGATGAGTGCAGATAATTATTCAAGATTCAGTATAATCACTTATGATGTCATAAGATCTTCTCAATGGAGTTTACAGCTGCCTATAACTTTTAATTCATGATGCATAACATCCAAATATGGTGTCCTGCTTTTTAAGCCTAGATGTTAATGTTGTGAGAACACTTTTCCTCCATACTGAGATAGCCGAATGCTCTGCAGCTGTATTCCTCTTCTACAGTCACTGCATACGTGTCTGACTCCATGTACTCTCACACCTACAGATATCTCTTGGACCAGATCCTTAAAATATTATATGAGGGGGATAGAGAAGGAGTCATCATTTTGAAGGAGTCACTATATTGTAACACATTCAGAAAGATCCAAATACCTGTCTGGTAAGTTTTCAACAGCTTTTGTTTGAAGCCAGACAAGATAACTGTGTTGACTGGAATTTACATAGAGTAAGTATCCACTCCTGCAAACTATTCTCCACTTCCTGCATTAACTTCCCAAAAATATCCACTCCTAATGCTGGGCAAAATTTTTCACCCAAAGCTCTTTTTCTTGGTTGAAACATTTCATGACAAATTCACCAAATTGTTTCATTTGGAATAAACAAAATAACAACAAAAGAGGAAAAAAGTATAGAAAAAGAGCAGTTTTGTTTTGACATTTTCAAAATGAAACATTGCAATTTTTCAAATTCAAAGTGACTTTTTTCCCCCAGATTTTACCTCAATTGTATTTTTAAAGGGTTAAAACCTTGAAAATGAAACAAAACATTTTATTTCTGGTTAAAATCTTTCATTCAACCTGAAACTAATTTTTTCAACACTTTCAGTTCAGCTACTGAGCCAAAAACAAATCAGTAATTTACACAAGTCCAACTCCCTGTAACTGCTGCTACCCACAGTGTCTCCTGTCTGTATAAGACTCTAGTGACTACCTGAAAAAAATCACTGGACTAGAATAGCTATTCTCTAGCCAAAGCTATTTTTATCCCTCATAGCTTTTCAGATTCATTTACTCATCACAGACGTAAGTATACAATTCCTCTTTACTCCCTGGTTCCTTTGGCCTGAAATAGTAGCTGCTGCCCATTGACACCAGTTGTGGGGTATATTGGAGGACACAGGATCTGCCCATATGACAAAAAGCCTATTGAATTTAATAGGATCGGATGGTCTCTATAGAAATTAAAACTTTTAATGTTTCATGCTAGCCATACTATATTCTATAAAAAAGAGAATTCTATAGAATAGTCCAAATCAAAGTTCTATCATGCTTTTTCATAAGGGCACTATGAGCAAGTGACATTCACCCTGCTCCAAATAAAGTATGATAGGATTTATAATATTGATTTACCCCTTTCCTGGGGTACGGCTCTAATAGAAACCTAAACAGCAACAATGGAATGTAAACTTCAATCTAACATTTCTCTACAAGCCTGACTGTTCTTTTGGTTTTCTGCTGGTCTTCCCTATTTATTATGATCATTATCTATGATTAATTTGTATTGCTCTATCATGTGGGGTGCAGTTATGCACAAGGGCCCCAATATACTAGGTATATACCAGGGATTGGCAACCTTTGGCACACGGCCAGCCAGGGTAAATCCCCTGGCGGGCCGGGCCGGTTTGTTTACCTGCCGTGTCCGCAGGTTCTGCCAATTGCGGCTCCCATTGGCCACGGTTCGCCGTCCCAGGCCAATGGGGGCTGCGGGAAGCGGCGTGGGCCGACGGATGTGCTGGCTGCCACTTCCCGCCGCCCCAATTGGCCTGGAGCGGCGAACTGCAGCCAGTGGGAGCTGCGATCGGCCGAACCTGTGGACACGGCAGGTAAACAAACCGTCCCGTCCCACCAGGGTGCTTACCCTGGCGAGCCGCGTGCCAAAGGTTGCTGATCCCTGATATATACAAACACAGAACAAAAAGATGGTCCCTTTTCTGAAGAGCTTACATCTAAATATAAGACAGGAGATTAAAACAACAGAGAGACAAAGGGAACACAAAGAAACAATGAGACAATACCAGTTAGGAAACAGTGGTCACATTGTCCCGAGTTTCCTCTGGAAGAAAGAGTCACTCCCCTTGGTCCTATGAGTCAGAATGAGTCAGCAGACCTTATTCATCAGCTTTCTGCAAGGTTCTAAAATTCATGTTATCTTGTGGGTTAACAGAAAAGCCCTTCCCCAACTTTAGTCAACCTTCACAGGGTAGCATGGACATCACCATGTCCCTAAGGATTGCACTAGCATCATTGTGTGGCTGTTCTACCTACAATCATCGCATGTAGCCCCTCTGTGGAGCCCAGTTGGCAAGGTGGGCCTAGTGCAGGGCATACAAGTCTGAGTACCTTTGCTTTGAAGTGACCAAACACTAGCCAATGGGTGCTCTTTGAGAAGCAGAATATGGCGCGTTTTGTTGTGGTGGTGGGAAATTGGTACTGAGGTACCTTCACAGTAGGGAAAGACATTTTATATCTAAGAAGATGTTGGCAATAATGCAGAGTAAAGCAAATTACAACTATAAATGAAAAAAAAAATTGACAAAAATGATGCTGAGGTGGCAGTTGCAGGGAATCTGTTTATGTATCAAGAGGATGCTGGCATGGTATGTGGAAGAAGGGAAAGCACATAGTCCTAGGCTGCAATAGCAATTGTCTGGAGAGACAAACCATCAGTGATACAATTCTGCTTAATCGATGATGTTTTAAAAAGAGGGAGTTGCTCCATGAGGTAGTCTTAGCTTTTCAACCAATCTCTTTTCATACCCCTCTTCCTTGCCCTCATCTGAAACTATACAAATCCATTGATTTTCAGCGCATGATGCTCATCTCTTTATTGGGACCAGAAAGAGAGCTGTTGTAAATCACTGTAGTTTTGTTACCCAGGTTTTCTGAACCCAAAGCTCTTGGTAACTTTTACTCTTGGTGAGGCAGTGGAAGGAAATAAATCAATGGAGACACAGCCTCCAACTGATAGGTGGCTGGAACAAACAGCAGAATACAAGAGTGATTTCACTTAAAGCTTTACTTTAGTTAAAACAACAACGAGGCCGGTGGCACCTTAAAAACTAACAGATTTATTTGGGCATAAGCTTTTGTGGGTAAAAAACCCACTTCTTCAGATGCATAGAGTGAAAATTACAGATACGGTGATAAATATATATTGGCACATGGAGAGAAGGGAGTTACCTTACAAGTGGAGAACCAATGTTGAATGCCAATTTAGTTAATGACTAAATTCACTAAATCTGACTAAAATGGCCTTCAACATTGGTTCTCCACTTGTAGGGTAACTCCCTTCTCTTCATGTGCCAATACATGTTTATGCCTATATCTGTAATTTTCACTTCATGCATCTGAAGAAGGGGTTTTTTACCCACGAAAGCTTATGCCCAAATAATCTGTTAGTCTTTAAGGTGCCACTGGACTCCTCATTGTTTCTGTGGATACAGATTAACACGGCTACCCCTCTGTTACTTTAGTTAGTCTCCAGCATTTACAGACGTCCGCAACAGGTTAGTAAAAAAACTCTAAAGTCCCAGATTCATATTTATCCAGGGTCTTGAGGAGGTCTCAAGTGGATAACTACAAACATCCAGTGGTCAGCTTTCCATCTGCAGGAGAACTTGAAAGGTGTCCAAGTGTCCAATGAGCTCAGGTTTCTTCCTCTTTTTATACCCAATTTGTTAGTAATACATAGCTTGTTCATAAAAAAAAAATCTGCTGAGCAGAAGCCAAGGTAAGTGTGGAGATTTCCAATCAGTAGTTCTCCATCAGTTAACCAGCTGTATTTCACATAGCAATAGTTAACTATTGCCAGATTTTCCATCTTGCAAAACCGCATGCTTTGGAAAAACAACTCAAGTCAGGAGGGCAGAGGGTCATGTTTACTTCTCCTGGTGACTCACTTCACCCTCCTGGTCTGCTAGTTGTGCTAAGATTTCCGAAAGGCCTCCATTTAGCTGCTTTCAGCAATAAGCATAACAATTGGTATTCCAGCTGCTGGCAGTGGTTTTAAGCATGTTACTGGGCTCTGGGCTATCAAAACCCTGCTCCTACAGTTTGATAGAATAATAATAAATCCCAAATGTTCACATCTGCATTATCTCTATGTACTTCCCAAATGTGGGTCAGTATCATTCTCCCCATTTTACAAATGCGGACAATGAGGCACATGGGGGGGAAGTGGCTTGCCCAAGTTTGCCCTATATGTCAGTGACAGATCCAATCAACAAGCCACACCCATCGGCAGTGAGTTATATGGGCCCGTGGTGCCCGTGCTCCACCAATATTCAGGAATGTGGGCCTGGCTCCACCAATGTTTGTGCTTAAATTTTCAGAGCCATCCTGTCCGGGCCCCGTGCTTTGTGGGGCCCCGCACTTTATGGGGACACGGGGTCCAGGACGGACTGGGAGTTAGCGAGGGGCCTGGAGCTGGCAGCAGTGAGTGACCCGGTCCCAGCCACCCCATTCCGCCTCTTCCTGCCCCTGCTCCGCCCCCACCCCTCCCCCACTCCACCCCTTCCCCCAAGCCCCCGCCCACCTCTTCCCGCCCGTGTTCCGCCCCCTCCCCGCAGCCATTCCACCCCTTCCTCCAAGTCCCCGGCCCTTCCCTGCCTCTTTCTGGCTTCTTCCCCCTCCCTCGAGTGATGCCGGGAGCCGGCAGAGCGGAGCAGGCTGGGGCCGGGTCGCTCACTGTTGCCAGCGCCAGGCCCCCTGCTAACCACCCAGGCTGCCCTGTACCCTGCATCCCCTTGAAGCATGGGACCCCCCAAAGCCCTGGGCCCAGGGCGGTTGACCTGGTCCCTTCTATGGACGGGACGGTTCTGCTTTGACCCATTTGGGGCACCACCAAAAATTATACAACCCTGGCACCCATGGCCACACCTCCTGATTCCCAGCCCAGTGCCCGATCTCCTGCATCCCCTGAGCATGATATCTGGAAAGGATGGGGTAATCCTGAATTATTTATTTTATTGCATGGGTATGGCTTGTGATTTCTCCTTTATGGTGGGATTTGTTGCTGAGTTTATTTACAAAGGAAAATGAGTTATCTGGGTTCTGTTTCTCCTTCTGTGCAAGGGGAATAAGGGGAGAGTAAATCTACCCTACCCCATGAGAGGCCAAGTGGGCTGTATTCCGATTTCTCCTTAGGAGTTGGGAGAACAGGGGATACACACCCAATATTCCTGTCAGAGAACAAGTGGACAACAGCAAATTAGGCCCGTGGCTCCATCCCCCCTACTCAACACTAGTGGAGCTGGCTAAGAGCAAGAGTAGAGCTAAGCTGCAGAGGGATCTCACATCTTATTCCTCAACTGGAGCAAGAAGGGAGCAGGGAAGACCTGTAATTGCCTGAGTCATAATTCCTTCTATGGGCACTTTCCTCTGAGGCATTGCAGTGTAGAGCCTCAATCTATCTCTAAACGATTAATGTTTTTACAGGACTGTCAAAGGTGTAGGACCTGGTATTGGCACTTTGCTATATTCTTATAAATTGAAAGAAATAAAATTTAAAAAATGCCTTCATGTATTTGCATCATTTATGTCTTCAACAAAGAAAAAGAGCTGGGGAACTCCTATTACAAATTAGAATACATGGATTTTTAATTGAAAAACTGAATGATAGAAACTTTTTGTGGGTCAATGTCTCATTTATAGAAGTGAACTGATAAAAAGGACACATTTCAAGCAATCCTCAGTACAATGTTGAACCCCAGGGACATACTTGATATTCTAGGAGAGAAGAAGATCCTCAGATGGTTTTGGAAACATTCTTAAGTTTTATGTGTTTCTGTAAGGAATAAACAAACAGACATTTTTGGCCTGAAGCAGCCAAAGAAACATCTAATAAAAGGAGTTTTGAGATTAAAAATTCAAGACAAAGAACAGTGTATGACAGCTCAACAGATATACCTTACTATGCCCTTCAAGAACTATGTCTGAATCCTAGGCTAGGCTTTGCCTCTGATGTTTGGAGACCTAATTCTGCTACAGTGTAAAATTTCTCCATAATGATAGAAGAATTTGAACATAAAAGAAGAAACAATCGCAAGACCCACCTAGTTTATTTGCATATACATGTCATCTAGAGCCTGGATATGTTATTTAATCTAGTCTATTCTCTTCATAACTTCTGCATAATTATTGTATTTATGTCAAGTACTAGGATAATTTTGAATTAGCCAATTTTGCTTTTGTCATTAGGTATCAAAGTATTATTTGTGTGGGAATATACAGAGTAACTGTAATAATGGGTGTAAACACCAATGGGTGTACACCCAATAATGGGTGTAAACTAGCACAGTTCCATAAAAGTGAATGGAGCTATGGCAATGTACAGCAGCTGAGGACCTGACCCACAATATATAGCTTATTTTCACAGCAACAGGTGCTGAGCTAAAAATCATACAGCCAAACAACAACAACAGGTTTGGGTTTGGAGCTCACCAGCTATAGGAAGAGCAGGAAGGAAACACCCGGCCCTAGTATGCACAACAATTACACTTCTTTCAATATTATGAAAAAAAATAGAAAAGGAGCCCAAGGAAGATGGTAGGCCCAACTATTGACAATAAGCCAATCAGTTAAAGGCATATCCTGATCCATGAGTCCATACCATAATGAGGAATCTGTGTTTAAGGCATCTAGCTGCTGTAAGGAAACGTGGGGAGGTGTCCTTGGTGCCACAATCTTTCCATCTACCTTCAGCTTCCACATATATCCTGTCTCTTGCTATAAATGTTTGTATCTCTCTTTTGGTGCATTCCAGTTGGGCTAAATTTCTGTGAACAATATCCCATCCTCAATATTAAGTAAAGCATATACAAATTCTTTGTCTGGAAATATCTATCCTTAGGTTCTCTTGCTGCCAAAGTTGTACTTTAGAATTTTGGTATGTTTCATATCCATAATTAAAGTTTTGAAAAAACTAACCTATAATAACAAATACAGTATGTCAATGAAATGACATATGGTAGAACGTAAAGATAATGAATAATTATGAATGATATTAATGGTCCCTTAATGTTAATGTCATTCTGCTAATTTAAGATAGCAATTAATTTTGTACATGAAACACATCCAGGTGCTTTGATTCATGTTTCAAAAATTCTTCAGCTGCCTAATTCTCATGATAGTTTTGCATATTAACATTAATATTGTATAACTTCCATATTTTATTTTTTATTTTTAATGTGCTCTTGCCAGGACAGCCAATTAACACTTGGAGAACATACTTCACATTAATACTATTTATGGTTATATGCAGTAATTATATTTAAGATGATTTCTGTGTGTTAGTTTATTCCACCGACAGCATTAAATTAATAAAAACGTATCTCGGCTAATTCTCATACATAAATTATGTGCCATGGTCTCTAAAGTTTTTGGAAATATTGACTTTGAAGCCCTTTCATATTCTCAGGGACCCATTATTAGAGCTTTTTTTTCAAACTAAGGGGTAATTGGTAGATGCAAGTGTTTTAAGAGGAAATTTATCCCATGGTGCCATTTGATAAATCATGTTATGTACATATTTAAAATAAATGAAAATAGAGGGATTCACAGTTGTTGCTTGTTCTCAACAAGAGAGAGAATTAAAACCATCTAAAGAAAAATAGACATAAAATTTCATGACTAGAATATTGATATAGAAGAGTATAGCTTGTTCAGGAAAGATAGGCATGGAAAAATGGAGGAGGTACTTCATTATACATCACAAATATAATCTATACTTCGGATATCTCTGATGGTTGGTGTTTGCTGGAAGCATCACCTAGTAGTAAGGGGGTCAGGCTTTCTTAATGTGTGTGTGTGAGGGGGTTGGTAGGCAAGCCCAGGCCCTCCTACTCCACTGGACTCCGACCCAGGGCCCTGTAAGGGTCACCAGTGGTTGAGAACCCAGGAACACCTTAAGGCTACCCTCCCTTGGCCACTTCCTACCACTTATTCTATTGTCTAAGTTTTGCAGTCTTTTGTGAAAAGGTACTAATTGAAACTTCAGTCTGACTGCGCCCAGCGGGTAGGCTCCCCTTCTCCAAGAGAAGGCTTCTGCAACACTGCTCCTCAGGAGTTCCCAGGGCAGATCCTTCTTCCTGCCTTGTTGGCCCTCTTCTGAACTGTCTGGCTTCCCTTTAAGTTCTGCCTCCAACTGGGCCATGCACTGCAGCTGCAGCTGGGCAAGGTCATCTGGATCCAGAGTTGCTCTTTAACCCTTTCAGCTCTAGTGTGGGGTTTATACACTGGGTCACAAGATCCAGAAGCAGGTGAGCAGTTGAAAGTCTCTTGGTCCTGCCTTTGTCTGGGGCCCTGTTTACACTACCGCGGTAAGTCGACCTAAGTTACGCTATTTCAGTTATGTGAATAACGTAACTGAAGTCAACATAGCTTAGGTTGACTTACCACGGTGTCTACACCATGCTGTGTTGACAGGAGATGCTCTCCCTCTGACTTACCTTACTCTTCTCGGGGAGCTGGACTCCCAGAGTCGACGAGAGAGTGTTCTGCCATTGACTTAGTGGGTCTACAGTAGACCTGC
This sequence comes from Platysternon megacephalum, assembly GCA_003942145.1. NCBI lineage: Eukaryota > Metazoa > Chordata > Testudines > Platysternidae > Platysternon > Platysternon megacephalum. The sequence goes on along the minus strand of QXTE01000176.1, from coordinate 2,318,030 downwards.
TAAATCAACACCGCTGCATCGATCGCAGCAGCGCCAATCTACCGGTAAGTGTAGACATTGCCTGGGGCACTCCTGGTCCCTTCCAGCCCTACATTTCTGTAATTCTTGAAATCCAATTTTAATTGCAATGAGAAATAAATATTGCTTCATACCATAGCTGGATAGTATCTTCTGGGATTTTTTTAAATCAAAACTGTGATGATGCAAATCCTCCATCCATTTACTCCCATGCACCTTCAATGAAATGAATAAATTTAAATTCCGTTGACTAAAATGTAATGCCCAATCCCAGAGTCCAGGTGAACTACACCCATTGTTGCACTACTAAATGGGTTGCATATACCCCAGCTTCACACCTCCTTGATCTTTTGAGATGGCTAGGGAGGCACTAACAGGGAACAGTCCAGTTCTAAAGAGAACACAGGGCCCTTAATTATGGCTAGCTCCTGTGCAAAGGGGGCTGGACTAGACTAGATGACTTCTTGAGGTACCTTCTAGCCCTACATTTCTATAATTCTATGACTGATTTCTCAGCCAAACAGAAACCACCCCAGAATTTTGAATTTTGGCTTGTGCAGAAACATCACTCTTTAGCAGCTTGGTAGTGGGATATCTCAGGCAGGAACAGGTGAGGCCGCAACTTCTGTATTATTCTTTTCCCCTCCCTCTTTGTAGATTGCTGGAAGCTACTGTTTTCCCTTCCCCACTTTCCCCCCCAACACTTCTCCTGTACACCATGTGCAAGGGCATAGATGTCAGATCAATGACTCATGGAACATCCTAGATTTGGCCCTGAGCTTGGATTTCCCATTTTTGCTGCCATTGAGTGGTGCAGGGTCACCTGACTTGCTCCCATTCAGTGTGGGGGAATATTGTAATGATAGGGATTGGACAGTGTCACTTAAATATCTTGTGAGCCCTTTAATGGTCTTCCTTTTCTTCTATGTTTCAGAAGCCACAAGAGCCCTGCAATTGTACATGCAATATGTAACTAGGCATTGTATGTTGTATAAAGTTAGTAAACAGCTCTGTGCCCATATGGTTCCTTCATGTTACATTACGTGTGTAAAGAGAAAAAAAGACACAAGTATATAGGCTGCTTTCTAGGATTGGGAAAACTGTTGTCCGCCATCCCTCTTTGGCACCACTTTTTTAACCCTATATAGGTATGATGGATTTGCTGTGATGCCACAGATTAACTAATTGCTAATTTGGGGGTCTGGGAGGCATTTTTTCTGCATGCCAAAATTATCAGATTGCTGGGAGGATTTTTTCACCTTCATCTTGGCATTCAGAAGGTTTGGTTTTGGTAGTTAAAATGAAACTGATGTGAGTTTGTCAGGTAGCAGTGTGGGTTTGTCTGTTAGGAAGAATCCATTTGGGGACTTTTAATCCCATTGAACTACTTGGACATTGAACCGGGCCACTCACATCGCATGGTGATAGAGTATGGCTCTATATCTGGAGCAGGTTTTGGCTCCCCTCATCTCATCTTTCCTTCTTCTGGCATGAAGATAGAGAGAATGTTAAGGATTTGGTATCCCGAGAGGGTCAATCCGGAAGCCTAAAAGCATGGTTTTCTCTGTCACCTTCAGGTTCACAGATCATAGGTAACTGATATCAGTTGAAATCAAGTAGCTCAGGGTGGATTATTCCAGGTACACTTCTACCCCGATATAACGCTGTCCTCGGGAGCCAAAAAATTATACTGTGTTATAGGTGAAACCGCATTATATCGAACTTGCTTTGATTTGCCGGAGTGCGCAGCCCCGCCCCCCGGAGCACTGCTTTACCGCGTTATATCCGAATTCATGTTATATCGGGTCGCGTTATATCGGGGTAGAGGTGTAACTCTTGTTTGTTAAATAAAGTTGCGGTCTCCACATTTAAGCAAAGTATGCTGTGTGTATCCCATTGTTTCCATTTCTGTCAAGTTATAATGTTGTCATGATGATACAAGCTCTGTAACGCACAAAGGTACAAAAACACAACAAGGATTCAATTAATAATAATAATAATAATAATAATTAAAGACAAATAGCTTACTATGTCCCCAAACCTGCAAAGACTTCTGTCTGAGCTTTAGCATGTAAGTAGTCTGTTGACTTCAATGGGACCACTCACATGATTAAAGCTCAGAGCATGTTTAAATCTTTGCAAGATTGAAGCCGATGCCATTATACAATTCTGCTCACATTGAAACACTTCACATTTATACCCTGAAGAGGTCTAAGTGTAGTTAGAGTCAGAAATGTAACTTTAAAAATGACTTCATGGTGCACCTTATTTATTCTTTCACAGTGACTTCCATGCCAAATTTCAAAGTCAAACACAACTTGGGATATGAAAATCAGGCTTTCTGGGTCTTTCTGCCATCTTATACCTGTAATTTGAATTTAGCTGACAAATTTGTTGATGATGAATGAGACAGAATAAAATCCAGTTCTCCTGTTTTGTATGTCAATTAATCAGCTTCTATTTAAAGACACCCAAGGAACAATGCTGAGTAAGAATGTGGCACTTTTGAGTCACTCTTCATATTTATTAGTTTTAGAAAACCTCTAAGTTAACTATGTGCGTTACAGTGAAGATAGAATGTCCTGTCTACACTTACAGTGGAATGTAGAGTACAGACACTGTGTGCCCAGCTAGCACAGGTATAAATAGCAGTGTGGACAGTGAGGGACTGCTTAGGCAAATAGAGTACAGACACACCAGAATCTTAGGATATGTTCCCTACCTGTATCTCTACACACCCAAGCCATGCCTCCCAAGTCGACTCTGCTCTTTTTAGAAGTGTAGTGTCCTGTTGCTTCCCCGCTGCCAGAGCCATTCCCCACCAGAAGTAAAGATTCTGGCATCAGGGAAAGGCTCTGGCAAGGGAGAAAAGTGGGGAAAGGGTCTGGAACAGTGATGGGCAACCTGTGGCCCGCGGGCCTCATGCAGCCCCTCAGGGTAAGCTGGTTGCAGGCCGCGAGATATTTTGCTGACATTGACCATTCCCAGACACCAGCCCCAGCAGCTCCCAGTGGCCGCGGTTCGCCGTTCCCGGCCAATGATTACCCTGATGAGCCGTATGTGGCCCACGGGCCACATGTTGCCCACCACTGGTCTGGAGTCTCCCTGAAGCTGGAGTCTTTCCCTGACACAGACAGCAGCCAGATCCTTTCCTCACTGCCTCCCCCACCAGAACCTTTCATGGCTGCATGTAGCTACACACTGCAGTGTGGGGAAAGACCACCTTTCACTTTGTTGTGTAGCTGTGTATACAGTCCACTCAGCCACAAGTGTGAACAAAGGCACAGTCTATGTCCTGATTGTGAAAAGAAAAAAAATATATTAAATCTGTCACTGTTGACATTCTCAGCCATAGTGTGTCGTAAGAAGGAATGTAGTGTGGCTAGGATAGTGGTTTGGTTGACTAGAGTTGGATTAATGTAGTGTGGTTGTAGCCATGTCAGTGCCAGGATACTAGAGCGACAAGGTAGGTGAAGTAATATCTTTTATTGGACCAACTTCTGTACTTTGAGTTTGATGGTCATTTTACTGTGTAAGAGAAGCATGCAAAAAGGCAGACAGCGTTTTCTGACCCTAGCCACAAGTAAACTGAGCAGCTGCTCCTCAGCCAGTTTGAAAACTAGAAAACATATTTTGAAACTTGATTTAACACTTTTGTATAAAAAAATAACCTGGATTTTATTTTAAAAAATATTTCAAACTCATTCTCTCAAGGTTATCTTACGACCTCCATTGCCTTTGTGTCTAATCTCCTCTCATAAGAACATATGAATGGCCTTATTCAGTCAGACCAATGGTTCTGTCTTACCCAATATCCTGTCTTACAACAGTGGCCTACACCGACTGAAGCACCTGAAGCAGAGGGAATGAACAGAACAGGGCAATTATTAAGTGATCCATCCCCTGCCATCCACTCCCAGCTTCTGACAGTCCGATGCTAGGGCAGGGGTTGGCAACCTCTGGCACGCAGGTCGCCAGGGTAAGCACCCTGGCGGGCCGGGCCAGTTCGTTTACCTGCCGCGTCTGCAGGTTCGGCTGATCGCGGCTCCCACTGGTCGCAGTTCGCCGCTCCAGGCCAATGGGGTCTGCGGGAAGTGGCGCGGGCTGAGGGATGTGCTGGCTGCGGCTTCCTTTTCCAATTCTAATGTATATTTTTTTAGATGGGGGGACCAAAACAGCATGCAGTATTCAAGGTGTGGGCATACCATGGATTAATAGAATGGCATTGTAATATGTTCTGTTTATTATCTATCCCTTTCCTAATGGTTCCTAACATTCTGTTAGCTTTGAACGGATGTTTCAAGAGAACTATTCAAAATGACTCCAAGATCTGTTTCTTCAGTGGTAACAGCTAATTTAGACCCCATATTTTTGTATGTATAATTGGGATTCTGTTTTCCAATGTTCATTACTTTGCATTGATCAGCATTGAATTTCATCTGTCATTTTGTTGCCTTGTCTGTCACCCAGTTTTGTGAGATCCCTTTGTAACTCCTTTCAGTCTGCTTTTGACTTAAGTATTCTGAGTAATTGTGTATCATCTGCAAATTTTGCCACCTCACTGTTTACCCATTTTTCTAGGTAATTTGTGAATATGTTGAACAGCACCTGGGCTAGTACAGATCCCTGCGGAACACCACTATTTACATCTCTCTATTCTCAAAACTGACCATTGATACCTACCGTTTGTTTTCTATCTTTTAGTCAGTTACTGACCCATGGGACCTTCCCTTTTATTCCATGGCTCTTTCCCTTTTATCCCATGTATGCAGTGTTGTTGTAGCTGTGTTGCTCCCAGGATATTAGAGACACAAGGTGGGTGAGGTCTGAAAAAAGAGCTCTGGGTAGTTTGAAAGCTTGTCTCTTTCACCAACACAAGTTGGTCCTTTAAAAGATATTACTTCACTCACCTTGTCTTTCACATGTATTAATGAATTTAGCCTGACAACATCCCTCTGAGGTAGGGTGTGATGGTTTTGGGGATCTGTAATGAGACGAAGTGGCCTGATTCCTGCACAGAAGGGATTAATTCACCCTGTTAGATGCAGTTAGCCCCTCTCCCTCACCCCTGCAGGAAGTGTGAGCCATGGTCAACTGCGGCGGGCGACGACGGTCCTAAGTCAGCCTGGAGAAAAGGCAACTCATGTCCCCAGGAGATGGAGGAACCCAGAGAGGAAGCACAGAGGGAGTCACTCGGGGAAGAGACGAGGAACCAGGCCCCAGCAATCATGGAACGACTCAGCCAGACACCAGTAGGAAGCAGACCAGGGAAATGAGACTTTGGGTTTGTTGTGTTGCCAGGAGGTGAGGCAGCAACATAACGTTTCCCACTGGTGGCATCACTCATTGCTTCAAGGGCACTAGGCTGGTACCTGGTGAAGCAGAGTGCACCCAGGTCCTCCTACCCCTGGCTCAACATTTGAGGCTGGACAAGCACTAACCCCCAGGCCAGGAGGCCTGAAATATTGCTGGTTTTTTTCTCAGCCCTCCATTAAGAGACCTGAACTATTGGCCATTTGTTGCTCAGCCCACACCTACAGGGGCTTGAGCTCTTGACTGCATGTTTGCTCAGCCCCAGAATGCCTGAGCCATTCACTATTTATTGCTTTAGCCTACGTAGGAGCTCCAAGTCACAGACGTCTTACTGGCCCAACCCCAACCCAGGAGTCTTGAATTACCATGTACCCAATGGTTCAGCTGCAAACCAAGATGACTGATCACCCCACTTGGTGTGAGCACCAATTCCCCACTGCTGCCAGAGGGGTGCCCCAAAGGAGATCCAATGAACCTTACAGGATCTGTCTGTGCAGCTTGGGGCATTCTGGTTGATATTGTGATATTAGTGCTATGAAAAGTGCTATATCATACATACCATTCTGTCTATGTGCATGTGGATTCCACCACTGCTGGCAAGGCTCTGTGATGGTTCTGCCAGACTAGGAATAATGGTGCATCATTAGAACTCTTAACAACTGATAAATAGGTATGGTAAAAGGAGTTTGCTGGGAGAAAAAACTTCCTTCTTTGGTGTAAGGTGTGGTTTTTTGGGGGAGGGAGGGGTTGATGGGTGCAGCAGTGGAAAGTTACCAAAACACAGAGCCTAGAAAATAACCTGTTGGTAGGGGAATATATAAACATATAAAACATACACCCACAGCCTCACAGTGAGGCTTGGGGTGAGACACATTTTTTCCTTTTTATGGTGCTCTCATTCCTTCATTACTTTAAAATTACAAAATCTATCATTTAATGATCACTTTCACCCAAACTGCCTTCAACCTCCAGATTTGCAACCAATTCCTCCCTGTTAGTCAGAATGAAGTCTTAAATGGCATCCCCTGATTACTTCCTCCATCTTCTGAAACTAAAACTTGCCCCCAGAACATTCCAAAAGACTTATTGGGTATTTTCTGTTTTGCAGTATTACTTTTCCAACAGATGTCTGGGTAGTTTTAGCAACCTCCCCCCATTACTACCAAGTAAACATTATTCATCAATTATTACAGAGCAGCTCCAATTCCATCACACCTGTGTTTGTAATCTCTATGAAACCCATAGCTCTATGTTCCTTAGCTTGTGGCCACATAGCTGACCAGATAAACCCACCAAATGATGGAGGGCATTTTAGCTGGTAGTTCTCCAGAATAACTTTAAGTAAATGGTGCTTCTTCTGTCCACTGGGTTTGAGAGAGAGGGAGAGAGATTGATTGTCTTGTTTTTTTCTTTTATGTGAGTATACAGTGCCTAACAAAATGGGGTCCTGATTTATGCCTGGAGTCCTGGGCAATACCGCAATACAAATATATAAAATATGTAAGATAGAATCCATTTCTTTTAAAGTGTCTCATTTCTTTTCTGACACAAGGAAGAAAGGAGAGCAGCAGAATATGGACCCTGGACTTCAGAAAAGTAGACTCCCTCAGGGATGGGCAGGATCCCCTGGGAGCATAATCTGAGGAGGAAAGGAGTCCAGGAGAGCTGGCTGTATTTTAAAGAATCTTTATTGTGGTTGCAGGAAAAAAACATCCCGATGTGTAGAAAGAATAGTAAATATGGCAGGCGAACAGCTTGGCTTAACGGTGAAATCCTTGCTGATCTTAAACGCAAAAAGGAAGCTTACAAGAAGTGGAAGATTGGACAAATGACCAGGGAGGAGTATAAAAATATTGCTCAGGCATGCAGGAGTGAAATCAGGAAGGCCAAATCACACTTGGAGTTGCAGCTAGCAAGAGATGTTAAGAGTAACAAGAAGGGTTTCTTCAGGCATGTTAGCAACGAGAAGAACGTCAAGGAAAGTGTGGGCCCCTTACTGAATGAGGGAGGGAACCTAGTGACAGAGGATGTGGAAAAAGATAATGGAGTCAATGCTTTTTTTGCTTCTGTCTTCACGAACAAGGTCAGCCCCCAGACTGCTGCACTGGGCAGCACAGTATGGGGAGGAGGTGACCAGCCCTCTGTGGAGAAAGAAGGGGTTTGGGACTATTTAGAAAAACTGGATGAGCACAAGTCCATGGGGCCGGATGTGCTGCATCCGAGGGGGCTAAAGGAGTTGGCGGATGTGATTGCAGAGCCATTGGCCATTATCTTTGAAAACTCATGGTCATCGGGGGAGGTCCAAGATGACTGGAAAAAGGCTAATGAAGTCCCCATCTTTAAAAAAGGGAAGAAGGAGGATCCGGGGAACTACAGGCCAGTCAGACTCACCTCAGTCCCTGGAAAAATCATGGAGCAGGTCCTCAATGAATCAATTCTGAAGCACTTAGAGGAGAGGAAAGTGATCAGGAACAGTCAGCATGGATTCACCAAGGGCAAGTCATGCCTGACTAACCTAATTGCCTTCTATGAGGCAATAACTGGCTCTGTGGATGAGGGGAAAGCAGTGGATGTGTTATTCCTTGACTTTAGCAAAGCTTTTGATATGGTCTCCCACAGTATTCTTGCTGGCAAGTTAAAGAAGTATGGGCTGGATGAATGGACTATAAGGTGGATAGAAAGCTGGCTAGATCGTCGGGCTCAACAGGTAGTGATCAATGGCTCCATGTCTAGTTGGCAGCCGTTATCAAGCGGAGTGCCTCAAGGGTCGGTCCTGGGGCCAGTTTTATTCAATATCTTCATTAATGATATGGAGGATGGCGTGGACTGCACTCTCAGATGACACTAAACTGGGAGGAACGGTAGATACGCTGGAGGGTAGGGATAGGATACAGAGGGACCTAGACAAATTAGAGGACTGGGCCAAAAGAAAGCTGATGAGGTTCAACAAGGACAAGTGCAGAGTCCTGCACTTAGGACGGAAGAATCCCATTCACTGTTACAGACGAGGGACCGAATGGCTAGAAAGCAGTTCTGCAGAAAAGGACCTCGGGGTTACAGTGGACGAGAAGCTGGATATGAGTCAACAGTGTGCCCTCTTTGCCAAGAAGGCTAACGGCATTTTGGGCTGTATAAGTAGGGGCATTGACAGCAGATTGAGGGACGTGATCATTCCCCCTATTCAACATTGGTGAGGCCTCATCTGGAGCACTGTGTCCAGTTTTGGGCCCCACACTACAAGAAGGATGTGGAAAAATTGGAAAGAGTCCAGCGGAGGGCAACAACAATGATTAGGGGGCTGGAGCACATGACTTATGAGGAGAGGCTCAGGGAACTGGGATTGTTTAGTCTGCAGAAGAGAAGATTGAGGGGGGATTTGATAGCTGCTTTCAAATACCTGAAAGGGGGTTCCAAAGAGGATGGATCTAGACTGTTCACAGTGGTACCAGATGACAGAACAAGGAGTAATGGTCTCAAGTTGCAGTGGGGGAGATTTAGGTGGGATATTAGGAAACACTTTTTCACTAGGAGGGTGGTGAAGCACTGGAATGGTTTACCTAGGGAGATGGTGGAATCTCCTTCCTTAGAGGTTTTTAAGGTCAGGCTTGACAAAGCCCTGGCTGGGATGATTTAGTTAGAAATTGGTTCTGCTTGGAGTAGGGGGTTGGACTAGATGACCTCCTGCGGTCCCTTCCAACCCTGATATTCTATGATTCTATGAAATCCATCAACCTCAACAAAAAACTCGGACAGATACAGACAGACATCATCTTCCTCTCCAAGTGCAAACAGATGGACATCATACCAAATGGAGTGAAGGTAAAAAATCCATTGCAATCGACATACTACACTGACAATGGTGAGAGACTGTGCCACACACTCTCAAAGAAACTGAGGAACCACCAGATCAGCATCCTGTACAGGAGACAGGAGAAGATCAAGAATGAGCTCTCAAAACTGGAGACTCTCATACAAAACCAACCTTCCACACAAACTTCCATGTGGCTGGACTTTACAAAAATGAGACAAGCCATTTACAATGCACACTTTAAATCTCTACAGAGGAAAAAGGACAGTAAACTATCTAAACTCCTACCTGCCACAGGGGGCTACAGCAGTGGTACCCTCAACTCACCTAACAATATTGTTAATCTATCCAACCACACACTTAGCCCGGCGGAAGAGTCTGTCCTATCTCGGGAACTCTCTTTCTGCTCCACCATCCCCACGAACATGATACAGTTCTGCGGTGATCTGGAAGCCTACTTTCGTCGTCTCCAACTCAAGGAATATTTTCAACACACTACTGAATGGTGCACTGACCCACAGGAACCCTCCTACCAACACTATACGAAGAAGAACTCTGTGTGGACTTCTCCAGTCAGTCAAAATAACAGACTGGACCTCTACATAGAGTGCTTCCGCAGACGTGCACAGGCTGAAATTGTGAACAAACAGCATCACTTGCCCCATAACCTCAGCCATACAGAACGCAATGTCATCCACAGCTTCAGAAACAACACTGACATTATCATCAAAGGGGCTGACAAAGGAGGTGCTGTAGTCATAATGAACAGGTCAGATTATGAACAGGAGGCTGCCAGGCAACTCTACAACACCACATTCTACAGGCCACTATCCTCTGATGCCACTGAGGAATACCAAAAAAACCCTACACCATCTGCTCAAGAAATTCCTGGCTACAGCACGGGACCAAATCTACACAGACACCCCCCCAGAGCCCCGACCAGGGGTATTCTATCTGCTACCCAAGATCCATAAACCTGGGAACCCTGGACACCCCTATCATCTCAGGCATTGGCACTCTTACAGCAGGATTATCTGGCTATTTGGACTCTCTCCTCAGACCCTACGCTACCAGCACTCCCAGCTATCTTCAAGACACCACCGACTTCCTGAGGAAACTACAATGCATTGGTGATCTTCCTGAAAACACCATCCTGGCCACCATGGATGTAGAAGCACTTTACACCAATATTCCACATGAGGGTGGATTACAAACTGTCAGGAACAGTATCTCTGATGAGGCCACAGCACGCCTGGTGGCTGAACTTTGTGACTTAGTCCTCACCCACAACCATTTCAGATTTGGGGACAACTTATACCTTCAAGTCAGCAGCACTGCTATGGGTACCCGCATGGCCCCACAGTAGGCCAACATTTTTATGGCTGACTTAGAACAATGCTTCCTCAGCTCTCGTCCCCTAGTGCCCCTCCTCTACTTGCGCTACATTGATGACATCATCATCATATGGATCCCTGGACATTCTATAACAGATTTAAAAGTCACTATTCTTGAACAAAAAAACTTCAGAAACAGACTTCAGAGAGAAACAGCAGAACTAAAATTAATTTGCAAATTTAACACCATTAATTTGGGCTTGAATAGGGACTGGGGGTGGCTCGCTCATTACAGAAGCAGCTTTGCCTCTCCTGGAATTGACACCTCCTCATCTATTATTGGGAGTGGACTACATCCACCCTGATTGAATTGGCCCTGTCAACACTGGTTCTCCACTTGTGCGGTACTCCCTTCTCTTCATGTGTCATTATATAATGCCTGCATCTGTAACTTTCACTCCATGCATCTGACGAAGTGGGTATTCACCCACGAAAGCTTATGTTCCAATACGTCTGTTAGTCTATAAGGTGCCACAGGACTCTTTGTCGCTAGAAAAGACATATACATTCATAAATATATCAGTGCCCACATTGAAAGCCTGAAAAGATTTTCAGAGTAGTTTTAAAGGTGGTCCTTCTAACACCATTTTCACACTTTCTTCCTCTGGGAGTCTTTACAATCCCTGATCTTACAGATAATGAAGATATATTGAGAGCCAACAGTTCAATATGAGGAATCTACTCTATGGATTATAGATTACTGCGGGACCCATATGCAAACCCAGCATGATTTAATGTGAAATTTGCAAATGATAACAGCTAAGACCAATTTATCAATTATAACCAGAACCAGATCAGGATGTCCTAGGGGAAAATGTACACAATTAGCAGGTCAACAGCTCAAATATAATACCTACATTGTCCCCTGTTATCCAGAATATAATAATTGAGACCAGATGAGAACATCTAAGAAACATATACACACACAATCAAAATCCCATTATGGATAAGTAAGGGGAGAGTTCGTTCCTACCTTGGAGAGAGATGGGAAATTCTCATTGCCCTTTTACTTGTAGCAGCTGTCTGAAATGTGTTTCACTGCATGAAAATTAGGAAGCTGAATATACTAGAAAGAAGAGCAGGACTGCTGTCTTCTTCCCAGAGATACAAAGGACCAGATCCTCACCTGGTGTAAATCAATATATCTCCACTGACTTCAATGGAGTGATGCCAATTCATTTCAACCGAGGACCTGGCTCCATAGAGGAATTGCTCCCGCACCTCCATTGTCAATATTTCCAGAGGGTTGTGTAGGTCTACCGACCATCTCCCTCAGGGGAGAAACCAACCACTACATCCCTTCCAGAAGTGAATAGTAGATTAGAAAAAGAAAACAGGGCTGGCTGGGTTTGTAGCAGTGGGCAGCTATGTCATGAGGCCTGCTGTAAAGAAATGTGTTGTTTGAGAAGGGTTGGGACTGGTGGGGGCCTCTCTAAATTTGGACACTTTTGATAAGCATCCACAATTTTCAATGCTCTGAAGCTTATGTGAATTCTCCCGTAGTAAGCTTTGGATATATTTTGATTAACATCAACAGTGGATTTTAACATGTGTTCACATATGTATTTTTACATTGTTGGTGGTAGGGTCTTTGGTTGGTTTTTTGTTTTGTTTTGTTTTTCTAAACTTTTTTTTCCCTGTTATACCGAAAAGTAGGAGAAGTACTTAAGTTAGTGACAATTCTCCCCCTCCCACCCCCGTTTGTTAACAGAAACTGAATAGGATAAAGGTATCATTTGAAATACATTCCTCATTCACATTGGCCATGAAGTAGGGCTGTCAATTAATCACAATTAACTCACATGATTAACTCAAAAAAATTAATCATGATTAAAAAAATTAATTGCGATTAATCGCAGTTTTAATTGCACTGTTAAATAATAGAATACTAATGAAAATTTATTAAATATTTTGGATGGCTTTCTACATTTTCATATATATCATATTCTGTGTTGTCATTGAAATCAAATTGCTTACAAATATTTGCACTGTAAAAATGGTAAAAATAGAAATAGTAGAAATAGTATTTTTCAAGAAATAGTATTTTTCAATTAACCTCATACAAGTACTGTAGTACAATCTCTTTGTCGTGAAAGTGGAACTTACAAATGTAGATTTTTTGTGTGTGTTACATGACTGCACTCAAAAACAAAACAATATAAGACTTCAGATCCTACAAGTCCACTCAGTCCTACTTCTTGTTCAGCCAATCGCTAAGACAGACAAGTTTGTTTATACTTACAGGAGATAATGCTGCCCTCTTCTTATTTACAATGTCACCAGAAAGTGAGAACAGGCATTTGCATGGCGCTTTTGTAGCCGGCATTGCAAGGTATTTATGTGCCAGATATGCTAAATCAGGGATCGGCAACCTTTGGCATGCGGGTAAGCCCCCTGGCGGGCCGGGACAGTTTGTTTACCTGCCGCATCCACAGGTTCGGCTGATCGTGGCTCCCACTGGCCGCAGTTCACCGTCCCAGGCCAATGGGGGCTGCGGGAAGCGGCGTGGGCTGCGGGATGTGTTGGCCGCCGCTTCCCGCCACCCCCATTGGCCTGGAGTGGTGAACCACAGCCAGTGGGAGCCACGATTGGCCGAACCTGCGGATGCGGCAGGTAAAGAAACTAGCCTGGCCTGCCAGGGGGCTTACCCTGGCGAGCCGTATGGCAAAGGTTGCTGATCCCTGTGCTAAATATTCATATGCCCCTTCATGCTTCGTCCACCATTCCAGAGGACATGCTTCCATGCTGATGATGCTCATTAAAAACATAAGCATTAATTTAATTTCTGACTGAACTCCTTGGGGCAGAATTGTATGTCCCCTGCTCTGTTTTACCTGCATTCTGCCATATATTTCCTGTTATAGCAGTCTCAAATGATGACCCAGCGCATGTTCATTTTAAGAACACTTTCACTGCAGATTTGACAAAACGCAAAGAAGGTACCAATGTTTAAGAATCTGAAGGTTTAAGAATCTGAAGTGCCTTCGAAAATCTGAGAGGGACGAGATGTGGAGCTTGCTTTCAGAAGTCTTAAAAGAGCAACACTCCGATGCGGAAACTACAGAACCCGAACCACCAAAAAAGAAAATCAACCTTCTGCTGGTGGCATCTGACTCAGACAATGAACATGAACATGCATAGGTCTGCACTTCTTTGGATTGTTATCGAGCAGAACCCGTCATCAGCATGGATTCATGTCTTCTGGAATGGTGGTTGAAGCATGAAGGGACATTTGAATCTTTAGCGCATCTGGCACATAAATATCTTGCAATCTTGGCTACAACAGTGCCCCGAGAACACCTGTTCTCACTTTCAGGTAACATTGTAAACAAGAAGCATTATCTTCTGCAAATGTAAACCAACTTGTTTGTGTGAGTGATTGGCTGAACAAGAAGTAGGACTGAGTGGACTTGCAGGCTCTAAAATTTTACATGTTTTATTTTTGAATGCAGTTTTTTTGGTACATAATTCTACATTTGTAGGTTCGACTTTCATGATAAAGAGTTTGCATTACAGTTCTTGAATTAGTTGAATTGAAAAATACTATTTCTTTTTTTTACAGTTAAAATACTTGTAATCAATAATAAATATAAAGTGAGCACTGTACACATTGTATTCTGTGTTGTAATTGAAATCAATATATTTGAAAATGTAGAAAACATCAAAAATATTTAAATAAATGGTATTCTATTATTGTGCGATTAATCACGATTAATTTTTTTAATCACTTGACAGCCCTACCATGAAGCTGAACCTGAACCATCCATGGGTTTGCAGAGCCTGTCCCAAACATGAACAACCTGTTGTGACAAAACCAAACTCTCTTTTTGTTGATTTAACAGTTGCATACTGAACAAATCCTCTTCATTCTAACATCCTTCATAATTATGCATTCTGAATGTTATGATGACCTCACAACATAGTAGGTGGTAGGGGCCATTTTCTGGCTTGTTGGAAAAGATGTGTTACCGTGTAGGGGCTACAGAGCTAGGGAGTGACTTTCTGCAGCAGCTGCAGGCCAGGTCAGTATGGGGATGTTGATCCATTCCCCACAGTGACTGGAAAAGAGGGGGTACTATATAGGTCCATGCCGGTGCAGGAAATGCCCTCTTTTAATGAATTTTAATGTAGTTAGGGGTTAGTGTAGAATATTGAACTTGCCTTGTGTAAATATTACAGGAGAGAGCTTTATAATAATAGCATGTCTTGAAATGTGACTTCTAAAATTATCTAGACCTTCATTATTGTTCGTTCCCTTAAAGCAGATGCATTTTAAATAATTTTACTTCCAGAGACCTTATGCAGACTTGTTTACATTGGCTTAAATGCAGTCTTTCATTAATAATGGCAAGATCCGTCAGTACACTATTGAAAGCGCTATACAATTAACCTGGTACTCTAATGTTCAAATGAGATTTATTGAAGATTCAATAAGCTTTGTGATTTCTGTAGGATTTGTGTGGAAAATTACAGAGGGTTAACTGGGTGAAGTACACTCAAATTTCATTCATATGCAGGAACAGACAAGGGGTTTCTTTAGTCACTTTTTATGATAACATGTAAAACATGTTAACTAATGTACAGATCAATGGGGCCATTTTCACCAATAAACTCTGGCTGCTTCACGCCACATCTGTGATGGTAAAGAAAACATAAAACTAGCTTACCCAGCCAGTTGTGTTTATGGTCACCCTAAATCATTTGAGAGGCAAAAAGCAGCCAGACCATAATGATGAATCTGGCCCATGGTTTCAAATGTAAACAATCCATATCATATGTCCTGTTCTGCCAGACTCTCTTTCTTTTCCTTGTCTGTATATTTAGCCTGTAAAATGTTCACAGCAGAGACCTTGGGCCTGCTTCTCCTCTGCCTTTCACCTTTTTGGTCATTTATAGCTATGCAAACTGAATGCAAAGTAGATTTAAAATGTAACCATATCAGAATTCTCCACTCCACTTATGATTGCACAAGATGTACAGCCATAAAGCATCAGGCCTCTTGTTTTTTTGTTTTGTTTTATGTATGACTATGGCTTATTATATGGCCAATTGGACTGTATATATTAGAATAATAGTTAATGATGTTATGGGTCTGTTAACTTAGCAATGTAGTACTGTTAGAGTCATAGAATTTAAGGCCAGAGGAACTGTTGTGATAATTTAGTCTGACCTCCTGTATAACACAGGCCATAGAACTTCACTAAATTAATTACTGTTTGAATTAGAGAATATCTTATATTAAAAACATACAGTCTTGATACTAAACAATTTCCACCAAATCAGAATCCACCACAACCCTTGTTAAAAAAGTTTCAGTGGCTCACTGTTAAAAATTTGCATCTTATGTCTAATCTAAATTGTCTAGCTTCAACTTCCAGCCATTGGATCATGTTACATCTTCGCTATATTGACGAGCTCCGTATTATCAAATTTATGTTCCCCATGTAAGTACTTATAGACTATCACCCCTTAATCTTCTTTTTGATAAGCTAAATAGACACAAGGGGCTCATTCTATCACTATATGTCATATTTTCTAATCCTTTATTCATCCTGTGGCTCTTCTCTGAACCCTCTCCACTTTATTAACATCTTTCTTGTATTGTGGACACCAGAACTGGATGCAGTATTCCAGCAGTGATCTGCCCAGTGCCTAAAACAGAGGTAAAATAACTTCTCTGTTTATGAATCCAAAGATCACATTAGCCCTTTTGGCCATAGTATCAGACTAGGAGCTCATGTTCTGCTGATTATTTATCAGTCCTTTTCAAAGTCACTGTAACCAAGAATAGAGTCCTCCATCCTGTAAATTTGGCCTGTATTCTTTGTTCCTAGATATAGGAGTTTACATTTGTCAGTATTAAAACGTATTTGTTTGTGCTTAGTTTAACAAACCAATTAGCCAGATTGTTTTGTGTCAGTGACATGTCCTCTTCATAATTTACTGTTCCCCAAATCTTTGTGTCATCTGCAAACTGTATCAGTAATGACTTATTTTCAGGTCATTGACAAAAGTGTTAAATGGCATAGGGCCAAGAACTGAACCCTATTGGATCCACTAGAAACACATCTGCTCAATGATGATTCCCCATTTACAAATACATTTTAGACCCGTCAGTTAGCCAGTTTTTAATCCATTTACTGTATGGCATGTTGATTTTGCATTGTTGTAGTTTCTTAATCAAAATAGTGTGCAGTACCAAATGCCTTACAGAAGTGTAAATATATTACATCCACACTATTATGTTTATCAACTAAACTTGTAATGTCATCAAAACAGATATCAAGTTAGTCTGACAAAATCTAATTTTTCATAGATCCAGATTGATTGGTGTTAATTATATTACCCACTTTTAATTCTTTATTAATCAAGTCCTCAGGGCCGGCGCAACCCATTAGGCGACCTAGGCGGTCGCCTAGGGCGCTGCTATTTTGGGGGCGCCGGTGCCCCGGCCGCCTGTTGAAATTTGGGGGCGGGACCTTCTGCCGCCGCTGTTGGGGGCGGCATTCGGGGGCGGGACCTTCCACCACCTAGGGTGCCGGAAGAGCTGGCGCCGCTACTGCAAGTCCTACATCAGCCTTTCCATTATTTTGCCTTCGATTGATGTCAAAGAGACAGGCCTATAATTTTCCAGGTCATCCCATTTATCCTTTTTAAATATTGGTGCAACATTAGCTTTCTTTTAGTCCTTACTGAAAGTCAACAAAACCTACTGAAAAATCAACATTATTGGTCAAGAGAGTTCATCAGCTAGGTCTCTTAAAACTCTTGGATGCAAATTACCCAAACATGCTAATATAAAAATGTCTAGCTTTAGTAGCAGCTGTTTAACATCCTCCTTATTGCTCTTGGAATGGGAATATTTCACCATCATAAGAGGATGAGACTACATTGTCTGTTTTTTCCCCAGATACAGAGCAAAAATATTTATTGAACCTGTCTGTCATTTCGGAATTTTTCTTAAATATTCTACCATTCTCATTTAGTAATGGCCCAATACCATTGTTAGGATTCCTTTTGTTCCTAATATACTTTAAAAACTCCTTATTGTCATAAATTCTTCTGGCCATAGATGTCTCTTTGTGTCTTTTATCTTCCCTTAGCGATTTTCTACAATTCTTAACTACTGTTTTATATTTATTACTCTCAGCTTTCCCTTCCTTCCATTTGTTATATATAAACTTTTATCATCTTAAAGCTGTTTTCACTACCCCTCCAGAAATTACATTTCTCAAATAATTATTGTACTTGAGATCATCAAAGTAATAAATGGTTAAGTCATTAATATCACAACAGCAAAGGTCACGAAATTGCTCTCCCACCTGCCCCAATATCTGCTCCTTTAATGATATTTGACAATTTTGAACCTTTTCCTGCATAGTATTTTTATTCTCTAAATTGATCTGTTTTGTTTTAAAGTTATTTTGATAAATAGTTTTATTGATTCCAGCTTGAACAAATCAACATGTATCATAAAAAATGTGCATGGATACCCATTACTGACTCATAGAGCACAATGTTTGGGATGACAATGATTTAATTTAATTCTTAAACTATAAAGTTGAAGATTTTCAAACCTGAGTACCTAAAGATAGGTTCCTAAGTCCATATTTAAGTACTAAGACCCAGATCCTCAAACACAGTTAGGCACCAAACTCTCAAGGGAGTTATTTAGCCATCTAAATAACTGGATCAGACTCAGATGTAGTGGCCTGATTTTCAAGAGTGCTTTCACCAGCTCCTTTTGAAGTCAATGAGGGTTATGTGATATTCAACACTTTCAAATCAGACCACGGGTAAAGTTGGAGCCTAAATTTAGGCATCCAGGTTTATAAAACTTGGCCTATAGCTTTTCCATTTCAAAATTATATTGTGCATATGAATTGAATTTCAAATGATCTTCACAGAAGTTAGAGGGTGTCCTGGTACAATCTTTGGAGCAGCAAAAGGACTACTTTTGTCCAAATTCCATTGCATAACACCTGACAGGGAGGACAAATAGGTGTTGATGAGGACTTAAGTGACAAACCCCTAATGAGAAACACCATTTGGTCTTCTCAACATCAGCATTGGTATCTTCCGGGAATTGAAAACATTTTGATATTCCCATGCATTGTCAATGACCTAAAAATATTCTTGGGTTGGGGGGTGGGGGGAGAAAAGAAGGAGAGGATTCACTGATGCTCTTGATGTGGAGACTGACATTTTTGCTTTTGAATGAGGGGGGGTGGGAGGAGTTGATCAGCCACAAGTGTGATCCCCTAGCAGGCCAAAACAACTTGGCAAAGTTTCTATATTCAGGGAATGATTGTGGAAGCCATAAACTATGTCACTTCCTTCACACTAGGTAAGATCAATGACCATGCAAAATAACAACCAAGCAATTTGTTTGAGTGACAGGTGACAATACTTGAATAACAACGAATATCCTGGCAAGCACACAATAGTGTAATACGTGGCAAAAACACAAATGACTACTTTTGTATGCAATGTGATTAATTAGGTATGTGTTATGAATATTTTGTGTCAGAGTGGTTTGTCTAAATGGTAATTAAAAGATTAGGTTGTGGTTCAAATGACTTCACTGAGTGACAAGTGATTAAGCTGGTTATCAACAAATATCCTAGCTTTACTTTGGCATATGAACTGGTAAGGGCTATAGATAATTTTGGTGAGCATAAAAAGCATTATGTATAATTTTGGTGAGCATAAAATGTTGCCTAAAATCATTACAAAATATTGTTCATCTCCTTAATATATCGTTGTGGCATAATTCAACAAGATATATTAATTTGCATACACTATTAGCCCTTATATTTCTTTCAATTTAGGATATATATATCACAAGGGCTATATATATAATGTTTTGTGTGTATGATTGATTTGTTTATAAATATACAAAGCAATAATACATACAATAATGTTTTGTAAAAAGAACAGGAGTACTTGTGGCACCTTAGAGACTAACAAATTTATTTGAGCATAAGCTTTCGTGGGCTACAGTCCACTTCTTCGGATGCATAGAATGGAACATACAGTAAGAAGATATTTATACATACAGAGAACATGAGAAGGTGGAAGTAGCCATACCAACTGTAAGAGGCTAATTAATTAAGAGAAGCTATTAACAGCAGGGGAGAAAAACTTTTGAAGTGATAATCATGATGGCCCATTTCGGACAGTTGACACGAAAGTGTGAGGCTGCTTCAACATGGGGAAATAGATTCAATTAGTGTAATGACCGAGCCATTCCCAGTCTCTGTTCAAACCTAAGTTGATGGTATCTAGTTTGCATATCAATTCAAGTTCAGCAGCTTCTCGTTGGAGTCTGTTTTTGAAGCTTTTTTGTTGCAAAATTGCCACCTTAACGTCTGTCACTGAGTGATTAGGGAGGTTGAAGTGTTCTCCTACTGGTTTTTGAATGTTATGATTCCTGATGTCAGATTTGTGTNAGCCTCACACTTTCGTGTCAACTGTCCGAAATGGGCCATCTTGATTATCACTTCAAAAGTTTTTCTCCCCTGCTGTTAATAGCTTCTCTTAATTAATTAGCCTCTTACAGTTGGTATGGCTACTTCCACCTTCTCATGTTCTCTGTATGTATAAATATCTTCTTACTGTATGTTCCATTCTATGCATCCGAAGAAGTGGACTGTAGCCCACGAAAGCTTATGCTCAAATAAATTTGTTAGTCTCTAAGGTGCCACAAGTACTCCTGTTCTTTTTGCTGATACAGACTAACACGGCTGCTACTCTGAAACCTGTCAATAATGTTTTGTGTGTATGATAGATAGATAGATAGATAGATAGATAGATAGATAGATAGATAGATAGATAGATAGATAGATAGATAGATAGATAGATACTGATTCCATTTCTGGAAATGCACTGAACATTCTATCTTGGTGAATGAGGATTTTTCAATCAGCAAAGTGCTAGCCACACTCAACTCCTGTTCTTGCATTTTTTGGGTATATATATATATATAAAGCAATAATACACACAAAAATGCAAGAACAGGAGTTGAGTGTGGCTAGCACTTTGCTGATTGAAAAATCCTCATTCACCAAGATAGAATGTTCAGTGCATTTCCAGAATGGAATCAGTAAGTCTGGAGATGTGAAGGTATGATCAGTAGAAGCATTGAAGCACAGTCCTTGTGATTTAAAAGAGAGTTGATGGCTGGCACAGTAGTCACACAATCATTGAAAACTGAGAGTGCTCAGCATTTTACTAGGGTGCTCTGCACTTTGTAAGACTGATCCCAAAAGGGATTCTTTAAAGATATTTAAACCATTGGGTTTGAAAAGAATATTTCCCTTATTGAAGCTAGTCCAGTATTTATTTGTACATTGATAAAGCCATTTCTAATGTACAATAATATTGGAATGTATCATGGAGGAAGTTAATAATACAGTAGTATATGTCAGCTGGTTGCCAAGCAAGAAAAGTGAACAAAAATGAAGGGATCATGCAGAGAAACCAAGCTTCAGAAAAATGTATATGTTGTTATGTGTGTACCCAGGGGCGGCTCTATGTATTTTGCCGCCCCAAGCATGGCAGTGAGGCAGCCTTCGGCGGCATGCCTGCGGGAGGTCTGCCAGTCCTGCACCTTCGGCGTACCCGCCGTTGAATTGCCGCCGAAGCCGCGGGACTGGCGGACCTCCTGCAGGCATGCCACCGAAGGCAGCCTGACTGCCACCCTCACTGCGACAGGCAGGCCGCCCCCTGCGGCTTGCCACCCCAGGAAGGCGCTTGGAGCACTGGTGCCTGGAGCCGCCCCTGTGTGTACCTGTCTATCCAATTTGTTTGAAACACAGTGCTGTTAGGACTTTAAGAGAATTTCCCATTTTTTCAGGGTTCTACTCTCTACAGGTGCTGGCTGAGCTTTGACTTGAGATTTTATGAGTTTTTGTCTCCACAGTGCCTGTTTGAAACAGGTAAAAGACCCCAGTCAGTTTCACCGTGCAATTAAAGAGATTTTTTTCCCAGCCTTATGCATATATGTACCTTCTCTTCCAGTGTGAGTTTAAGGCCCTCCTCAGCAAAGGAATACTCACATATCTGGTATAGGGAGAAATTATGATTAAAATCTCTGAGTCTTTGAAAATCATAAACATACAGGGTAAAATCTGACCTCAGTGAAATCAGTGGCAAAGCACCCAATGACTTCAGTGCAGCCTGGATTTCACTCGCTGCCTTTTTTCAAAAGTTTAATCTTTCAGATTTCTTACATTGTTGCACTCACTTGTGATTTATGCAGCAAATCGAAAAGACTGGAACTTTGGGGCTGATTCACCAGTATGCTCTGGATGCTTTTGCAAAACAATCATAAATGTAGCTCAATTAGCCAGGTAACCAGGGTTTTTAGTTGCTTTGCGTTGCTGGATGGTGCAAAGCTGCAAAGACTACTGGTGAAGCTGGTCCTTTATTTTTACCAAGAAGACTGAAATCAAATTATTCATCTCAAATATGTGAATGCTGCCAAATAGCCCCATTAAACAAAGCTGAACACAGTTCAGGTGCTGACTCATGCACCAAAGGAATTCTGGCACCTCAAAGAAATAAAGGACTGTTGCTGCATTCCACTAAATTAAAGCATAGCAATGAAAGGGTCACTTCCCACCAAAATTTTCCTTGATCCACTGTCTTTTTCTTTCTTTTTTCTTTTTCTTTTAAGTACTCTACTTGAGGCTGACAAACATGATCACATTTATATAATATTCTGTGACTGAAGCAACTAGATGTAATATATTGCAAATGAGAAACCCACTAAAGTAAGAAAAATAGCCTCTTAAAAAAGATAACTCAGAAAAATTGAAATAACAAATTAAAAAAGTAGATTGTGTTATAAAATAGTAATAAAGCACCTCAAATGGGAAAAACAACTGTGGGTGATTTGCAGATGTTCAAATGAAACAATTTTCTACAAGTAATTTTGAGTAAAATGACATACTTTTAACTTAAGTCTGAAAATGGCTTAGTGGGGAAAAAAAACTCCTTAACCTTATGTTGAAAAGAGTTTGCTATATATGTAAAAGGGATATTTACTATAAGATAGGCTTGCCGCTAGAGACAACCTCAGGCAGAGAACTGAAATCTGAGGAGCAAGAGTAATGCACTCCAAATATCAACCTCATTAATCTGCCACTTATCCACCAAGACTACCTCTAACCCGCTGATGGCCATTCATTCAAAAATGCTGGTCTTTATGAAGAGGGACTTTTGCAGGTTCATCAGGATATGGAGCAGTAGCCTGTACTGTTTGTGTCTGTTAGCTTAACAGACTCTATGGTGATCATACCTGGATATGAAAATGCATGGTCTGCAACGTCAATAGAACATTTTAAAAAAGCAATGGCCTGAAAAATGAAATGATGCCAGTTTTTTTTTATTATATACATTTCCCTGTGTCAGATATTCACTTTTCCCTTTTTGTGTTTGTATAATATTTTGTATATTGTTGTATAATCAGAGTTAGATGATAAATTATATCTAGGACAACTGCACAGAAGGAAATCTTTGGATCTAGAAGTTAGAGGCTTATCCTCATGGTAAGATGGGGTAAAAAGTGACAAAGAATGATGCTCCGTGGAATGACAGTTCCTAGTAATTTCAGGTTCAACAGTAATCTGTAGGAAGACACTGGAGATTTGGTTAGCAATGTCTTGTTTTTGCCCCTGCTTGACAAATGCAGATTAGAAATATTCCAGCCAAATTTTCACTGGTATGTCAGAAGCAGAACAATTTTTCTGTGCATTAGGTTGAATGAAAATGGCTGATAGCAAAGAGACACCTGGTTCTAATAAAAGAGAGGCCAGATGGTTCACTCCTATAATTTGTCTGCAAAATCTTTATGTTTTGGGTCTGTAGAACCTCTGTTTAAGAAAACAAGGTCACAGCAAAGTCACTGCAAGCAGCACATCCTTGTTTGCGACTCCTTAAAACTGATGAATAGCTTCAATTTTCTCAGCTCCAAGATGAAGAGAATTGGAGCAGTTCTTTGGAGATCCATAAGAGGTGGCATTGGCTGGATGAAAATGACATTTTTAGCATTGTTGTTGGCAAAGATAGAGCATTTTTAAAAGGTCAAAGCATTTCTTCTTTAGAATTCAGTTTGATCCTTTAGATAGATATGCCTGGGTGAAAGGAAAAGAAGGAGAAAAAAATCTTTTTTAAACATGATATGGTATGGCTGGAATTTTTAAAGCTGCCGGAGAACTTATTTGCACTAAATTTCTGTGAGAATCTGTGATGACAGATTTTCAAAATTCTATAAATGCCCTCTGATTTCAAAATCAGGGTTGTTTGTTGTGAGGGCAAAGGCTCAGTAACAAAGCATTTTGCTTACGTGCATGGAGCTGGTATTTTCAAATGTGCTTTTGTATGATAACCATCTAGTGAGGCCAACCCTGAGACAAAGTTGGGGAGGAAGCACAGGCTCAGCCCTTATACATGTTCTCTCATTATCAGAATGATCAGCTGCCATCCACGACTATGACAATGGTGAGCTATTAGACATTGAAGTATGTTATACTATTTTTATCACCTGAAGCTTCTGTAAATCATATGAGTGATAGAAAAATAGTACCTAGTAAAGTTCTCAAACATGTTCTAAAATCCCATTTTAAAATGTGGCATTGAAAATTCCTGTGATGCTGTTGCTTTAAGAATGGTTTAACTGCCACTTATTTGGAATAACCTGCATAAAGTGCTCAAGAAAGAAACTTGATAAAACCATCACTCATTTAATCAAATCTATCCTCAGCAAGACAACAGCATGAAGGAGCTTCAATCATTCAGCCTTAGTATCTAGCACATTCACAAATAAGGTTAAGTTAAAATACTGGGTCCAATAGCGTTTCAAGAAAGTAAGAGAAATGAAGGAGTCTGTAAACCAGCAGTTACAAATAAGGGAAAAATCCATCTCAATGCGGGAGGAGGGGGATGACAGTGTTGAAGTCATGCTCAAATGACTTGACGTGAATTAGCAGTTATGTATTCATTGCATTTTTAGTATTAGCAATACTACTGAGATGACATACCATATTATCTTGTAGAGTATATAGGCTTTACCTGTATACTAAACAGCTGTATTTTTAAAAGAATTATTTTAATAGAAATATTTACAATTCAGATTTATCTTTTCTTCGCATTTTTCACTTTCGGGTGTATTCCATCAACTTTCAAATAAATAATTCAAAACTTGCATGGTATTGAAATAAAAATTTGATAAGCAGGCAACAGTTAAGATACCTCCTGGGTGCATGTACTTTTCCTCAGCAATGGAGCCAGAAGCTATAGGGTTAGCTTATTATACTAACTTGAAATAGTAATTTTTAAGATTTACTGTGTTTATATATCTTATGCTTTTCTGCCTTGTACTCATTTTTTTTCTATGACTCTAAACTTATTTTTGAAATACTTTCTTACTGATTTGGATAAGGATATATATTAGCCAAGATTTTCAAAAATAAAAGCTAGGAGTTAGGAGACAGATTTTTAAAGATGTTTAGGCAGTTGAAGATACAGACAGATGCCTAATGGGCTTTTCAAAATTGCTTAGGTACCTATGGGATCTAGGCACCTATGTGGTTTGGAAAATCCCACCAGGTGCCTATCTACATCTTTAGTTGCCTAATTGCCTTTTATATGTGGTTCTAGATTGCTGAATTTCTGATCAGATAGCTAAATAACTGGCCAGATTTTCAAAAGTGTTGAATATCCAGAAACGTTAGGTACAATGGGAACTGGTGAATATTTTCCACTTTTGGAAATCAATTGATTATTTTGGTGCTTAAATATGGACTGTGAATCCTAACTTTAGGCTCTATTTAAAAAATCTTGGCCCTTATTTATATCTGCAAAGCACCTGACTGCTTTTTAGCACTGTAATAATAAAATAATAACATAATAATTAATAATAAATAATATAATTTCACAAGGACAATCCAGGAAAGCTTTTCTTACTTCTTTTAATTATTTATTCATTTAAACTTTATTTTCTTATTTATTTCTCCACCCACTTTATTTCTTTCTCATCCTCAGTGTTTATTTTTGTTTTACTCCTTATATGTCATTATAGCATTGAAGTGGGACTGACTCAGAGGAAATCTGGGTTCATTTTGGTAGGTTATCTGCTTAGACTGTAAACACTTTAGGACAGAAAACTTGTGTAAGATTCTGACCCCATTGAAATCAACAGGAGTTTTGCCATTGACTTCAATGGATCCAGGATTTCATAATTGTTCCCCTATTGGGCTATAAAACATGTAACGTCAGGTGATATTATATAAATAAGAATCAAGAAGGGGAATTTATCTAGTGTTTTTTCCAGGCATAAGAATAAACCATTTGTCCTAGTTTTACTTCTGTACATACTGAAGATTATTACTTCTAAGCAAGATATTACTCATATCAAAGTAATTGGGAATTTTTTGCCATTAATTTAAATGTGGGCAGCATCAGGCCATAAAATGGTACATTGTCATCATGATGATCATGATCATCACCACCACTAGCCCTTTCTATTTCCATTAATCCAGTTTGGTTTAGTTTTTACTGTCCTGTTTATAACTGTTGTAAACAATCCAGATTTAATCGTTATTCTGCACTTGATGGTATTTTCAACAGTGGAGGGACATTGCCATTATATAATCTCACTAGTTGGGAAGTTTATAGTTTGACCTTTAAAGGTAGCTTGAAAATTTGCATACACGTTCTATGCCATCAAGACATTTTTATTTATTGAAAACACACACTGAGATGCTTTTATTTTTTATGAAACTCTAGTTAAAAAAGAAAAAGCTACATGAATTTTCAAAAAAATATAATTACATATTAGAAAAAAAGAAAATGTTTAATGATGAATCTGCATAACAGGAAATCTATTTGTGTGCCATTAATTTATGTTCTTCTTACTATGTTAAATATAAACCAAAAGTCTGAGATAGAGGATTATTGAAAAGTTGTAGACATTTTCTTCATGGATTCTGCACAGTATATTAGATTTATCTATAAAATCTAAAGCTGGTCAACAAAGAGAAACTTAGGTTTGTGGGGAAAAAATTGAAATTTCGAAGTTGTTTTTCATTTCAAAGGCATCAGAATGTACCCCCTTTGCATTTTTTTTCAGCATTCTGAAATTTGTTTCAAAAATATTGTCCAAATAATGATTGGAAATTTTCATTTATCAAAAAAAACCCTCTTTCTTATGAAAAATACACACTATGCCAACTATTTTTAATGAAAACTTGAAAGTTATTTTAAAAGATTTTTTTTTTAACCAGTTCCAATCAAATCTATGCGAAATGCATCCTAAGGGGATGGTCTAAAAATAATAACCAACTGGAACATTAAGCCACAAAAATAAACCATCAATCCTCAGACTACAACATAGAATCATAGAATCATAGAATATCAGGGTTGAAAGGGACCTCAGGAGGTCATCTAGTCCAACCCCCTGCTCAAAGCAGGACCTAATCCCAACTAAATCATCCCAGCCAGGGCTTTGTCAAGCCTGACCTTAAAAACCTCTAAGGAAGGAGATTCCACCACCTCCCTAGGGAACCCATTCCAGTGCTTCACCACCCTCCTAGTGAAAAAGTTTTTCCTAATATCCAATCTAAACCTCCCCCACTGCAACTTGAGACCATTACTCCTTGTTCTGTCATCTGGTACCACTGAGAACAGTCTAGATCCATCCTCTTTGGAACCCCCTTTCAGGTAGTTGAAAGCAGCTATCAAATCCCCCCTCATTCTTCTCTTCTGCAGACTAAACAATCCCAGTTCCCTCAGCCTCTCCTCATAACTCATGTGCTCCAGCCCCCTAATCATTTTTGTTGCCCTCCGCTGGACTCTTTCCAATTTTTCCACATCCTTCTTGTAGTGTGGGGCCCAAAACTGGACACAGTACTCCAGGTGAGGCCTCACCAATGTTGAATAGAGGGGAACGATCACGTCCCTCGATCTGCTGGCAATGCCCCTACTTATACAGCCCAAAATGCCGTTAGCCTTCTTGGCAACAAGGGCACACTGTTGACTCATAACATCTTTCACCCTCTTCCCTCTTTAACAGCCCAAGAAGATAGATGGGCTTTTAAGTATGCCAGGTAAGTCAACAGATTCTATCTATTTGGGACCAAGTGAATTCTAAATTCAAGAGCCTTTTATAGAAAATACCCTGCTATCAGCAGTCTCCTTTGAAATCAAGAGAACTCTAATTCAAGCTGTTGGTTGCAACTGCAGTTGCATCACATGATGACTAAGGAGGTCTTTCAAAATGCAGTGTGAATTTGGAGAGTAACCTAATGAATTTGCATCCCTGATTATTTGTCCAAATCTACACAACAGCTTTTTCCATTTGCAGTTTTGATTTAGACTGCTGGAACAGATCTATAGCATGATGTCAAAAGCTGCCCTGTAGGCAATGGTGGATGCATAGCTTTTACTATGGATATACCCCCTCTTCAGTGATCATGTTGGTTTAGTCCAACAATAGTCTCTTGATATTTGTATTCATTTTGTTTTGGTCCAAATTAGCCCACTTTCACCCAAGCGTAACCTCTTCCAACTCTACATACACTTTGGTCATAATTCCTTGGAAAAACGTTCACAGCCCCACAATGTTCCAAATTAAATCCCACTTCTTTTTCAATTTGGTCAGTGAAAACAGCTGTACAACAGAACACTGTACTGTAATGATACCAAACTGTCAATCAAAACTTCATGTTCCCTAGCAGAAGAAGCACAAAACCTACTTCATCCTCTTACCCCTCTCCCCATCCAAAATGTTAGAGACTGCAGTGATGGAGTTAGCTCTGCTTGTTTTAATGTAATCTTTAAAAGACAGTGAGGCTTTTGTTGCTCTACTTCCATGATCATTCAACAAAGAAATCACATTCAAAATTCCTATCTCCTGAACAATCACTCAACAGAATAATATGCAGTGCTGGTGATAGGTAAATGAGAGTTTCCTCTGCACACAACTATGCAGGTTAGCAAGAAGTTTTGTCTATATTAATGTTGTGCAGCTGGGTGTGCAGACCTCAGGGTGTTTTCTCTTAGGCACCAGCTGAATAGCTGAGAGGTACCATTACATCCAAATGAAAAGGGGGAAAAAGGGGAAAAAAACATTAAAAATTATTCTCTGTTCTTCCATGCACTCTCTATGACTCGACGAAAGACAAAGTGTGAAGAGTACAGAAACCAAAGGAGGAGCAGCACCAAAGGAAGAATTGTGAAATGATCTTTGAGTCATCTTGTCATCTCCAGATATCTTTCTTCTTTCCCATGTTTGTCCATGCAGCTGCATTGTGAATAAGTGGCAATATTCAGTGATGTCAAAGAAAAACTTTCAGAAAATCGTCTGTATAAACAATTGATGTAATCCAAAACTTTGGTCAGTATTAGGGGTAAATACATTATGCAACATACATCAAGTAAGCCCAGAGTTCTAAGAAAGACAATCTCAGTTTTCAAGTGTTCTTTCATGTTTCACAAGGATTTTCAGAGACCACCTATGAGATGTAGCACTCTCCCTGAAGCAGATGCATCCTACTGTAATCCTTTCTGATCTTCCCATTGCAAAGAGAAGTTCCACAGATGTAATAGATTGGACTTTACACATGAAAAGAGGAGGGATTGCAATCACATCATTATTGAAATATTCATTTACAGTAAAACAATAGGTTACAATAGTGCTGCAATGTCAGAGAACTTGGGATTTCCCATTGAGAATTGAGAAGTCTTAGTCATATTAAAAAAATCCTACTCTGTAAATTTAATTAATTTAATTACTATGGATTAGCAGCTATTCTAAGATCAAAATGCCTTACTTAACTGACAAAACATACAAAACATCATAAGTGAGTATCCAAAAGTTTCTCCGTCCCTGGGGAAAATATTCACCCCCTTAAACCACTCAGCATATCCATGCAAACAGGCATCTTTACGTTAATGTTCAGGGCTCTGTAAAAGCAGTTTACTTTAAGTATGCAGCAGAACTGTAATAACGATCATAGCCCCAATCCTGAACCACTGAGGGGAAGGGGAGCTGTGGGTGCTCAGTGCTTCTCAGAATCAGGCCCAAGAGAATCCAACAAACGAGGGAGGACACACTTGCTGTCCCATAGAATCCTCACGAAAGAGGCTCAGCCCCCTCCTTCCAGGCATTACAGGGCCACTGGCAAGATGAAGGAGCAAATTCGGGCTGAGATACAAAGCATGTTGGACCTGGGGGTGATTAAGGATTCTGACAGTGTGTGGGCTTCCCCTGTGGTCTTCGTCCTCAAAAGGGATGGCACTGTTAGATTTTGTGTAGATTATAGAAAACTCAATGCTGCCACTGTAACAGATGCATACCCCATGCCAAGAATTGATTACATGCTAGATGTACTGAGCCAAGCCAAGTACCTTAGTACCTTTGATCTAACCAAAGGTTACTGGCAGATCCCTCTGGATGGAGAGGCACAACAAAAATCAGCTTTTATCACTGACATAGGGCTCTATGAAGTTACAGTGTTATCTTTTGGTCTAGTAAATGCTGGTGCAACCTTCCAGAGACTGGTCAACAGAGTGTTAAATGGTTTGCAGAATTATGCCAGGGCATACATAGATGAAATTGCTGTATTCAGCAACACCTGGGATGCCCACAAGGAGCACCTGGAAGTTGTGTTATCAAAGATCAAAGAAGCTGGGCTAACTGTGAAACCCCCTACAAGATAGGGGCAGCCAAAGTCCCTTATCTGGGACACTGGGTGGGGGGGTAAAATATCCCCCAACCCTCTTAAGGTGGAAGCCATCATGAAATGGCCTGTACCCCAGACTAAAAGGCAAGTCCAATCCTTCATAGGCTTGGCAAACTATTACAGGAGGTTTGTGGAGGGGATCAGTGACATTGTATCCCCAATCACAGATTTATGTAAAAAGCATCAACCTAATAAGGTAATTTGGTCAGAGGCGTGCCAGAAAGGCTTCAACAAGATAAAAGCAATCCTGTCTGCGGAGCCTGTGTTGGCCAGCCCTGACTTCAATAAGCCTTTTGAATTGTGTACTGATGCATCAGACACAGGGTTAGATGCTGTGCTGATGCAGACAGGGGAAGACAGCAAGAAGCATCCCGTTGCCTTCCTAAGCAAAAAGCTGTCCCCTGCCGAAAATAATTACTCTGTCATAGAGGAGTGCTATGCCATTGTGTGGGCCGTCAAACAATTAAGGCCTTACCTCTTTAATAGGAGGTTCAGAATTCTAACTGACCATTCATCTTTGGTATGGCTTCATCGGACTAATGGCACAAACTCCAAACTGCTACGCTGGAGCCTGGTCCTACAAGAGTTTGACATGAAGATTATGCATATTAAAGGAAAGGAGAACTGGGTAGCAGATGCCCTGTCCAGAAAAGAGGAATGTTAGGTATATTGCCTCCGCCATGGACAGTGTCCAAGCCTCTGGCAGTAAGTTCAGGAGGAGGGTGTAACGGTGCCCCCCATAAGGCTTTATGGAAATATACTTATGAATGTATATATGACATAACTGGAATATGTGTTATGCTACATATGCCATATAACATATCAGGGTAAAGGCTATTATCTACTGAATACATTCCTCCTATTTGCATGCATGTATCATTTTTGTACTTGAAGTTATGAATATTGGCTGTATACTTGCTTGATTTCTAAGTAAGCTTTGTAAGGCATTTGGTCAGCTTCTTTAGAAAGGAATTTGCAAAGTTAAGTGCCCAATTATAGAATCATAGAACCATAGAATATCAGGGTTGGAAGGGACCTCAGGAGGGCATCTAGTCCAACCCCCCTGGTCAAAGCAGGACCAATCCCCAACTAAATCATCCCAGCCAGAGCTTTGTCAAGCCTGACCTTGAAAACCTCTAAGGAAGGAGATTCCTCCACCTGCCTAGGTAACCCATTCCAGTGCTTCACCACCCTCCTAGTGAATTTTTTTTCCCTAATATCCAAACTAACCCCCCGCCCACACACTGCAACTTGAGACCATTAATCCTTGTTCTGTCAGAAGCACTTAAGGAACAATGAATCTTGGAATGCTCCAATCCACATAAGAAGTCTACCTGAGGTCATTCAAGGAAGCATGTCAACCATGGCTGCTACCGAGTAAGTTCTGAGTCATTCATGGGCATGTGACTTGCCCATGTGACTCCAAAACTCCATCTTGGAGCTGGACTTTGCATAGGAGAGAGGAGGGGGTCTCCACCCACAAGAGAAAGTTTGTTTAAACCCCTGGGAGACCCCTCCATTTTGGCTGGAGCTGGCTAAAGAAAGAGCCTCTCCACCCCCAAGGATACCTGAAAGGAACTGGAACAAAGGACAGTAACTAGAGGTGTGAGTGATTGCTGGACCCAGACTAGAAGGAGACTAGTCTGTAAAAAGAAGCTTACTGGGTGAGATTTTTATCTGTATTCAGTTTCTTAGACATAGACTTGTGTGTTCTATTTTATTTTGCTTGGTAATTCACTTTGTTCTGTCTGTTACTACTTGGAACCACTTAAATCCTACTTTCTGTATTTAATAAAATCACTTTTTTACTTATTAATTAACCCAGAGTACGTATTAATACCTGGAAGGGGGCGAGCAAACAGCTGTGCCTATCTCTCTATCAGTGTTATAGAGTGTGAACAATTTATGAGTTTACCTGTATAAGCTTTGTACAGGGTAAAACGGATTTATTTGGGGTTTAGACCCCATTGGGAGTTGGGCATCTGAGTGCTAAAGATAGGAACACTTCTGTAAACTGCTTTCAGGTTAAGTCTGCAGCTTTGGGGCACGTGATTCAGACCCTGAGTCTGTGTTGGAGCAAACAGGCATGTCTGGCTCAGCAAGACAGGGAGCTGGAGTCCTAAGCTGCCAGGGCAGGAAAGCAGGGGCAGAAGTAGTCTTGGCACATCAGTTGGCAGTTCCCAAGGGGGTTTCTGTGATCCAACTCATCACAATAAGTGTACTCTCTATGTCATTATCTAAATCATTGGTGAAGATATTGAACAGAGCCAGACTCAGAACTGATCCTGCGGGAATCAATTCATTATGCCCTCCCAGCTTGACTGTGAACCACTGATAACTAGTCTCTGGGAACAGTTTTCCAACCACTTATGCTTTATAGTAGCTCCATCTAGCTTGTATTTTCCCAGTTTGTTATGAGAAGGTCATTTGAGACAGTAGCAAAAGCTTTACTAAAGTCAAGATATATCATATCTACTGCTTCCCCCCTATCCACAAGGCTTGTTACTATATCAAAGAAAGCTATTAGGTTGGTTTGACATGATTTGTTTTTGACAAGTCCATGCTGACTGTTACTTGTCACCTTATTATCTTCTAGGCATCTGCAAGTTGATTGCTTGATTATTTGCTCCATTATCATTCCAGTTTCAGAGGGGTAGCTGTGTTAGTCTGTATGAGCAAAAACAACGAGGAGTCTTTATGGCACCTTAGAGACTAACAAATTTACTTGGGCATAAGCTTTCGTGGGCTAAAACCCACTTCATTACATGCCTGGAGTGAAAAATACAGTAGGTGAGTATATATATTACAGCACTTGAAAAGATGGGAGTTGCCTTGCCAAGTGGGGGGTCAGTGCTAACGGGGCCAATTCAATCAAGGTGGAAATGGTCTATTCCCAACAGTTGACAAGAAGGGGTGAATATCAACAAAGGGAAAATTACTTTTTGTAGTGCTAAGGAGGCTGATTCAATCAGAGTGGATGTTGCCCATTCCCAACAGTTGACAAGAAGGTGTGAGTATCAACGGAGGGAAAATTACTTTTTGTAGTGACCTAGCCACTCCCAGTCTTTATCATTCCGGGTACTGAAGTTAAGCTGATTGGTCTGTAATTCCCCAGGTTGTTTTTATTCCTCTTTTTGTAGATTGGCGCTATATTTGCCCTTTTTCAGTCCTCTGGAATTTTACTTGTCTTCCAGACTTTTCAGAGGTAATTGCTAGCGATGCTGACAAGTTTTTTTTTACATACTTTGTCATGAAATTTAATCTTCATACAACCAGGATGCTCTTGGTAATATTTTAAATGAACTTTTATTTTGACACATATTTGTTAAATCTTCCATAAACTGAAGCAATAGAAAGAGACATGGTGCAGTTGTCTAAAATTAGGACTGGGCACCATTTATGCCTGAGTTATAATGCTACCTCTGAGTCTTTCGTGGCCTTTTGAAAGTCACTTATGTAACTCGCTGTATTAAGCATTATTATTCTTTTTGGAATTTAGTATTTGTATTACAGTAGCACCCTAAAAGCCCCACAGAGGGATTGGGTCATATTGTACATAGAGGCACTGTACATACAGATGCTGAAAATTCCCTGCCTGAATGAGTATACCATTTTAAACAGTAAGGACTAAAGGTCTAATCCTGCTAAAGAGTCCTCATGACTGGTCACTTACGCCAGTGCAGAGTCCAATTAAACTAGCGGGAATGTTTTGTTACGTATATATACATCTACTTCTACAATAATTATAGCTTCCCTCAATCTGTGTGCGTGTGTGCGGGGGGACGGTATCTCAATGGTATTTTTTTTTTTTAAATGTAGCTTTTTTCAATGAATATTTTGTGGAGATTTTGTTATGTGAACCAAGTCAGAGTCTTCAGAAGAGAGAACAGTATGCTAAAATAAATTTGTTCTGAAAAAGGAATTCTCTGATACTTGAGACAAGCAGCACAGCAGGAGCCTAAACAAACAAAAACAACCTTGGTGTTTTCTATTCTTCTTTGGTGACAGCGGTGTGGAGGGCATCTTGCTGTTAGAGAACAATTTAAAAGAAAGATCTGGCAGCATGTAGCATCATTGCATCACAACAAAGGAAGAAAATGAGATCTTGTTCTTTTCCCATGAAATCCAGACCAATAGTGTCTGTTTAGTTTTGTGCATTGGTTTTATTTATTTTTGTCTGTGTGTTTGTTTTCATGGTAGTATATGCAAAAGTTTGACTCCTAGGGAATATTTTTCTCTTTGGGAATTCTTTGTATTAGTTTGGTTTTCCTGAGTCACTCAATAAAGCATTGGAGATTGGAAAGATTGAAATGGAGAGAGACATTCCCCAGTGAGGTGAAGTGGATTTGGAGTCAGAGACACAATGTTCCTTCCTTTTTCCCCTCAAGCAGTACCAACTGGATGACTCAAGGGAAATGGAGAAAAATAGGGACATATTTCTTTATATTGGAACACTAATAACATTCTCCCCTTGTATATAACTCGTTTGCTTGAGAGGACAATTGCCATTTCCCCTCATGTCTTGCCAATCCTTTCTCTATATGCAGGACAGAATATAATTCCCCTCAGATGGTAGTTCTGTTTATGAAATACTACGTAGAAAATTTCTTCCCATCACACAGTTTTGTGCATAGTACCTATTGCCAGACCTTTGCAACTGGGGAACACTAACACACTGCAACAGTAGCTTTCTTCCCTCTGTTGCTGTCTCGTCTTCTATAATTTTTTACTCTAGAGACACAGCTTTGCTTCCTGGCTTTCATCCTTTTCTTTCTACATTCTTTTCTTCCTTTCTTGCTTGTTTCTTTCCTACTCTTATTAGCAGCTGGGGTAACACAGACAGAAGAATAGTCAGTCCTGGGTACATATATCTTTCACTCAATAACTGGTACCCCTTTCCTGCTGGCATCTAGAGGTTTTGCTTCAATAAAGGCCATTTGCAACAAGCCAGACATTAGCCTGATAAAAAGGCTTGAAGTTTCTACTTATTCTACTTATTAACATTTCAAATGAAACAAATAAACAATCTAAATTTTCTTAGACACTCATTAATGTTGACACCAGTGTGAGGCAGCCTTTTTTCATTCCATTTTAGAAGCTCCTTAAAGTTTTGACCTTTTTTTAAAAATAAGAATTTTTATACATTGTTCTTTCTAGATTTTAAATTTCTTAACCCCACAATGATTATGGACAGCATAATTTGGAATAGACACATGGACCAGATTAAATTCTCGTGGAGGTCAAGGAAAACCTTTCCATTCCAGGCAGATATGTGCAAAAGTAAGGATATTTCTGATGGGGATAATCAAATGTCAGTTCTTGTTGTTAGTAGTATTAACAGCAATGCTATTTCTCAGCTAACATTTCCAGTTCATTAATCTTGCTGTTTAGTTTTCTGAAAAGCTTTTCACAATTTGAAATGAAAAGGATGGGAGGACTACACCTTCTGGCCCTCTATCATACTGCCCTAAAAGGCTTTTTACATAATTTACAAATTCAGTTTCAAGATTTTACCATTTGGAAACCTTACTTTTCGTATTTTAAAAATATCTAAAGGCTTAAAATACTCAGCCACAAATTTTCATTCTTTTTAAATACCATTTGATGGTGATGTACCTTTATCATAAGAACATAAGAATGGCCATACTGGCTCCCCGAGCCCAATATCCTGTCTTCTGACAGTGGCCGGTGCCAGATGCTTTAGAGGGAATGAACAGAACAGGGCAATTATTGAGTGATTCATTCCCCATCATCCAGTCCCAGCTTCTGGCAGTCAGAGGGTTAGAGGCACCCAGAGCATGGGGTTGTGTCCCTGACTAACTTGGCTAATAGACTTAATTACTGAATTGCTGAACATTATAGTCAAGTTCACCCTGATGAGAGAATAAATAGCCGTGAGAATCACAAGCCACTCATAAAATGTTAGTTGGCTTGTTCAGTCTTATATCTGACTGAGTGATAAGTAAGAAAGAAAGTACCTCTTGTTAGATTTTAAATAGTAGTTGGTCCCCATAACAGTTTTATACTGTTGTGACTCCATAAACTTCAATGAAATTACTCATGACGTACGTTAGATTAGCTGACATCCTTTCTCTTACAATAGTATCTGCACCTTATATAAGACATGACCTGAAATCATTTTACATGGAGTAATTATTATTGATTAATTTATACTCCGTTTGTTTCCAGCATGCATGCACAAATTTATTTTTCAGTTGCATCATGATTATTCTAAGACTTGTATATGAGGTTGATGGAATCACAAGTAGAAACGCACTAATATTTGTATATACTTTTTTAAATGGTTTATAGGATAGACACAACCCAAAATGGATTTAGAGTATATTGCATTTTCACATAAGAACCCTGATGCTAAAAGTTACACCTGATGGATAGAGACATATATATACACACTATCAAAATGCATATAGTAATTCATTTGTTATCTTTGTGATCCTATGATTCAAACCCTTATCATAGTTCTTCCTTTCCCAGGCTTTGATTTGTTCATTTGATTTGTCTTGTTGAAATTTAGGCCCTGATCCTGCAAAGACTTATTCTCATGCTTACCTTTAGACATTGAGTAATTTCATCCAAGTCAACTGAAGACTTCTCACAATGTGTAATGTTTAGCAAGAGTGTAAGTTTTTGCAGGACAGGGGCCCTTTATTTTAAGATCCCGTGGGCATTTTTTTTACCTGTTTTTGTAGAGTTTCTAGCACACAGCTGGATGCACAAAAATAATATCAATAAATCAATGTTAACAGTTACATTGCTCAGTAGCTTTAGATAGTGTGTATGCTGCTGAGGCTCCAAAGGGGTAAAGGTCTGAGAAAGCAGAGAAAGTCAGAGACAGGAAACCTCTCTGGACCTGATCCTGCTCCCAATTCAAGTAAGTACATTTTTTCCACTCATTTAAACAGGGTTTCCTAGGCAGAGCCATTTCTGTGCTAGGAGCAACAAAGAAGCCAGTCTACAGGTGTGTTCATTGTTATACTTTCTGCTTCAAGTGAATCCAGAAAACATAGTATCAGGCCTGTGACATAAAACCACTAACAAAGGGCAATTCCAGGCCTAAGTAATGAAATAGGCATGGTGCTTTAAATCCCTTCATTTTCAGTGGCATCTGAATTAACCTTAGTAGATGGAACAGCCAAGAAGTTATTTTGGGTCATATTTTTATATTTTCTAAATAATGTTCCAATGCCAAATGAAATATTTGGAAGTACAGTACTAGTGGCATATTGTCATTAGAAACTGAAAAACATGAGGTCTTCTCCGCTCTGCTTCTGTGGAATAGTGTATCTCTTGGAAACCTATTCTTTTATCTATCTCTCCCTGCCCTGCTGCTATTTCTGCTAGTCAGGAAAGGTTTCCAGCCCATATAGTCTTCCATTTAGAAGGCTTTTTGTTGTGGATTATAGTCAATGATTTAGCTAGTTTCTTGTAATGCTCGGCAGAGCATCCTCAGGCTTATTTTCACAGCTAAGCAAGATTTTGTTAGATGGTCTCTGAATTCAAAGTCTTTTTTTCAGACCACTCAAGAAGGAAAGTTGCTGATTCTTTAGAAACTGCTATACTGTATTTATTGAATTAAAAAAAAGCAATCTTCACTTAGGATGATGTGGATAATTTACATAATACTCTTTTGCCATCATTTTAAAAGAAAATTGTACCTATTTTTCTCTACCACAACAGTTTGGGAACCCAGTGTAATATACTACAAACAAGTTCCTGTCCTTTAATATGGGTTTAGCAGTTATGAACATTCATATGTAAAATTAATCTATTTGATGTAATTTTTAAAAGAGCCAAAATGATTTTGGAGCACAAGTCCCATTGAATTGGACTCAGGCTCCTACAGATTGTCTACACACAACTGGCACTGAAATATCTAAATTGGTTTCAATTCATGACTCTTCTGAGTCTGTGGGCAGGTCTGCACTACAGGGCTAAGTCGACCTAAATTACGCAGCTTGGAGTTGTAAAAAGAGACAAAGAGTCCTGTGGCACCTTATAGACTAACAGATGTATTGGAGCATAAGCTTTCATGGGTGAATACCCACTTCATCAGACGCATGTGGTGGAAATTTCCAGAGGCAGGTATAAATATGCAGGCAAGAGCTGGAGTTGATGTACTTTAGGTCGACCTATTGTGGTGTTTACACCGTGCTGGGTTGACAGGATAAACTCTCCCGTCGATTTGCCTTATGCTTCTCATTCTGGAGGAGTGCTGGAGTCTACGGGATAGAGATCGGCGGTCGATTTAGTGGGTTGTAGACCGGCTAAATTGACCCCCGGTGGATCAATCGCCACACATCGATCCCCCGGTACGTAGAGACAAGCCCTGTGTGTGAACGTTCTTATTCCAGATTAAGAGCATTTTATTTTAATTTTGTTTGGATCACGAAGAATTGAGTTAAGCTAAATAAAAAGCTAGCTCTGACCAGCCTCATTAACATGAATTATGATATGATAGACCCAGAGTACCACATACTGTGTTTTGTTGTGCTAGGCGGAATTTGTCTGTTTCTGATTGTTAATTGATAATAGATTGCTATTCATGAATGGACATAGAAACTATGCAACATATGCTCTGGAGCACATAGACCACTCTGACTACCGTCAGTTTGGGAATGGGATTCAAGGAAGATAGAGAGTGGAAGCTCTATCCTGGTGAGCAGGGACTTGCTTCATGGGTCCTGCTTTGCTCTGGATTCCCCACCAGGAGATTTTAAACCCTGTGCTGTGTAATACTTGAGGGCTGGACTAAGCTGGACCAGGCTGAACTGGAGGCAGTGGCACAGAAATAATTTTGTAGCACAACTTGACTAGAGTGGCAGTGGCACAGAGCTGAATTTGCAATGAGGCCTGATTGGACTAGCAGTGGTAGCAGATTGGACTAGAGTAACGGAAGTGGACGTGGATCTGCAAATCAGAGCAGGTTCTGGTGGTCTAGACTTGCTAGATGTTGGAAAACAGACAGAGGAGAATCACCTCTGACCACCACTGAATTAATTAGCCTTGTGATTGGGTTTTAGGTGATTTGGGATTGTTGTTTGACTAAGAGCTGTGGACCTCACCAAGCGAGACAATTAATACTTGGAACCGTGGGGGCTGATACTTATACACACATTGATTTGCTGATTTTGTTGTATGTAAATATATATGTGGCTAGTGTGTTTCTTTTGCTTGTTTTTTTCCCCAAGTGAAAGTTATTTGTAGTTCCATGCTCCCAAGGACATGCAAAGATGAATAGGGAGGTTATAGTTTAATTCTCCAGAGGCAGAATTAGGAGTGGGGCTCTGGGTGGGGGCATAAACCATAGTTTTATTTATTTTAGAAAAGGGACCCTAGATGGACTGAATCCATACCTTGTTGCTGCCATTGTCACCTGGCAGAAGAGTTGCATCTATGATNAAATCTGCTAAATTAGCATGACTGACTGACTTAATCTTACTCCCTTCCAGAGAATAATTTTGGGGAAACTGTTAAGGGAGTCTCATGTAGTTTTCTTCCCTCATATCCTCTTCCTTAGCTATCTCTATGACAGGGATCGGCAACCTTTGGCCCACGGCCCACCAGGGTAAGCCCCCTGGCAGGCCAGGCCAGTTTGTTTACCTGCCGGGTCCGCAGGTTCAGCCGATCACGGCTCCCACTGGCCGCGGTTCACTCTATGAGAAGGGGCAGCCTGACCCAATGATTTCACAGAATAATAGCAAAGAGGAGAGTTTAGGTTGACTTTTGTGGGATAGCAAACTCCTGGAATGTTTATCTATAATAAAATAAAATAAATAAATAGCCTCAAAGATTTTTTTTTGTTAAAGTGCTGGCTCAGGTTCATTTTAAGTTCTTTGAAAAGGTTTTGCTTCGTTCTTATTTCCTCTGCAACCAGTTCATTTAATTCTGTGTATGACTCACAGTTTTGTATTGGTTGGAGAAAATCCAAAATAACTTCTTTCCTTGGAAATAGTTCTTGTATTCAAGTCATTCTTCAACTCTTTCAAACGCCAGATGTGTAATCTATGTTTTTGTTTATAAATAATATAGGCTGATTTAATTATATTGATCAAGTATCAGTTTAGTGATTATTACAGCCACTGCGGATCATTAATGCTAGTAAAGATGATAGCATTCAATGGGAAGGATCTTTTAGTATTGAGCAACCTTCTATTCTTCACTTCTCTGCCCAATAGGATTGCTGGACAGTGTTGCTGGTACAGTATGGCTGCTGTGAGCCATCCATTAGATGATCTCATTTCAGTGGCCAGTGATTACTCTGTAAAGCACACAGAAATCTTTCATGATGAAATGTTTTGAATAGTAATTAATATTATTTCTTAAGCTTCAGCAATGTGCTTAGTGCTGCACAAGTCACAAAATACAGAAAGTGTCTGCCCTGAAGTTCTTAACATCTACTATATATAAATATGCACTATAATCATCACAACTTCATTGTACCAGTGGTCACATTATATAGAAAGAAAGTAAGAAAAGAATGTTTAGTTGGACATTAGGGATAAAATTATCAATTGGAACTTATGTCCCTTTGAAAGTCTGGGATTTATGTTCCTAAGTGACTTGGGCACTTTTATTAATGTTACCATCAGAGACTGATCTTAAGATAATGATTCTGTATATATTCCTCACCAGTGGTGAATCTTCGCTGGAGAGATGATTTCACTCCTCTGATTTACTTAGACAACTTGTTATTTAGCTACAATAGTTTAACGCTTTCTTCAGGCCTTCAACGTCAATTACTTCATGTCAGTTCCAATACTTGACCAGTTGTTCAGATATCCAAGGTATGTATTTTATTCACAGTCAATGTGTCTGGAGATTCTGACAAATTTTCTTCAGCTCCACTGTTCTTGGCAGGAGATCAAGATAAGTTTTGGTGCATCACTTAGTAGTATATTTTCCTCACATTCCTGTGGCTTCCTCTTTTATTTTTTTGTTGTTGTTTTGCTATATAGAGTGAATTTTGTAAGGAAAGTTAAAAGGTGTTTTGTGGGAGATTTTTATCCAGCATGTTTAGCATTACAAAGCATGGTTAAAACACATTGTAGTAAGAATATTGCCATCCCTGTTCCCCATATCAGTGATAATTTTAAAGATGGTATTCAATGTCAAGGTGAAAGTAATATTTGCCAATTTTCCTCCCTTTCTCTCTTTCTTTTGAGCAACTTAGAAATGAAATATACCTTTGAAATTCAATGTGTCTGGCCTCTCTTGCTCCTCTTATGGATTCTGGCTTTCTAAAGCCTTAGAAGTTATTCCAAAATCCTTGATTCAGGAAATGTATTTTATATTCTCTTTAAAATCTTGCTTTTATTTTTTATTTAATTATATTTTCTCAATAGTAGCTTTTAATGCATTACAAGAAGCACTTTTTTTCCCCAACTCCTCACTATCATCTAATCACAATTTTGTTTTTATCCTGAAATTGAAGTCCCTCAACACAGATAATCATAACTACTAGAAAAGGGAAAATTTTATTGAGCTATAATAATAATGTTCAGTTATTAACGTTATGCTAGATGGCATACATCACAACAATATACAGGTACTAAGAGTCAGTTAATGTTTATGTAATACATAGTTGATTATATTAAGATGGGCATATCTGAAAATAAGAATATATCAGTGCAATCCAGACAGCCTCTACTAATTCTGTAAGGTGAAAGGTTGTTTGTGTGTGGAGATTAAATGGAAATATTTATTTTGTCATTTTTTTAAATAGTAGTAATCTTTTCTTATTTTTAGAATATAACATCACAGTGATATGTTTACTGCAATAAGAAATTTCCTTTTTAACATCTACCTCCTAACTCTGTATATTTGACTATGTTGA
Organism: Platysternon megacephalum; assembly: GCA_003942145.1. Taxonomy (NCBI): domain Eukaryota; kingdom Metazoa; phylum Chordata; order Testudines; family Platysternidae; genus Platysternon; species Platysternon megacephalum. The sequence continues at coordinate 2,275,895 of QXTE01000176.1, read as the reverse complement.
TAGAATTAGTATGATAAGGAAAAAAAGCTAATAATGGTTAGTCTGTGAATCTACAAATGGAGGCCAGAATGATGTTGGACATGAAAGTAAAAAAAAGATGGTGACAATCTCAGAAAGTTTAGATAAATTTTAAACAGCATTCAGTGTTTCAGGTATTGGGGTTATCCCAAATGAATCTCTGCATCCTCTCAAATTCATCCAGCTCTTCTCTGGATATGTGTTTACTTCGTCTATTAATCTAATTTGAATCAGACTATTACACGTGGACTCTTCAAAATATACTATACATTTAATTGTTCTTCCAGTGATGCAAACACCTCTAAACTTTGTGTGCCAGTTTTCTTTATGAGTCACAGGACCAGCAAGCTTGTGAAAATAGATGATGATGAAAAGGGGGAGAATTGGGTGCCAGGTTAATTTTCATATGTTGCTATCAGGTTTCCTCTTTAGATAAAAGGGGAAAACTGATGGGCACCTGCTAACTGGTAAAATTGTCATATACTTCAGTGGAATTTCATAGTGTCCATATGGATTTTTCCCATGTTCTTTTCTCATGAATTGTATTATATGTACCATATAACCACATGTACGTAAAAGGGATGTAAGTGTATTAATTCATGTGGGTGATTTAGTAGGGAAAGAAGCCCACTCTGATCTGGAATTCCTTGACTTAGTCTAGGTAATCAGGGCTAAGGTGGACAAAGAAGAGAGTGGGGATTCATTCTAGATTATTACCATGGCTCTTCTGAAAGAAGGTCCAGCTCTGAGAGTGTCTCAGATTCCACTAGTAAACGAGATGAGGGTTGACAGCTGTAGACTCAGGCTGACCTGGTGGAGTGATGGTAGCAAATTGGGGAATCTCGGTAGAGATTTTATGGGATGATGAACATTCTCCGCTGACCCACTTCCTACTCCCCACTCATGAGTGTCAGGACTTGAACAGTGACTATTTTCAAGGACAAGGAAGGGTTGCTGCTATCAAAAGGATCAATTTCTTTTCCATGAGGCACATGTTATCAATGGGTTAAGAAACAGGTAACTGACAGATCTCAAACTGTAGTTGGGAATGAAGAATCATCTTTGAATTGGGGAGCTGCTCAATAATTTTGTCAACGATCTGAAAGAAAACGCAAAATCATTGCTGAAAAAATTGTTGATGACATGAATATTGGCAGAGGGGCAAATAATGATAAGTACAGGGCAGTCATTCATACGATCTGGACCACTTGGTAAGCTGTGCTCATTCAAAGAAAATGCATTCTAGTACAGCCAAATGCAAGGTCATCCATCTAGGAACATAGAATGTAGGCCACACTTACAGAATGACTGCACCACAACTAAAGTGGGGCAGAATTTATCTGGGGCTTACCCAAGAAAGGGCAGCTCTGCTTTGTAGGTGGGGGGGAGGAAGGAGGTCAGAAACTGCTGTAAAAAAATGGTGCTCAGTGGTCAGCTTTGCAGCAATGACTCACCCCCCCCCAACCCCCACCCAGGAATGTGCATAGAGGTATGAAACCTGGGTGGGGCAAGTCCCTTTGCTCCACGCGGCAAGGAAGCCAGCTTGTCTCCAGGGAAGCAGCAATCAGGTTTTTGTTGTTGGTTTTTTTTAAGCGGCATGGCTCCAGGGGCACGGAGAAGTGGGGTGGGGGGAGGGGGAAAAGGCAGCCAAGCAAATTTCTGGTGCCTCCTTGTGGCGGATGTTCAGTGCAGGTACTCCATAGGGAGGGCAGCCAGTGACCAGATAAATGGCCTGGTAAACGACTTAAAAGGAGGTACTGGATAATGGAACATAACGGGGGAGGGGGTTGGGGACTCCTCTGATTGATACGGCTTGGAGCCAACCCCGCCCCCCACATTCTCATAGCCCTCCTTAACCCTTATACGAGGGTGGTAGATGGTAAGATCCAAGCCATGGGTCAGCTGGGGTACCTGGATGGAAACAAAGGGGGGCTGGTGGAAACCCCGGGTAATGATTTGAATAAGCATGGATTTGCCTGCACTGTACACTTTATCTGCTGGGTATTCCAAGACATCTATATAATAAGGTTGCGTCCTGATTAAAACCCATAACAAGTCTCCTGTCTTTCTTGCTGTATCCTGGAAAGCAATGACTAAAAGGTTTCAGGGGTCATAGTGGTGAAGCAACTAAAAATGAGCACGCTGTGCAATGCTGTGGTGAGAAGAGCCAGTATGATCCTGGGATGTATATAAAGGGGACTAGTGAAGGGAGTGATTTTACTTCTGCATATGTCATTAGTGAGACAAGTATTAAAATACTGTGTACATTTCTGGCACACACATTTTTAAAGTATGTTGAAAAACTGAAGAGGGTGCAGAAAAGAGCCACAAAAATAATTCAAAGGCTGGAGAAATGCCTCTCAGTGAGAGACTTGAAGAGTTCAATCTATTTAGTTTATCAGAAGAAGATTGAGAGGTGACTTGATTCCTGTGTATAAATACCATTCCTGAAAGAAAATGCCAGGTATTAAAGGACCCTTGAATCTACGGGAGAAAATCACCAGAAGCATAAGTTGTAAATTAAAGCCAGACAAATTCAAGCTAGAAAAAAGGCATACATTTTTAACAGTGAGGGTGATTTACACATGGAACAAACTACCAAGGAAACTGGTGAATTCTCCATATCTTGATATCTTCAAGTAAAGAATGAATGTCCTACTGAAGGATATGCTTTAGTCAAACACAAGTTGTTAGGGTCAATGCTCATGTAACTTGGTGAAAATTTATGGCCTCTGATATATGGGAAGTCAGACTTATGATCTAATAGTCCCTTCTGGCCTTAAAATCCATCATTTTGTTAATTCAAAATCAATTTTTTATAAATTCAGGACCATGTTATATTCTTTTTAAAGCAGTTATCTAACATGCCGAGTTTGGAGTTAAATAGTTCCACCATGTTTGTGCTATTTAAGTTTTAACAAAAACAACAACATACAAATAAACAACTGTATATGTATATACGCGCGTGTTTGTGTTTGTTTATAAATAATTTACCAGGTGATATTTTCTCCATAACTCAAAAAACGCACATATTTCCTAACTACTATCTTTTCAAGGTGCGACAAAATTAAATGAAAAATTAAAGAAAGTCAAATCTGTAAAGTAGACATATTTTTGCAAAACGATGATCGTATATGAGTAGGGAGTTGAAATGGAAACTATTTTACAGCCTTACCATTTGCTGCTTGTGCACTTCAAAGGTGTGACCAATCAGACCAGAACTCCTAGGCTTGTAGGATTTGAAGATCATGCTATGTCACATTGGAACATTAATTTCCCTAGGGTTTGTCATAAATTCTTCAGTCTACTCCAGGGGTCGGCAACCTCTGGTATGCGGCTCGCCAGGGTTAGCACCCTGGCGGGCCAGGCCGGTTTGTTTACCTGCCGCGTCAGCAGGTTTGGCCGATTGCGGTTCCCACTGGCCGCGGTTCGCCGTCCTAGGCCAATGGGGGCGGTGGGAAGCGGCGCGGGCCGAGGGATGTGCTGGCCGCCGCTTCCCGCCTCCCTCATTGGCCTGAAGCAGCGAACCGCGGCCAGTGGGAGCCACGATCGGCTGAACCTGCCGACGCGGCAGGTAAACAAACTGGCCCATCCCGTCAGGGTGCTTACCCTGGTGAGCCGCATGCCAGCGGTTGCCGACCCCTGGTCTACTCTATCCTGTCTAGGTTATATGCCACAGCTTTATAGTTTTAATAGAATTTAAGGTCAGAAGGGACCCTTAGATTTTCTAATCTGGCTTCCTTTATTACATTTTACTCAGCTACCCCCATTTGGAGCCCAGTAACTTTAGTTAGAGTAAAACATTTCAGTACTGAGGACCCTGAGCAGTTATGTGTCAAAAGCGGATTAAAGGAGAGACAAGGGTTCAATCAGTGACCAGCACCCCTGCAATGGCAGGGAATTGATTCGGTCAGATATATCCAGATGATCCCAGCAGGCAATCCATGTCCCATGCTACAAAGGAGGGGGAAAAAAACCCCACCAAAGGTCACTACCAGTCTGACTTTAGGGAAAGTTCCTTCCTGACTTCAAATCTAGCAATTATTTAGACCCTGAGGAAGGGAGCGAGACACATCAACCCCGGGCATCTAAGAAAGAGGATTCTCTGTACCATCTCAGAGCACAAGTTCATCCTGTCTGGTGCCTCATCTCCAGCTATGGCAATCTCTGATGCTTCTGAGGAAGGCAAACACTCCACCTCCCCCAGTCCCCTGAGAATACATCTAGCTATTTGTACATCTGATCAAAACAATTCTTTCCTGACCCCTACAGACAACAGGCTGAAGCCCTGAAGTTGGCATGTGGTCTTGCTGCTTAGGCCTTAAAGATCTCCATAGAATACCATTCACTATTTTGTAGGGTGACCAGACAGCAAATGTGAAAAATCGGGATAGGGTGGGGGTTAATAGGCGCCTATATAAGACAAAGCCCCAAATATTGGGACTGTCCCTATAAAATCGGGATATCTGGTCACCCTACTCTTTTCATACTTTTTTTTTAATAAATGTATGAAGAAAACCTCAATTATTAGAATTCATACATTTCTAAATGTAACATATTGAGACTTACTTTATTTACTACTAACCATTCCTCAGTTAGTAACAATTGTTCCACTGGCATTTATACACAATATAAATAGTAGCTAGTGTGGGGAGGGGAGAAGGAGATTTACAGCCATATATGCCTTTCTGTGTCTTGCTACAAGAAGTTCCTACCACAGCATGCCCCTCTATTACTGTATATCAGTGTGACAGTGGTGAAGGATGACACTGCCTGTCTGCTTTGAAGAGCGCTGAGTCTTTTGCTTTAATGAAGTAGAGAAGTGCAGAATGTCCACAGGAAACCAGACAATTACATAAGGTGCCAGCTAGCAATGTCTCATTTCAAACACTGAAATAACTTCCAAATATTAAGCAGTAAGGTTGCATCTTCTCCAGAGATCATAAAAACAAAATTTGTGGTTCTAAGAAATTCTCAAAGGAACTTGAACCGCTTTGCAAAGATGTCCCCGCCCCTCCTCCCCCCCCCCCCAACTGCACTGTCTACTCCTCTTCTGTCTCGTTCCCTCTCTTTTTTCTTTTGCCTTTATTTCATTTCCCCATGAAATAACTGATATATTTTAGTTGGTGTGCATATAAATATATGTATATGTATTTTTTTTTAAATGTGGTGGTCAACTATATTCATTTATTTGATGCTGGGTGGTCTACCTGAATGTACCCCAACTGGAAAAGATGTTTCAACACAAATTGGGTTCAAACTGACCACCCCTATGAATTAGTTATTCTTTTCTCTTGTTAATCATAGAAGAATGACTTCCAGAAATGAAAAGCTTTAAGCATAGATAGCCCTTTATGACTCAGCCAGCTACTCACCAGACAGAGCCACTGTTGGCTAGAACTGGTCCATTTTTTTCAATTAAAATTATTTTGGTCAAAAAAGACTCTCTGAATATCATATCAGTTTAAATATATTTGTGTGAAAATTTAATTTCTCACTATATCTTTTTTCAATATTTTTATGTATCTTTTTCATTTTATAGTTCTCTTCCTTTCGTGGGGAAATGTAAACAGGAAAGAGGGAAAGAAAAGAAAAAAATATTAACAAAAGATATCAATTTTTTTTAAATCACCAAAAAGATACTGAAAGAAGAAGATAAATGGGTCTGTTTCGAAACCTGCATTATGCAAACAACTTAACAATTACAATACCCTTAGTTAATTTATTTTTAATATTTTTATATTGTTGACAGATAAAGCAAGTTCCCTGGCTTAATAATTTGCAAGTCATATACATTATAGATCAAGATGGACCAATGGACCAAATCCCTGGCTTACCTTCATTGATGTCAATGTGGATTTGTTTTTAAGCCATTGAGGGATTTGAACTGGAATTTCTAGTTATTCAGTAAAATAAACATCTTTTTTGTCTTGCTTCTTCACATCTTCCTTCTTCTCTAATCTTGGTCAGATATTAGCTGCTCCAGGGGCATGTGCGGGGGGGGGGAAACAGGGGCACCCCCACCCCCATCAGTGGGGGCAGAGAACTCCTCTGGAGCCGCAGCGGGGAGAGCAAGCTCCTCCAGCACCAGGCTGGGGCGGGAGATGACAGCTCCTCCAGCCCTGGGGCTGCAGGGGGAGATTCAGCTCCTCCAGCTCCGGGAGGGAGAGTAGGAGGGAGAACCAGCTCCACCAGGGCCATGTAGGGAGAGGCAGCTCCTCCAGCAGTGGGGGGGCGGGGGAGGGGGCAGGGGAGAGCCAGCTTCTCCTGCTGCTGGGGGAGGGAGCCAGCTCCTCTCGGGGAGGAGGGAGGGCACAGAAAGTGCCCCTCCAAAAGCTGACAAATGTTTATTCCTGTGCACACCCCTGAGCTGCTCATTGACAAGCTTTGCAGTAATGATAAGCAGTGCTCCAACCGGGAGTCCAATAGGAAGTTTAGAGCAGAGGCCTTATTTAAAATCAAACTAAGTTAAAAGGTGTTTGGGTATCGACATACTGTCTAAAAAGGATAGAACTCCTCCTGGTTATGTAATGTCCCAAGAAAAAGGTTTTAATTTAAACAATCGGAATTATGTTTAAAATTATAGAGGGTCCCCAAACAAGGCATAATAAAAACAACAAAAAAGACAGCTGTGGCTGAGACAAACAAACACACCTTACTACAGTGCAGCAAACAATTAAACAAGTATATCATAACATCTTGTCACCGTCATTCACATTAACAACACACACAAGATTAGCACCTGAGACGTAATCAGAACTGGTCAGAACAGCCATGTCCATACTGAGAGGAAGGATCAAAGTCGCATAACTTCAGGGGTTCATCAGGTCATTTAAATAGCCAGAGCAGGCAGTTTAGGAATATGAAGCAAAAAATCCAGGAGGAAAGAATAACTAAATTCAGAAATAAGGTACAAGATAACATCAATTTAATTTACATTCACTGCTCTACAGCCAAAATGCTTCTGAAATAAATGTACTCAAACTTTACTAATTCTGGGTCACTGAGAACGAAAATGATGCTTAAAATTGTTGATTGGCTCTAGTTTTCAAGATATGCTATTGGGTCAGTATATACAACCCTTGACTTGGGAATGGCGGAGGATAAGTGAGTTATAAAGGGAAGGGATCTCAATTTAAACCAGAAATGACTAAAATACATCTTTGACTGGATCTATGAATAAATCTATGACTGGGTTTGGACAGTACTTGCTTTTTAGGCAAAACAATGAATGATGCAATCTGAAGCTGGTATTGCGTCATACAGGATATGAATTGCATCATGTTATTCCTAGAAGTCATGGATAATGCAATCATAACGAAGCTTACATCACTCTGCTGAACAAATTGCCCTATATCAGCTCTAGAAAACATACAGTGTCGTGCTCTCTTATTTGTCAGTGTTTGATTTTGCAAAGGGACACATTTCTGTTTAGCCAAAGTGAGCAGAGATGCCTCGTACTTGTGTGAACAGTGCAGATAACTTCTGCTATGTTTGTGGTGAAGTGACTTTTGCATCACAAAAGCGCAGTATAACCACTATGGTTAAGAAAGCCTATCACCTTTATTTTGGCTGCAAAATTGGAGATCAGGACAAGAGGTGGGCCCCACACATATGCTGCAACACTTGTGCAACAAATCTTCGCCAGTGGTTGAACAGGAAAAGGAAATCTATGCCTTTTGCAGTGCCAATGATTTGGAGAGAGAACAGATCCTACCAGCAATTGTTACTTCTGCATGGTGCCTCCAGTTGGGAAAGGTGTGTGTCAAAGAAGAAAAAGTGGACTGTGCATTATCCAAACATTCCATCAGCTATACGCCCAGTACCCCACGGAGAAGGACTGCCGGTTCCTGATGCACCAGAATCATTCTCACTTGAGTCAGACGAGGAAGAGGAAGAGGATGAAACTTCTGGTCCTGAACCATCAATGTCACAGGACCCACATTTTCTCCCATCCTCCTCCTCTGAACCACACCTCATAACACAAGGTGAACTGAATGACCTTGTCAGGGATTTGGAACTACCCAAGAGTAAGGCAGAGCTGTTGGGCTCCAGACTACAGCAGTGGAATCTCCTGGCAGGTGATGTTAGGGTTTCCATGTTCCGTGACCGTCAAAAGGATCTTGTCCCATTCTTCTTCATGGAAGGTGATCTTGTAGCCTGCAACAACATCGATGGTGTGATGGCAGCCCTCAACATCGTTCACGATCCAGATGAGTGGAGACTGTTCATTGATTCATCGAAGACGAGTCTTAAAGCTGTTTTACTGCATAATGGCAATGTTTTGCCATCAATTCCAGTTGGTCATGCAGTCCATATGAAGGAAACCTATGACAACATGAAACAACTTTTGAGGTGCATAAACTATGACCAACATCAGTGGCAGCTTTGTGGCGATTTGAAGGTTGTTGCTCTCTTGCTTGGTCTGCAGGCTGGATACACAAAGTACTGCTGTTTTCTCTGCGAATGGGATAGTCGTGCAAGAGATTCCCACTACATCAAGAAAGATTGGCCACTCCGACAGTCATTGGAGCCTGGGAGGAAAAGTGTTCAGCATCCACCACTTGTTGAATCAAGGAAGATTTTGTTACCACCCTTACACATCAAGCTGGGTCTGATGAAGAACTTTGTCAAGGCCATTGACAAAACACAAGCAGCTTTCAAGTACCTCCGTGGAAAATTTCCAAGGTTAAGTGAAGCTAAGATAAAGGAAGGTGTCTTTGTTGGTCCTCAGATTCGTGAACTTCTTCGAGATGATGCATTTGACCATGCACTGCGTGGCAAGGAAAAGACGGCATGGAAAGCCTTCCAGTTAGTGGCAATAAATTTTCTCGGAAACAACAAGGCACACAACTACAGGTTGTTGGTGGAAAACCTCCTCAAGGCATACAAAAGCCTTGGTTGCAACATGTCACTAAAGATACATTTTTTGCACTCTCATCTAGATTTTTTTCCACCGAACTGCGGAGCAGTGAGCGACGAGCACGGCGAGCGATTTCACCAGGACATTGCAACAATGGAGAAACGCTATCAGGGCAAATGGAGCCCATCAATGCTTGCAGACTATTGCTGGACAGTGACAAGAGATGCTCCATTTAATGAATACAAGAGACAAGCCAAGAAGCGCCGAGTAGACACTGAATAGGACTAAACTATGTACATAATAGTTGTTTGCCTTTTGTTTCATAATAAATTTTATTTATATAACCCTTTTGCTGATTTTTGAAGTGTTACATGAACAGGACAGGTGAAATATTATCATGTAAAGCAACCATAAACACATGAAAAGACCTAGGTTTACAATTTATGATTAAAACTCTATCTACACAATATACATAGACATAAAATGTAAAAACTTAAATATCTTAGAAACAGTAGCCAATCACTTGTTTTAATTGTCATATTTGAATTCAGCACATCAAAATACATAATAAATATCACATTTTATCTCTGAAGCAGACGACTTCTCAAAAATTGTAGACCAGTGTTATTACAGCTATTTTTATGTGTGTGGTATAGAACATGTAACTACATTGTTAGTGTCTGTTTAATATATCCCCTATGTCTTTTTTACTTTTGCTGTGTGTCTTTTCTGAGTCAGTATATTAAAGGTCTGTATCTACTGTTCTGGTCTGACTGATGATGAACCCACGCTCACCTTTCAGGGAGGTGATTGACATTTCTCTTTTGCTCTTTCTACAACAGAGACACATGCTACAAAGATGGCCTTTTCCTGACTATGGTCCTTTTATTTTTATTTACTGTTGGGTGTTGTTTATTTTGTATTTCAAAGAGACCCTTTATGTTTTTTTGAAAGCTGTTTTATAGGATATATAGTTGTATGTGAACTTTACATATGGTTTCATAGAATTGTTATCCAGTCTGTTGCCCCAGCACTTGGATCATATAAACCTTGACTATCCATCTCACTAGAAAAAAACAAACAAACCAGAAAAAGCCTAGAGTGTATGCAGGGAACAGTTTTGCTTTGGCTGCAGGATGGACCAGATGTCCTAATAGATCTTTTCTGTCTTTGATTCTGGAATTTCATCTAGTTAAAGTGTAGTTTACTGGTTCAGGACTTCTCATACTGCATGTCCCTTGCAAAGTGAGTGGTTTCATCATAAACTAGTCCCTGGGTCAGGTGCTAAGCAGGTTTACATTGTCATAGCTCTACTGACTTCACTGGAGTCATGACAATTTACACCATCTAAGGATCGGCCTCCATGATTGTAACTTTGATGTAATTCTAGTAACTATATTTTTAAATGTTGTGCAGATTTCCATAAGTGCTGGAACTAGGAGGGCTGGGGATGATGACACACCCCTGGCTTGAAGGGGTTACCATCATATACAGTGTTCACAGTTTGGTTCAATGGTTCTCAGCATCCCCACTATACAAATTGTTCCAGCACCCCTGCAGATTTCTTTGGATTTGCTTACAGTATCACAGACCTTCTTGCTGACTCTGGTTAGAAAGGTTTTCCATATACTGAAGAAACATATCCTGGGTTTTCTGGGCAAGTTGCACTTATACAGGTTTCAACCAACAGTATTGATTGCAATGTCTCATTTTCCCTATTCAGAACCATAGAGTGGTGTTGAACTGCTTTTCTGGATCAGGGCCAGAGTGCTCAGCACCTTGCAGTACTGAGTCCTTATTGCAAGTTTATTCTTTAGAGGGTATAGAAGTAGAATAGCAAAATGCCTATTCTTTTCTCAAGCTGGCTACCAACATAATTTCCCAGTTTTTGTTTTTCCCTCCCCCCCACACACATTTTAAGGTGACTGCACCAATTAACCTGACAGCGTATTTATTTTTCTTCTGCAGCATCTGTTCCAATGAACCTCACTTCAGATGCTTATATTTGCTATATTATGGTGCCTCATGATTGTCTCAGGGAGTGTTGCTGTGCTTTAATTACACTTAATACAGAAGGCCAGTTATTTTGTTCTTGGCTCTTCAATGGATACTCTTGGCTTTTCAACAAATCATTTGGAGGAGGCAGAGGTAGATCCTCTTTGGTGCTGTTCTGTGTTGAGTGTGATTTTTTTCTCAGGTTGGCAGCAAGCACTAGAGGACGTCCTTTTGATAGACAGTAATCCTTGAGATGTCAGCCACAGCAGTGACAACAGCATGATTCACTAGGTCATAATTGCTGCAAGAGCTCATGAGGCTGGGAGGTGCTGGAGTGGTTATGGCCAACTTCATCATTAATGATGTTCATGTTTTGTTTCAAGATTGAAACTGTGATATTAAGGATGGGTTTGTAACAGACTAGCGGTTTAGCATAATAATTTCTGGATATGAGGCTGCACTGAGATACAGTATGAAACACCATTGCACAAACAAACGTGTCAAAAACTGAAATAGCAAGGTTGTGTTGCTAGTTTGTAGGCAATGGATATTGCCAGGTTGTTAAAGTAATTGAGATACTCTGCTTGTATTCTGTGATATAGTAATTTTCTGGAATCCACTATAGAAACTAACTTAAATACTCAGTGTTTCATATTATTTTGTTTTATTTTTAACTGGGCAAATTTGTGCTTCACTGATGCAGTTTGCATTGTGAAATGAATGATACCAAATGTATATAAAAAGACTATAGAACACTTCAAAACAGTAAAAAGAAATCATCTCATTCTTATTTACTTTGAGTGTGGTGTTTTAAATTAAGGATATATTGTTATATTGCTTGTCTATCAGCAGAGTACAATGAAAATGAGATCAGTGCCCAATGTGTCTAGACATTACAGAACCTTCCAACGTTGGCAGCAAAAATATATTTTCTTTTCTTTCTTATTAACTTTCCTTTAACTTAAGGATAAGTGACTTGGCTAGAAATTCCATACAATGAAAATCAAAGCAAATACAACGATCACATTTTTATTTGTTTCCTCCTTTATTAAGTGTGTTAACTTATGAGTATTTGGCGTTTGCTATAGTGTACAACAATAAACTGTGTCTCCCGACTTCCTTCATGTTAACTTGAAGAGCCATATTTCATTTTAACTTTTATACAGTGAAAAACAAGAGTTATACAGCAGAAAGAAGCAAAATGTAAAAGATGAAGCAGGGAAAGTTGTACTAAATACTCCTTGTACCTAAGCAATTCTCTCAAAACATTAGATCACACCAACGTTAATGTTTAACATTCAGTTTAAGTAACATAAGAGAAGAACATTACTGAAACTTCAACTCCTTTATGGCAAAGGTCAGTCCAGAAAGTGAGATCTGAAAGCATTTGAGAGAACCAGAGAGGTGTCCACTAAGTGAAAGAAGTTTATTTATGGCTTTCAGTATCAAAAGTCTGAGCACATTAAAAAAAGAAGGATCAAGTGTTTTGTCTTGTATAAATCAACTCCATTGACATCAGTGGAGCCAAGATGATTTACACCAACTGAGGATCTGGCCCAGAATTATTACCAAGCAACAGTGAGAGATTCTCTTTTGCATCTGAGTACTACTCAATGTGGGGGAGGAGGGTGTGGGGGTTGAGAAGAGTGAAGGGCTATGGGGTACTCTAATATATTCCAGCAGCATGTGGTCCCTAAGGGATCATATCCCAGCAGAAGATTAGCAGTACACACCAGAGCTATACCTCTTCACAATCTCTTTAACCCCACTCTGCACACTTCTTCCATGCTCTTTATGCAATGGTGGGAAGGGTGGTGGATGGAGCAGCTGGTTCCACCAAGCCAATACCTGTATTGACAGTGAAGGAGCCATTTTAACCTATGAAATGGCAATTTGGTCTTCAAGGCAATAGTGAAATAATGTAGTAGCTGTCTAAGCTTAAACAATTTATCACTTGAACATTAAACCAGCAAGTCAAGATACTGTGGGGTTTGGGCAATGATTTATTCCAAGTGAGTCCATTCTTCCTCTGCCTGGTTTGGTAGACTTATACTCAGTTTCCATTCACTCTGCAAAGGTCTGAATGATTGCACAAGATGTAAGTTAATGGAAAATCATAGCCTACATTTTCAAGACTTGAACAATGTCCAGAGTATTCTACACACACACACACACCAATGGGCCAAATTGTGCTCTTGATGACCTCTGTATATTATTGATTTCAATGACATTGCACAAATGGAATTGAAAGCCAAATTTGACTAACTGGCCATTTTATACTGATGCCCTTTTGTTTGATCATTTTTGTTCTGTTTTCTTTCTAGTTCATTGTCACTCTGAAAAGCAAAGTAAAGTACTGTCTCCTCAATCCTCCACCAATCTACCCAGTGGATTGCTAGAGGAAATGCTTTAAGAAATTAAAGCTGTCCTATAAAATTACTGCTTTGAATTGGAGAAAGAATCTTGTCTTATTGAAGCATGTTTTAAAGTCTGACAAGACATTGTTAAAACTGTCTTGCTTATAATAAGATTATAAAAAAATGCATAGAAAGAAAGCTTTAGAATAACTTTTCTTTTGTTAATTGCCTTTCCTTTATTATGCAATTGGAATTATTCTGAGTTTGTCTCCAGTTGTGATTTTATTGGTATCTATATGATGCTTTTAAAATGAATGTATCACAAAACATTTTGGTTTAGCAGTGAGTTATATACATGCTGCATGCCAAATGCAGATTTTATCGGAGAGTCAGCAACAGCTTGTGTAATTCTACAAATATTTATACATGGCTTGATCCTCTGGAGAGACTAGAACAACTCCCACTGCATAGGCTTTGGATCGGGCCCTGAGAAAAAATGTTGGCTAATGACAAGATGATGAATGTAAATTTAAAAATGATTTGTAGGATCTGGTTGCATCCTTCGTACAGAGGTCATTTATGACAATTACCAATCATTGCTTTGAATGATGACACCAGTATAAAGTATTAATGGCATTTTATTTCATCTCAAAGATGAATATAATTGTTTGCTCGAGAGATCAGTTTTGAAATTCTTTGTAGGTGTATTCTCACAAAATAATATATTCCTATAGCATTTGCTCAGTGCTAAAGCAGGCAATGTATGCAGTGGACATGGAATCAGACCAAGAGTACAGAAACCTAGATTCACTTTCCAGCTCTGTTTTCAACTTGGTATATAACCGTGGGCAAGTCTGTGGCTTGATTTCCCAATCTATAGAATGAGGAACATATACACACTTTTGTATAGTGCTTTGGGGTCTACTGTATTAAGTGTTGTTGCTAATAATAAATACTTAATAGAAGTAGTGGTTGTAATAGTAATAGTAAGCTACTGTAATTTGGACAATTTACTAACTGGTACAGATTGAGCCATGGATATTCCAGTATTTTTAAATTAACCTTCAAGAGCACCCATGAAATGGGAATGACATAAGAAAGTTTACATATGTGTATCAGTCTTTCACAGGTGTGGAAGATGCATTATTCTCAAATGCCATAAGCACAAGTATTCAGGATTGTTGGAACTCAGGAGTTTTTTTCCCCTCCCTAATGTGAGTTGATATCCATTTTATTTCTCACTTCAGTTTAGCAGTTTTGGTAGCTCAGTTATGGAGGGATAAGAAGGAAAAGATAGTTTCAGCTGCTAGAAGATAGTTAGCATTGTTTTACTTGTTCATTATACAGCATGATTAACATTATTAGCACGAATCTTTACTGACAAATCTAAAATAATATTCATGCCCTAAAGACTCTACACGCTATGATAAGACAAAACATAATCATAGATGGTTAACAAATCTCACATGAGGGAAGGGGTCAAAATTCAGCAACAAGACCAAGCTATTGTACTCCGTACTGCTCAGTACTGCATGCTTCTTAAGGCTTCCACAGGAATTTTTCAAAGATACATCTACACAGTAAGGGACATTAAGGTTTACCAGCAGAAGAAATGTGTTTTAAGGAGACATTTGGACAAGGATAGTTTGGTAGCCTTGGCAGAAAGGATGAAGCGTTCCAGGAACAGATACCTTCATGCAAATAGACTCAGGTGAGAGGTAGAAGGAGATGAAGGGGGCAGTTAGTCAAATCAATTTAAAGCATATTTAAAATCTATTGTTCACATTTTACAAATAGGGAAGTGAGGCACACAGAATGAAATTCTGGTCCCACTGAAGTCGGTGGGAGTTTTGCCACTGACTTCAATGGGGCCAAGATTTCACCCAGAGAGATTAACTGACTTGCCCAAGTTCAAGAAGGACGTCTGTAGCAGAGCCAGGAATAGAATGCAGTTTTTTTAAGTCTCACATCAGTGCTTTAACCTTGATATATTCTTTCTCTGTTAAAATTCTTTACAATGTAAAAGGGTGTACATCACAGGATTCTGGAAAGCTCTATTGGACCTTCCCCAAAGGTTTGCATTCTTATTCTAACTTTGTAGAACCCCTTTGTAGACCCAAAAATCCTCCCTCATGAAAACTTCATCAACACTGGTATACCTCTGTGAAACATTTTGGCTTTGACAAAAAAGAGCGGGGTGAGGGTTACTAAATTAACTTGTCACATGTTCCAACCAGCTCTAATCAGCAATTGCTATGGTTGCCAGACAGGTGCAGTGATTGCAATTGGGAGAGATTCTCACAAGACAATTAAAATGTGACCCTCACTATGAAAAAAAAATGAAAATCCCTATGCTATAAGACTAATGGTTCACGTTGCAATTTTGTGCTGCAAATAATGTAGCTGATGTAAGAAGATGGATGGGTCACTGAGTAGGTAGGAGGACACAATGAATCACTAGAATACCAGGGATAAACAATATCAAGCAATTAGGAATTCTGTAGGAGCATGATGCCCCCTTTAAAGGTTTTGTTCATCAGTGTTGCTATAATTTTTTCTCTCTACTTGTACAGATGTTGCCATGCGATGTTTACTCCCATTGATGACAGGCCCTCTGTGTTATATATCCTCCAAAGATGGCACATACAGTATCACAGTGTTCCTAACACTATGCTCAGGTATTGACTCTGATAATCCTATTTATGGAGTCTCCAACTCCACTTCCTGCAGAAACTGGGTTTCCCTTGGAGGTCTCTTATCTAAGTGCTGACCAGAACCAAGCCTACTTTGTTAATGAAATCTGACAAGACCACAGCCCAAGGTGGTACAGCTGCAGTCGACTGTCCCTTTGCACAGTAAAGAACACATATAGATAAACCCCAGGCAAAGCTGACAGTTGAGCTGCAGAGTGTAAATTTTGTGTCACATGGGGCAATACAGTCCATGCATGTTTTTGTAAATAAAAAAGTTACAGAAGGCTATATATGAGAGGCATTAATATTAAAAAGACACAACACTGTTTTGAACTGCTTCAAAGGCAAAGTTTTTATGCAGCTTGTTTTAATTATATGATTGCAATTTAATTATATTATAATTATGGTTGCAATTACTGTTTTGTATGTTTCATTAAGGCTGCATACATTAATTGCCCTAAACTCCTGTTGATGAGCTTAACTAACATAAGCAGACATTTACAACAGAGGATCCTAGTTAGCTTTCCATTTTAATGTCTTTTCATGCCAGGTGACTATCTCCCCAAAACAAGTAGCAACTGAGTGCAATAATGTGGTGATTTTCTGTTTCTCATGCACTCACTTTATAATTGTACACCATATATAAATATTTGTTTATATTTCCAATGTGTTGTGTCCATTTGAAAATATAGATATAACTATTGGGATGATTTTCTCCCTAGTGTAATTCCATTGACTGGGGTTAAGTTTATAATTTGTAGATATCTCTATAGATATATTACAAATTATATATATATATATATTTTTTTTTTCAAATGGACACAACAAATTGGAACACTTGCTTGAATTAGCCAGTGGAAACAAAGGAAGATTTAATACCAACTAAATGATTGAAAGTGGAAATTTTTTAAGGGATTAATATTGCTAGAATTTTGTAATACATGCATTCATGTGAACTAATACAAACTATAAATACATTTCCTAACTTGTGTTTTGCTATTCATTTTATATGGCATTTAGTTTCACATCTAAAGTAAAAATAATAGACACTTTTATAAAACAAAGAAATTATAATCCTCCAGATATGGAGAAATTAGTAGTAAGGATTTCAATGTATGCATACATACAAAGAGTCAAGCACTTGAAGCCAGTGGAGTTATTGCATTGTAACAGAGGGCAGAATTTGATCAATTTTGTTTTTTAATTCAAAGGTACACAAATATTAAAAATCTCAGTAAAACAATTTTTATAATCAGATATATTTTTGTTTTGTTTTAGTCTGGCAATATATTTTATCAGATTAATTTTCATCAGCCCTTAAAATTCTTCCTGGGTAAATATGACATATATCACTATGTATTTAAGGCCCAACTCATACTGGCAAACATATACTCCCAATATTGACTATTGCCTGAGAGTATTTGCATGAGGAAGAGCTGCACACGCAAGCTTTATTTTAAACTCTATTTTTGTCATGACCTCTGCATATTGAAATAATTGTATACAATTGCAGGACTGCTGATAAATATGTAATTGCTTATTTACTCCCTTTGCTCTACACAAACTAATATGTCTAACTGTTATCTGGGGTGACTATATGCCCCTGGATATTGGAACATTCTAGGTTTTCAGAGGTTTGGTGTTTGCAAAAACAGGATATTTTTTTCTGTTTGGAGAAGCTGAAGATGGGGTTCTGGAAAGTTCTAGTGAGAGCTCAGCAGGAAAGCAATGCTCCCAACATTCCCTACCAACTAGGTGTTGCCTCCCCATTGACCAATGTCTCTCAGCAGCTTTCCAGCAATAAGATGACATTTTCCTTTTCAAACCTCATCTCCAGGTTCTCCAAACTGAGAAATAGACCATTTTTGCTGATTCCCTCTTCCTACAGCACTAGATCCCAGATAGCCACTTAGGGCAGCAGGGGAAGTAAAGGAGCAGCCCCTAACTCCCTCAGTCTCTGTCCCAGTTCTCACTTTTTCCTTGAGGCTGCTACTAAAACTCCCACCTACCCGCCTGAGATAGCAGAGCCTGGGGGGAAGGAAGNAATGAGTTAACATTTTCTTAATTAATAGGGTTTGGGCAAGGGGGTACATAATAGGACAAAGAAGGGGCATGATGCCCTTTAGTATGACCACTAGGATTATTGCTGTGCTAATTTTGTTACAGGTTATTGGTTTACAGGCTTTGCCTTATTGCTTTCTATTGTTGCCCTGCAATAGCAGGGCAGGCACAGTGTTAGGGAAGGGAAGGGAAAAGGAGGGAAGGGGAGGCAATGGGGGGTGAGTGGAAGGTACAAGGGGTGGGTGCCTACAGAAATACCTATCTTTGATTAATATACCTTAATTAATTTATACAGCAGTAATTATAGGTTGTACAGTTTTGTAGCCTTAGAGCAGAAGCTATTACAGAAGCAGAAGTTCAAGCAGACATTAGGCTAGACCAGGGGTCGGCAACCTCTGGCACGCGGCTCGCCAGGGTAAGCACCCTGGCGGGCCGGGCCAGTTTATTTACCTGCCGCGTCGGCAGGTTCGGCCGATCGCGGCTCCCACTGGCCGCGGTTCGCCGCTCTGGGCCAATGGGGGCAGCGGGAAGCGGCGCGGGCGAGGGATGTGCTGGCCGCGGCTTCCCGTCGCCCCCGTTGGCCCGGAGCGGCGAACCGTGGCCAGTGGGAGCCGCGATCGGCCGAACCTGCCGACGCGGCAGGTAAATAAACTGGCCCGGCCCTCCAGGGTGCTTACCCTGGCGAGCCGCGTGCCAGAGGTTGCCGACCCCTGGGCTAGACCATGGCCAAGGACGCTGTTACAAATATTCCAGTTCCTCTTTCCTCCTGCCTTCCTCACCCTCTTTTCAGGGCAGCGTCGCCTAGCAAGGTTCTGGCTTCTGACCTGTTGGTTACAGGGTAGGCCCTGGTCAGAGCTTACAGAGGGGGGTTGCTGTTACAAGGGTTATTAAGGCCTCCTACTGTTATAGGGGCCACAAAATAGGGGGCCCCCATCTGATGCCATTTGGGCATCCGGCTGGGCCTTGGGGTAAGGAGGAGGACTAACCTTTTGGTGGGCATACAGGGGCTTACCTAAAGGGGGCACAATTTAAAGGTAACAGAGTTTATATGCCAAGCAACGATTCCATTATAAAAACATTGATTACAGATAGGTTTTAAGATGAGTCTTAATAGCCTTTAGCAAGCAAATTAATATAAGCAGATACATTTCATAAACCTTGAGTAATGCCTGTTACAAATAGTTCTTTCTCTGCTAGTTCCTCTTTTCTTCCCCCTTCCCCCCCCCCCCCCCCTCCTCAAAGTACAGCCCCGTCTGGTTCAGGCTTCCGGTCTGACAGTTTTGAGCCAGGCTGGGGGGGGATAGAAAAGAGGGGAGAAAGTAACTTGGAGGGGACAAAGGAGGGGGGGGTATTTTCTCCACAGAAGCCAATGTTGTTTTCCAGAGACAATGGAGTTCAGAGGCAGCTGCTGCCTCTTCCACTTCTCACGCTCTTCCACACTCAATCCACTGCATTCAACAGTGTAGAGGAGGATGAAAGTTACTAAAAGGAAGTGGGAGAGGCATAATCAGAGACCTAGGGTGACTCAGAAAATAGGGGGTGGAGAAAGGGGTTTCTAAAATCCAGAGGGCAATAAGAAGTTCAGAGGTACAGGAAGCTGAGAGATCCTTGGGAATTTGGGGGGGGGGCGGGGTGAAGGGGCTCAGAGATTTTATGTGTGTGTGTGTGACAGAGAGAGAGAGAGAGGCTGTTTAGGCTTTTCTAATTCATACTGAGGCTGGCTGGCCCAGAATCAGGGAGTTATAACCAACTTCGTTCTCAGAGGAGAAGAAAGCCCATTGTATAGAACAACCTAGTTGTGGGAGGAGAAGATAATTGCCAAAAAAACTAGGCTTAATATTTTGAAAACCCTCATTTGTTTGAATGTGTTTGTAAATATATTGTATAATTATACATGTTACACAAAAATAAAACAACAAGGAAATTCAGAGTTCACTTTACCAAAATTGACTGAAAAAAGTACTATAAATAGAAAATAATCCTGTAGTGACAGGTGGATGAACTGGCAAACCTAATAGATTGTGTCCATATACTTACTTCTATACACTGTGCTTCTATGAAAAACCTTGACAAACATTTGGCCAGTTATCAGATGGCCTCATTATACTAGGTGATGTCACCTCAAATTCAGCATTGTAGGTCATTCCTTACACAAAGTTGTTCTACTACAGCACATCTGAAATAATTTATATCCTGCTAAATGTTTCATTCATATCAGTGAAATATTTTCTCGGTAGTATCTGTCACTGGCTAGTACGTGTTGGAGTCTTTGGTAGAAGACCATATTTGCTGCAATCCTGTACTCTCTTTTCCCTGACTCAGAGAATATTTCCTCCAGGTTATTGGGGAGATAGCATTGTTTCCTTAAATTTAAAACTGGTCGTCTGTCTGGGTAAAATAAAATATTCAAATCCTTTGTATTGTGCATTCTTCAAATACTGGTAAGGAGAAATTCTAAGAATGAAAAGGACTAAGGGCTTGTTCCAACTCCCACTGAAATCTATTGAAAACCTGTCATTAATTTCAAGGGGAACAGGATCAGATGTTTAGGCATTAAAAGCATAGAATTTACCAGAAGTGCTAGTTAATTCCTTTTTCAAGAGACTTTGGACCAGATTTTGATCTCATTTGCACTTATGTATTAATCCAAAGTAACTCCACTGTAAGCAATGGAGTCACACCTTATTTATACCAATGTAGCTGATATCAGAATATAAAGTTTTGCTGGTGTAATGATGATGCTAATACACAGGTTTTTTTTGGGGGGGGGGGAGGCAGTGCTTAATTTGTGCCAGGGCTTAGCCTCTAGGCACCTCTAGGCTTGGCAGTTCATAGCCCCGACACCTCTGGGTTTGCCACATCAGTTATGAAAGTAAAAAAAAATTGCTTGAGCCCCAGCACCTCTTCCATTACAAATTAAGCACTGGGAGGAGGTGGTTTCAGGGAACACAGATGAACTAGTTCAGATAAAAAGGGAAGTAACCAGATGCTTTAGCCAAAACTCTAATCAAATGTTATCCAAAACTTTTTGGAGATTTAAAAAGGTTTAGTTAATTTATATGAACACACAATGGTCAGAAAAGGTTGATAATCTAGCCCTAAGCACCTAATATGTTTTCAGTTTTGCATTGCCTCTACTTGATTTCAGCTGGTCTCAGAGTTTATCTGGCCAACCTGACACCAAGAAACACTGGAAATATTATGTGAAGTACCCTGTTCTCATGAGATTTCTAACCACTGTGGACAGGAACATCCAGGCTTTTGGATCCTTCTTTGAACAGAACCTCCAAACCTTTTGAGGTTGTAGCATCACTAAAGAATTACACTTCCGTCATTAATAAAGATCACAACTAAATGTCATTGATAACCAGTTGTCTTTCCCTTGGCCATGGTTGTATACCTATACGTGTCATTTTGCTTCATTCTAGAGAGACAGCCTTGGAAACCATACTAGTACTGGGCAGAGGTGAAATACCTCTGCAGTTAGTGCTAAGGATGGAGCTTTTCAGCCTAGGCAGATTTGTTATCCTGAACAAAAGAACAGACTATTTATAGTCATCATTTTATATGTTTGCTTTCTTCACTATCCCATGTAATTATTATCATAGTGTGCTCACATATTTCAATATTGTCCTTGAAGCCTGCCTTGAGCCTTTTCATTGGCTAAGTGAAAATGTGGCAAAATTTAGCTTTTTGACCACTCTCTAAAAGCCTATGGATTTTACTCAGCAGGTAATTTAAGATATACTATCTCCATAATGTCATTTGCAGACAGTGATACCAAGACAATAAATTTCCTTGTACATATTACCTTCAAGAAACAGAAATGAATTAATAGCAAAATGTATGTGACAGAATCTGGTGCCCTCACTTATGTTGAGTACTACCTTTCTTTGTGAGTAACCCCACTGAAATCAGTACTGAAATCCTGTCTTATATTTCCTCATACTTATCTGAATGCAACCTTGTTTAAAGGTAAACATTTTGTACCACAAAGTGCCATGAAAGTTCACTCAGGGATAACCTCTTTCCATTTGGAAACCATGAACTACCTTTGAAAAGAAAAGGGCTAGACCCATTGAAGCCAATGGGGGCTGTAAGTATGTCCAAGAGCACAGTTTAAAAATATTTTAATTACAGTTGGCATTCTAAGCCTCCCACGGGCAGCAGCTTGCCTGAGGTAAAGAGATATCATTTGTGTTACCAGCAATATGAGAGCCTGATGACAAAGAAGCTGGTTTTAAATCTGCTTGCACACTACTTGAACAATCAAAAGTTTCTTTTCTTTAAATTTCTCACTCATTTGGCAGTTAATTATACATGGTCTCAATGAGACACTTTCAGTTTATATTTATTACTCCTTGGAAGAATGTTATGCTATAGTTCTCCCAATGAAAAGTCTCTCTACTTTCAAATTAACTGGTACACACTCTAACCTGTTTATTTTGAGTTCTAATTTCACTGCTCTCTCCACAATGGTTATTTAGAATTGTTATTGTGATTCATATTACATTATGAACATCATATCTGATTAATTCTCAGTGGCAATCTCCCCTCTTTACAAATGGATTTGAATTAAGCCATATGGTTATCTGATAATGAGTACATTTTCTAGGTCAAGTATGTGTTGTATTTTTGGGCGGATGTTTTTGAATTGTAATATGAAGACCTTCAGCTACTATTTCATTACAATGAAGATACAGATTATTTTCCCCCTCATAGTCTGTATTGTGGTAGACACAGATACAATATCAATTGCAGCTTCAGCTGGAGTGCAGCTATCTGAACTCAACTATACACATACTATATAGTTTTCAGAAATCTCTAGAAAATTACAATAGCTTTGAATTCCTTTGGCTTCCCTTGGCATCTGGTTCTGTCTAAATGTTGGATGAGGGTGGGATTGAATTTCTAGTGGGTTCTGACTAGATCTAAGTGAAATTCAGAATTTCCAAACCTTGGGAAAACCCATTTGTTTTCATCCAAAATTGGGAACAAAGTTGAAATACTGAATTTTGAATTTTGTTGTTCTTGAGAAATGTTAAAACACTATTTTGTTTGGTCATTGTTTAGTGCAGGGGTAGGCAACCTTTCAGAAGTGGTGTGCCGAGTCTTCATTTATTCACTTTAATTTAAGGTTTCACGTGCCGGTAATACATTTTAATGTTTTTTACAAGGTCTCTCTCTATGTCTATATTGTATAACTAAACTATTGTTGTATGTAAAGTAAACAAGGTTTTCAAAATGTTTAAGAAGCTTCATTTAAAANGGGTGGGGTGTGTGTGGGGGTGCAGGGCAGAAGGCTGGGTGTGTGGGGGAGTTCAGGGATCAGGGCAGAGGGCTGGGGGTGTGTGGGGGTGCAGGACAAAAGGCTGGGTGTGGGGGGGAGTTCAAGGGTCAGGGCAGAGGGCTGGGGGGGTGTAGGGCAGAAGGTTGGGTGTGTGGGGGGGTTCAGGGGTCAGAGCAGAGGGCTGGAGGGTGTGGGGGTGCAGGGCAGAAGGCTGGGTGTGGGGGGAGTTCAGGGGTCAGGGCAGAGGTCTGAGGGGCGGGCAGGGGGACAGGACAGAGGGCTGGGGTGCTCAGCTCGTGGGGGTGCTCCCAGCCCCCTGCCCTGAGCCGCTCAGGGCAGGGCGCTGGAAGGGATATGCCCTGTTCCACCCCCTTCCCCAACGGCCCAACCCTACCTCTTCTCTGTCTCCTCTACGGAGCAGCGAGCATGCTGCGGCTCGGCTCCGCTCCCCCCCCCCTCGCAAGGGGGATCAGCTGATCGGCGGCAGGGAGGGGGAGAAGGAGGGGGAGGCACAGGAAAGCACCACACTGGGGAAAGAAGCAGGGGAGGGGGAGCTTGGCTGCCGCAGGGCCAAGCTTCTGCCTCCTGCCCCCACAGGGGAGAGCGGTGGGCGAGTGGTTCATTGCCTCATTGGAGTTGTGGTTCAGGAGACTGATGCCCCTATTTTGTCCTATGGGCCAGTCTCCCTGGTCACACTACATGTCCCATGATGCACCTACAGTCATATGAGTCTATTCCAAAAAATAAGGGCAACATAAACATGGAAATGAGATGGCATGGTGCATTGGTCATGAAAATTATTTCAATAAAATGTCTACGGAATATAAAAACATCTTTTCAATCACATATTAACAGTTATACTTATACCCTCTAATATGTTCCATAGTGAAGCATCTTTAGGAATTTAGGGCCTGATCCATATAGGATTGCCAGGAATCCCGTTTTTGGCCGGTATGTCCCTGAGGCCCCTAGGCGTAAGGGCAGCCAGGGAGGCTCCACAGCTGCCCCCGCCCTGAGTGCCAATAGTTGCTGCAGGAGCGGCACCTGCAGGTGAGGGCAGCATACGGAGCCACCTGGCCGCCCCTGCACCTAGGGGCTACAGGGACATACTGGCCACTTCTAGGAGCCGCCTGAGGTAAGCACCTCTCGGAGCCTGCACCCCAACATCCTGCCCCAGGCCTAAGCCCCCTCCCATGCCCAAACTCCCTTCCAGAGCCAACACCCAGCCCGCTGCCTCAGCCCCGAGTCCCTTCCTGCACCCAAACTCCCTCCCAGAACCTGCACCCCATCTGTCACCCAACCCCCTGCCCCAGACCTGAGCCACCTCCAGCCAGAGCCCTGCACCCCAACCCCATGCTCCAGCCTGGAGCCCCTCCCATACCCTGAACCCCTCATTTCTGTCCCCACCCCAGAATCTGCATCCCAAGCTGGAGCCCTCACTCCCCCACAGACCCCAACCCCCTGCACAGCCCTGAGCTCCCTCCCACACCCCAACCCCCTGCTCCAGCCCAGAGCCCACCCTGTACCCTGAACCCCTCATTTCTGGCCCCACCCCAGAGCCCCCACCCCCAGTCAGAGCCCTCACCCCAACCCCCTGCCCCAGCCCGGTGAAAATAAGCGAGTGAGCAAGGATGGAGGAGAGCGAGTGACTGAGGGAGGGGAGATGGAGTCAGTGGGGAAGGGTCATCGGGAAGGGGCAGGGCAAGGGCGTTCAGTTTTCTGCAATCAGAAAGTTGGCAACCCTAGATCCATAGCTCACTGAAATCAATGAAAACATTCCCACTTACTTCAATAATCTTTAGATCTGGCCCTTATATACTTGGCCCAACCAGGTACATGGCAAATTGTAAGCATCTCAGTAGTTTGATTATCAATCCATAATCAGTACAAACAAATTGAGGGGCTAAAATCTAACTGTCAGTGGGACTGCTAACATGTTTCAAGTTAAGTATATGCCTAAGGGCTTTTGGGGATTGGATCCTACTACTGCCCACAGATAAACAACATTTTCTAGTAGACAAGAAATCACACCTGGAAGCCAGGAACTTCAGTTATCAGTCTGGCTTTTCAAATGATTCATTCTGTTACATTATAGTCTTTCCACAGATTTCAATAGCAGTTGGATCTCAATGACTAGCTCTATATTTCAATTTCCACCTGTAAAATGGAGCCAATACACATTTTTGTACCATACAGGGGTCACGTGAGGATTAATTCATTAATATACTTTGAGAACATTATCCGCTAAATAGAATTATTAGCAATGAACATAGAAATCACAACAAATAAATAAATAGAATAGTTCTGCGCATTTATGGCTTTAGCAGTAGCCTCCATATAAATCTATATTTCTGCCTGACTAATGATGATGGCCAAGGAGTAAGTTAGGCCAGATACCCAGTTGTACCATGTCTATTTCTAGATTTAATTTAGGGCAGAGGTTCTCAAACTGTGGTCCGCGGACCACCAGTGGTCCACGAGCTCCATTCAGGTGGTCCGCGGATAGTTCCCTCTAAGGTCCGCGCCTGGGTGGCCGCACATGAGAGAATGAAGGGCAGGCATGGCTCCACTAATTTGATGCCTGAACTCTGGAGAAGACGCACATGTAAGGTGAGGTGGTGGCCTGGGGGGGAATAAGGGGAAAGTGGGAGGGGGCAGTGGGTTGAAAAAAGGGGATGGGGGGAATTTGGGACGTACAGGGCTGCGGTGGCGAGAGAAAGAGGGGACTTTCTCCAGCTCCAGGGCTGCAGCTGCTGGGGAGAGACGGCCCTCCTTCCCAGCCCCAGTTCTGTGGCTGCTGTGACGGGGGAGAGATGCCCTTCCTTCCCAGCCCCAGCTCAGGGGCTGATGCGGCAGGGGAGAGAGGGCACATCCATTGCATTAAAATATGAGTTGTGTGCTTTTATTTGTAGAACAAAAAACGTTAATTATTATTAAGGTTTTTTGTATATAGCCCTTTTATCCTAAGTGCTTTACAATCATAGAATCATAGAATATCAGGGTTGAAAGGGACCTCAGGAGGTCATCTAGTCCAACCCCCTGCTCAAAGCAGGACCAACCCCCAACTAAATCATCCCAGCCAAGGCTTTGTCAAGACTGACCTTAAAAACCTCTAAGGAAGGAGATTCCACCACCTCCCTAGGTAACCCATTCCAGTGCTTCACCACCCTCCTAGTGAAAAAGTTTTTCCTAATATCCAACCTAAACTTCCCCCACTGCAACTTGAGACCATTACTCCTTGTTCTGTCATCTGGTACCACTGAGAGCAGTCTAGATCCATCCTCTTTGGAACCCCCTTTCAGGTAGTTGAAAGCAGCTATCAAATCCCCCCTCATTCTTCTCTTCTGCAGACTAAACAATCCCAGTTCCCTCAGCCTCTCCTCATAAGTCATGTGCTCCACCCCCTAATCATTTTTGTTGCCCTCCACTGGACTCTTTCCAATTTTTCCACATCCTTCTTGTACTGTGGGGCCCAAAACTGGACACAGTACTCCAGATGAAGCCTCACCAATGTCGAATAGAGGGGAATGATCACGTCCCTCGGTCTGCTGGCAATGCCCCTACTTATACAGCCCAAAATGCCGTTAGCCTTCTTGGCAACAAGGGCACACTGTCGACTCATATCCAGCTTCTCGTCCACTGTAACCCCTAGGTCCTTTTTCGCAGAACTGCTTCCCAGCCATTCGGTCCCTAATCTGTAGCAGTGCATGGGATTCTTCCTTCCTAAGTGCAGGACGCTGCACATGTAGTTGTTGAACCTCATCAGATTTCTTTTGGCCCAATCCTCTAATTTGTCTAGGTCTCTCTGTATTCTATCCCTACCCTCCAGCGTATCTACCACTACTCCCAGTTTAGTGTCATCTGCAAACTTGCTGAGGGCGCAGTCCACAGCATCCTCTAGATCATTAATTAATATATTGAACAAAACCAGCCCCAGGACCGACCCTTGGGGCACTCTGCTTGATACCAGCTGCCAACTAGACATGGAGCCATTCATCAGTACCCGTTGAGCCCGACGATCTAGCCAGCTTTCTATCCACCTTATAGTCCATTTATCCAGCCCATACTTCTTTAACTTCCTGGCAAGAATACTGTGGGAGACCGCATCAAAAGCTTTGCTAAAGTCAAGGCATAACACATCCACTGCTTTCTCCTCATCCACAGAGCCAGTTATCTCGTCATAGAAGGGAATTAGGTTAGTCAGGCATGACTTGTCCTTGGTAAATCCATGCTGACTGTTCCTGACCACTTTCCTCTCCTCTAAGTGCTTCAGAATTGATTCCTTGAGGATCTGCTCCATGATTTTCCCAGGGACTGAGGTGAGGCTGACTGGCCTGTAGTTCTCCGGATCCTCTTTCTTCCCTTTTTTAAAAACGGGCACTACATTAGCCTTTTCCCAGTCATCCGGGACCTCCCCCGATCGCCATGAGTTTTCAAAGATGGCGATCGGGGGAGGCTTTGCAGTCACATCCGTCAACTGCTTTAGCACCCTCGGATGCAGCGCATCTGGTCCCATGGACTTGTGCTCATCCATCTTTTCTAAAAAGTCCCAAACCACTTCTTTCTCCACAGAGGGCTGGTCACCTCCTCCCCATGCTGTGCTGCCCAGTGCAGCAGTCTGGGAGCTGACCTTGTTTGTGAAGACAAAGGCAAAAAAAGCATTGAGTACATTATCTTTTTCCACATCCTCTATCACTAGGTTGCCTCCCTCATTCAGTAAGGGGACTTTCCTTGACTTTCTTCTTATTGCTAACATACCTGAAGAAACCCTTCTTGTTACTCTTAACATCTCTTTCTAGCTGCAACTCCAAGTGTGATTTGGCCTTCCTGATTTCACTCCTGCATGCCTGAGCAATATTTTTATACTCCTCCCTGGTCATTTGTCCAAGCTTCCACTTCTTGTAAACATCTTTTTTGTGTTTAAGATCAGCAAGGATTTCAACGTTAAGCCAAACTGGTTGCCTGCCATATTTACTATTCTTTCTACACATTGGGATGGTTTGTTCCTGCAACCTCAATAAAGATTCTTTAAAATAAAGCCAGCTCTGCTGGAATCCTTTCCCCCTCATGTTATTCTCCCAGGTGATCCTGCCCATCAGTTCCCTGAGGGTGTCAAAGTCTGCTTTTCTGAAGTCCAGGGTCCGTATTCTGCTGCTCTCCTTTCTTCCTTGTGTCAGGATCCTGAACTCAACCATCTCATGGTCACTGCCTCCCAGGTTCCCATCCACTTTTGCTGCCCCTACTAATTCTTCCCTGTTTGTGAGCAGCAGGTGGAGAAGAGCTTTGCCCCTAGTTGGTTCCTCCAGCATTTGCACCAGGAAATTGTCCCCTACACTTTCCTAAAACTTCCTGGGTTGTCTGTGCACCGCTGTATTGCTCTCCCAGCAGATATCAGGGTAATTGAAGTCCCCCATGAGAACCAGGGCCTGTGATCTAGTAACTTCTGTTAGTTGCCAGAAGAAAGCCTCATCCCCTCATAGTTAGCTAACGGTACAAACAACATTTGGAAAGATCATTAAGTGATCCGCTAAGACCCTCAGCAATTTTCAAGTGGTCCGTGGAAAAATAAGTTTGAGAACCACTGGTTTAGGGTGTAATCCTGTCTGGTGCCATTCAGCATATCATGTGAGACACTGAGCCTCAGTAAAATCAGTGGGAGTAGAAAGAGCTATGCACTCACCCAGATAGGCTCAGTACATTGCAAACTTCAGATCTAGTTCAGTCTCCTATGTTTTAGTCCCATGCAGTCTTTTATATTAGGGATGGAAAAAATAGGTTTGGACAAGCTGGAGTAAGAACCAATATGAACATTACCCTTTATTTTCATAGACACTTTTCATAGATTTTAAAGCTGAAAGGCAACATTATGATTATCTCGTCTAACTTCCTGAATTACAGTGGTTGTAAATTTCACCTAGTGATTCCCGTCCAACAACTGGGGCTGAACTAGACCATGTCATTTAGAAAGGTGACCAATCGTGATTTAAAGATTCCGGAGGATTGAGGATCTCCCATGTCTATTGCTAATTTCTTCCACTGGTCTTATTTCCAGTTTGGACTTTGCTCATTTCAACTTCAGCCTCTGTTTGCTCAATTAAAGAACTTTTTGGAGACTTGGAAAAAATAAGTCAACTTTTTTTTTCTTCACATCTCTGTACCTTCTGGTCTAGTCTAGGCAAAGGTAGCCAACAAAACCTGAGACGTGCTGCTGCTCTCATGTAAACGTCTATTAGCGTGAGATTTTTCTGTTGTGTGCGCCACAACCTCTGATGTTATTGGGAAAGCTGTTCTCTGAATAATGTGGGTGGTGGTTTGCATCATGTTGATTAGCAGTAGGGCTACTAGAACAACATCAAAAGAGATTAGGGAGCCCCATCATTAGGATAAAAATAAATACTAATTATTAGTCTTGAATAAGAATGCTTACTGTATTTTAAGCTGCAAGATTATGTTTCATGCATTAAAATTCATGGCTCTGAGTATAATTTATTTCTATCTGCACTGCATATTTGTTGTCTAGTTTTACATTAAAAATAATATTAAAGTGTAAAGAGGGACATGTTCTCCACCCCAGGATACAAATGCCGCCCACTGAAGTCAATGGGTTCTCCTTGTATCCTGCAGCAGAGAATGGGGCATAAAAAGAGAGAGAAAGAGAGGACAGCTGAATGTGATTGAAAGCATCAGTAATTACACCAGGGGCCAATAGCCATAGAGGACTTGATTCTGATCTCACTGACACCAGCTTTACACTGGTGAAATGCTATTAACATCTATGGAATTACTTCAGATTTACACAAATGTACCTGAGAGCAGGATCTGACCCACTGAGCACAAAATCTGAAACACCCTAAATGTAGATTAATTTTAGTTGAAAATACTATTTGTATTTCAGAAAATACAAGGTAAGGGATAATGTGCTGGAAGTGGCATACATAGTGTATGATGAGCTGTGTGGGTCTCTCTTCCTTAACAAAACCTGAATCTAGGAAAAACTTGTCTAGCGTGAGTCCTGCTGCAGAGCCTGGGGAAGGTCAGACAAATACCTTTTACTGAATCTTTTTGCTGTCACTGGATTTCAGAAACACCAGAAAGAGGGATTCAGTGATAGCCATGCTTGAAGCCCTCACTAGGATTTCTCTATGAAACTGACATATCTCGCTGGTCTCATAGAAAAACTATGAAAACTCACCAGTGGGTACTGGATCCAAAAACATACTGTTTTTCTCCTGAAACTCAAAGCAAGCCTAAGGGCCCACTAAACTGTGAAAGCAAAACCTGCAGAAAGGTACCTCTCAATGGGAATCAAAATAGACAGAGTTTGGGGGATATTTGCACTTCTAATTCCTGATCAACTAACTGAAGCATGTCACACTATGTCACTAGCAGGAGTGCTAGCAAAGGTGAGATAGAAATGTTCAATAATCTGCTGTCCTCTGCCCTGGGTGTTCCATTTTAGCAAGTGTGACAGGTTATACAGATCCTGCACCAGCATAAAAGGGGTTAAGGAGGTGCTTTGGGCTAGAGTGATCTTATGCCTCCACACTTGCAAATCAGGCCAGGATTGAAGGAGGAATTAAAAGGAGGGAACTCCACTCAGACAGGAGCAACCCTGGGAAGGAAACGGACTGTTGAGCTCCCCAGCTACTAGAGACAGCCACCAGCCTCTGCCCCCGCAGAAAGGAGAACACCAATCTCCTGGGGTAAGAAAGGGAAAGAGACAGAGACTTGTACTGGAGACCCAACTAGTGACCTTCTGAAGTAAGAGGACAGTATCGTGATTAAGTCTGCCTACAGGTTCTCTCTCTTTTCCTTTAGGCCTTTATTTAGCCTTGTTCACTAGCTGTGGACTGTTTTGTTTGTTTTACCTGGTAGAGAGGAAGAAACAATCAGTAGCCCTTGGCTGGAGGGTAGAGTGCTGGACTTGCTAGACTGACACACCATGAAGTGCCCGCTGGGATGGGGCAATTGGACCCACATGCTTTCACCTCTCCCACACCGGGCTTCAAAAGGGGGGCTCTTTGCCAAGGACAGATTAATGACAGAAAGATTCAGGAGGAGATGCATTGGGATTTCACTGGCAACAGTTGTCCTGTCCAACAAATTAGTGATTAATGACTTGGGCCAGAGTCATAGCTAGATCACTAAAAATATGTTTCAGCAATAAATAAGTAAAACTGGCAGAAAAAGCTTAGAGTTTGTAGACCTGATCCAAAGCTTGCTGAAGTCAAGCTTTTCATCAGGGTCCTGTATAGTCAACAAGCTATAATACAAAATGATTTTAGAGAGCAATTAGTGTTTTTTCACAATATTCTAAGGACCAAATCCTGAGAAGTGAGTGCTCCGGCCTCATCTTCTACTAAAGTCAATAAACGCCAAGGGAAGAAGAAGTAAGCACTAAAAAAATCCATCTGAATTGTAAGAATCTCAGATGGTGAAAAAACACACAAAATTTACAGCTTGCAGTTGTAAAGTAACACATTTTTATTTTNCCTCCAGGGCCTCTGCCAATCTACCCCGGAGGAAAATTCCTTCCCGACCCCAAATATGGCGTTCAAATCATAAACACCACCAACAAAAAATCTGATCTGGAATTTATTTTCTGTCCAACCAAGATATTCTACTGAGCATATTTTGTAGAATTAATCATGTTTTCAGATTACTGTGCTATTTGGTGAAGTTTAGGATAGCTATGGTTCTCATGGTCTCAGGTCTGCTTATGATTTCCAATCTGACTTATAGCTTCTAAGATATTGTTATTATCCAGAAGATACATCCATATCACAGTATTACTTGGCCAGCCTTATTATGTGCCAAAAACGTATGTTTTCATTAGCGGTAAATATTTCAGAACTTGATTGTTGCTGTTGTACAGCTCAGAGATAAATCAGTGTCTAAACTGAATCCTGAACTTCACCAAATAGCAGATTATCAATTTCCATCACATTGTACTTATTTATATGTGGTCACTAGCAGTGTGGCATATTGCATGTTAATAGGTCAGGTATGGCACCAAACTGACGTATTTTTGACATTGAATAGAATTTGAAGAATAGCATCAATGTAAAATAGTTGATTTATGCTAGCATTATCATTGCAATTTTGAGGGGCGGGGTGCTGAGCCTAGGGAAAAAAAGCCTGGACGAACCAAGATATGCAGTCCCAGGGGCAAAAAAAAGTATGCATAACGGGGCATAATGGAGCCAACAGTCCACATTGCACTCAGAAGCCTAGTGCCAACCTGAAGAGACCCAAATAGGCTGGGTAATTTCAGCCAGTCTCTCCCTGGCAAACTAAGATTTCAGCTCCTTTCCCATGGTGAACCCCCACCCTCCTGGGCAGGGCAGAAGCTGCACAGCCATCTTCTTTCCTTAGGCTCAGCTCCCCCTCCCCCATTCTAGTTGTGCATGCCGGGAGAAGAAGAGGAGGAAATATAGCCCAGTGACTTTTTGCTGGCAATTGTCAGCAGGAAAAGTGCAACTAAAAATAGCTTTAAAAATGTCTTTGTACTCACCTTTGGCAGGTTCAGTGTAAGACTATGCTGCTGTACACCATCCAGAACAGTTTTTTGTTGGTCATTGTGTTCCTCTTCAATTTCCCAGAGGTGCAAAAGATCATGACTTGTAAATAGGGCAGGTGCTAGCATGAGGATAATTTCCTCTACTGTGGTTATCATTCAGCATGTTCCATAGTGGAATGCTTGCAAAACTTGTCTTGAAGAGTTGCTGTACTTTAATATGATACAAAAATTATCAGGGAATTAGGTGAATAAAAGTGGGTGTCAGATTAATCTTGTTTTCAAAAAATAATCTTTTAAAAAGCCCTATGTGTGGGATATTTAATTAACCTTCACTCCTCTCTCCCCTGCTTATTTTCTCTCCCCCCCGCCCCCCACACACCAAGAATATAGAAGTGATGCAGAATGAGACTTTGGGAGGGGTGTTAAATAAATTAACAAATGGATTTGCAATGTTATATGCCCCCCCCCAAAAAAAAGGCGGGGGGGGGGGGAAAGCCAGTGTGCTTCATGGCTTGGCACATACAAAAACACATACTTCAAGGCCAGAAGAGACCATAGTAATCATATAGTCTGACCTCCTGCAAATTGCAGGCCTCAAAACCTCACCCACCCACTCCTATAGTAGTCCCATATTCTCTGGCTGAGTTACTTAAGTCTTCAAGTTCCAGAGAATCCACCATTTTCCCTAGTTCAAACCAGCATGTGACCCATGCCCTGTGCTACAGAAGAAGGCTAAAATCTCCCAGGATCTCTGCCAATCTGACCAGGGGAAAAAATCCTTCCTGACCCCAGTTATGGGTAGACCCTCAGCATGAGGCCAAGACCCACCAACCAGACACCTGGGAAAGAATTCTCTGTATTAATGCAGAGCCTTCCCCACCTATTGTCCCATCTCTGGCCACTGGAGGTGTTTGCTAATAGCAGTTGCAAACTGGCCATATGCCATTGTAGGCAATCTCATCACGCCATCCCTTCCATAAACTTATCAGTTCAGTGTTAAAACAAGTTAGGTTTTGTCCCCTTGAATCATAGAATATGAGAGTTGAAAGGGACCTCATCTAGTCTAACCTCCTGCTCAAAGCAGGACCAGTCCCCAAACAGATTTTTGCCCCAGATTCCTGAATAGCCACCTCAAGGATTGAACTCACAACCCTGGGTTTAGCAGGCCAATGCTCAAACCAC